>JAAGEH010000772.1:0-10509 GCA_011751065.1 Lasiurus cinereus | reverse complement strand
GGGAGGGGGGCAATGGGGAGATATGTATAAAAATTAATAAAAATTAATTTAAAAAAATCTTCCATCATTTCAACATATACACATTTGTGCTTTATGCTTTTTATTATTTATTTACCACAATTTAAGGTCAGAAATTATCTTTCTTTTAAATTCATTACTGCCATGTATGTGCTCCATGTGAATGATGTAGGTGCTTATGTAGGTGGTTTCTGTCTTATAGCAAAAATTGCATTACATCATGACATAAGAGTGGATCTCTGCTATAACCCAAGGACCAAATATAGTGAGTTTCTGTATATATAATGGGGGCAAAGAAATCCCACTATCTGACTGCCATCTGCAAGCTAGAGAACCAAGACAGTTAATGGCATAATTCAGTGCTGGTCTGATAGCTGGGAGCAGTGGACTGATGATTAAGTCCTCACCAGAGTCCAAAGAACCAGGAGCATTGATGTCTGCGGCCAGGAAAAGATAAATGTCCTAGATCAAGCAAAGAGATACTATATTTTCTGGTGTACAAGATGACTGAGCATATAAGAGACAATCCCCAACTTTTCCAGTTAAAATATAGAGTTTGGGATATACTCACCATATAAGACTACCCTTCTTCCAACACACACCAAATAAAAATAAAAAAAAAACATCAGATTTGATTTCAATATGGTAATTTTCATTCAAATGCTTATGACATGCAGGTACTTAGCAGGAAAACTGTCACTGATAAACATAAGGCTGTTTTCCATCAAATATGTAAACATAAAACAGTGCAGGTGGATTAAACTTTTCCTAATTCACTCTAAAGCTGAAAGGAAGGATAAGACAATAAACACATGGGAACTGCCATGCTGTTTGTTTTCTAAACTCTCAACCAAACTGGAACTGATGATGACAGGAGGAAGATAACAAACAATAGAGAGAGAGCAAGTGTCAGACAAGTCCCTGGTGAGTTAGCAAAGCCCATCATAACTGCAAGCTACGGTATTTTTACAGGTTTTGCTGGCATGACAGTTTCCCTTTAAAAGCCTTCAAAATCCTCTTGTTCGTCATCTGATATCATAAGTACATCAATGACATCTTGTGATACATTTGTAAGGCAGTCATAGTATGGATCGAATTCCCTATCAGATGGTGTGGTCTCAATTTCAGCTTCCTCTTCATTTTGCCACAAGTAATCGTCCTCCATACCATCTAATTGATATGCCACATTTCTTGAAAGACTTGATTACTATTTCTACATCAATATAATTCCAGGCTTTTATGACAAACTTGCACAAAACATCCAACTGTGGAGCACACGTTTCCTCCTTTTGTGAATGACTTTTTGCCGCTAACCATCCATTCATTCCACTGTTCTCGAATGTGATCTTTAAATGGGTTGTTTAGGCACACATCCAGTGACTGTACCAATGATGTTAATCCTTCAGGAATAACTGCCGCATCTGTGTTTAGACTTACAAGCCTTTGCTTGGTGCTGGGAGTTAAATGAGCCCTGAACATATCCCACACCAGTAGACTATTACGTTTTTGAATAAGTCCACCTGGTCTCCTGCTCCATACATTACCAAGCAATAGCTTTACCCCTTCTTCATCCATCCATCCTTTTTCATTCACATGTATAAAACAACCAACAGGGAACTTGAATTTCGGCATTGTTTTTCTTTTTTTTTTTTCAAATATATTTTATTGATTTTCTACAGAGAGAAAGGGAGAGAGATGGAGAGTTAGAAACATCAATGAGATAAAGAGACATCGATCAGCCGCCTCCTGCATTCCCCCTACTGGGGATGTGCCCGCAACTAGGATACATGCCCTTGACTGGACTCGAACCTGGGACCCTTCAGTCTGCAGACCAACGCTCTAACCACTGAGCAAACCGATTTCTGCTCGGCATTGTTTTTCTTTTAAAAATAATCATTGGTCTCAGTTTGGCGCCATCAGCTGTGTATCCTAGTACCACTGTAAAACTGGACTTCTCATGTCCTGTTGTTTTAATTAAAATTGTTTTTTCACCTTTTTGATGGGCAGTTTTATTTACAACCATATCAAAATTCATTGGAGTTTCATCCATATTTCCAATACTACTTAACACATAGCCATGTTTAGTACGCTGTTGTATTACATATTGATGGAAACTATTTACTTTGCTATCAAGATCTGCAGGTAATTTTGGGGCAATTTTTGTCTTTTGCCTCAGTACCATATTATGCCTTCCCATGAATCTAGTACACCATGATACAGTGGCCTTAAATCTGTTGCTGTGATCTGGGTTAGATTTGGCCCACTGAAGTGCAAACAAACGTATTTTATTTCATGTCACTACATAACCGTTTTGGCGATGCTCATTCACCATCTCTGCTACATGTTTTTTGATTTCTGGCCAACAGAGGTGCCTCTTCTTAATGCACACTTACCCCTTGGCATACTCTTTAATGCTTTTTCATTTGCTTTCCAGTCCCGAACCATCTTTTCTGTTACTCCATATTGTCTTGCAGCAGCACAGTTATTATGTTCCATGGCAAAGTTTACAACTTTAAGTTTGAAATTGGCTTCATATTTCTTTCTTCTTGCTGTGGAGCCATAATGGGGTTTTGACTATTGGACATTTGTATACTGTACTGTATGTACTGGTGCTATACTATATGAACAGGTACAGATACTGGTGCTATACTATATGTGGTACCCAGTATACAACAATCAGCCAAACACAGCAAGTGATATACCTTACCGGCGATTGGCTGGTTGTTATATACAAAGCCTGCTTGGATTGGTCAGCTCTCCCTACCTGCTCAGCTCTCCCTGTCTCCAAGACTATCAGAGAGGTAGCACAAATATGCCTCTTTCACTCGTCTGACCTGCCCTTGTATCCTATTACCTCCTTCTCTGCCTCTCAGATCTCACACATGCGTGCCTGCGCAGCTTCACTGCAGTCCTCAGGAGCAAGATCTGGGAGGCAGAGAAGGAGGTACCTAAGATACAAGGGTCGGACAGATGGGTGAAAGAGGTGTGTTTTTCTGGACACAGCACTGCTCTATCTCTTTTTTCCATAACCCAGGCATCCCAGATACCTGCAGCTTGCTCCACCCTTCACTTACATCCTCCCAGTGAGATGCCCCCTCACCTTGTCATAAAGATTGCGTTAAGCCACTTCTTTGCATGAATCCTGGTGAGTGGATTTTCTTTTACTGTACTTGTACAGCGCTGTCCTTGCTGCTTTCATATGGTCGCTGCATAGTGTGGGGATGCGGCTGCAGCCATTTTTGAGCTCCCCCACCATATGCGGTGACTGCAGATTCTTCAGTTCAGCTTGGAAGTTTCACCACCCGCCCTATAAGATGACCCCTGACTTTTGAGAAGATTTTCCTGGGTTAAAAAGTCATCTTATATGCAGGAAAATGTGGTAAATGTGCCCTTCCTCTGCCTTTTTGTTCTGTTCAGACCTTCAAAGGATGGGATGATGCTCAATCACTTTGGGGAGGACAATCTTTACTCAATCTACTGGTTCAATAAAAATTGCTAATCTTTTCCCCAAATACTCATAAAAACACACCCAGAAATCATGTTTACAAGCTACCAGGGTCCCATAGCCCAGGCAAGTTGGCACAAAACCATCATAGACATAGTGAAAAATTTTATATAATAAAAGCCTAATATGCTAAGTGTCCAGTCTTCTGTTCAACCGATCAAAGCATAATATGTTAATGATATGCTAAGGCCACTCAACTGCTTTCTATGATATGCACTGACCACCAGGGGGCAGACAGTTGACCAGGTGCTATATTGTGCACTGACTACCAAAGGACAGATGCTCTGACTGGTAGGTTAGCTTACTGCTAGGATCTGGCTGATCACGACTGAGTGAGATGGGCCAGACACACCCTGGAGCCCTCCTGTAGTCCCTCCCTGGCTGGCCAACATCCTTTGTTCCTCCCCAGCCCCCAATCATACACCAGTGTGGTCTCTCAGCCTGGCCTACACCCTCTTGCAATCTGGGACTGTTTGGGGGATGTCATCGAGCTGGTTTCAGCCCAACAGTGGAACAACCAATCACTATGACATGCACTGATCACCAGGTAGCAGATGCTCAATGCGGGGGATGCCCCTTGGTGGTCAGTGTGCTCCTACAGGGGGCCGGACTTATGGCTGGCGAGTGCAGCGGTGGTGGCAGGAGTCTCTCCCACCTCTGCAGCAGTGCTAAGGATGTCTGTCTGCTGGCTTAGGCCTATGGGGAGCGGGCCTAAGTCACCAGCCAGACATCCCCTGAGATCTCCTGGACTGTAAGAGGGTACAGGCAAGTGATATACCCCCTCCCCCCAGTGCACGAATTTCATGCACTGGGCCTCTAGTAGATAAATAATCTATGGTGGAATGCGTTCTTTGAGATTGATGAGCAAAGAGGAATGAGACTTTGAACATGGAAAGAATGAATAGAAAGTGTTTTCTGAAGAAAGCACTGCCTCTCATTCCTGGGGACACTGGGCTGCTCCTAAGTCTGATGGATTCTCCATGTGAGTTGGAGACTGTGCTGGATTTAGTTTACAAAGTGGAATGTGTTCTTTCTTGCTGAAAAGCAGATGTTACAGAGTTGTGCTAATGAGTAAGCATCATCCTATAGACTATCATACCACCTTCTGTTTAGGAGACACCTTTACGTAGTAGGAGGAGAAAGGACTTGCTTGGAGTGTGATTATTAGTCTCCTGGGCAGGGGGCCAACCTGGGCAAGCCCAGTGATCTTGCTGCCCTGTGGAGCAGCACACAATGCTCAGTAGGAGAACTGGATCTGCTACTTACTAGAAATGTGACCTTCTACAGATTCCTCACCTGATCTGTGCTTCAGCTTCTTCATCTATAAAATGCAGATAATAACAAATATTATATATATGTACCCATGGATTTTACTAACTAAGGGATAGATGAGTTTATATATAAACTACTGTCAAAGATGTCTGGCCCATAATAAGCTCATTTTGAGTATTCATTCCCTTAGCTATTTCTTCCCTGGTAAAATAAGCCTAGTCACCACAGGCAGGCTTGAATCAATTCGTATACCTTAGGACTATGGCTCTCAACTGGAGATTAATACACCCATGGGAAATATTTGGATATATCTGCACACATATTTTATTATTAAAATTGGGAAGTGGGGTGGTACTAATGGCAGCTAATAGGAATGTTACTAAACATCCTACACTGTTTAGCATCCTACATCCCAGCAAAGATCCAAGAACAAAGTGGTATCCAATCCAAATGCCAATAGTGCTGATGTTGGAACACTGCCTTAGAGAATGCCTGGGTGTGTTCCAGATTTGCAGTGTGTTATAGTGCCTTTCTTTTTTCCAGCCTCCTTAATATTTACCATTCTGTCACCTTTCTCTCTTCACCTTGTTCATTTATTGTGATACCCCACCTTTCCCTTTTCCTTCAAGAACACATTGGCAATGGGGCTCTTCTGAGGATTTTGAAATAATGACAACTCATTGAGCAACTTTCTTTAGTGGCCCTGCCTTAGAGCTCTCTTTTCAACTGGGAGGAGATGGATGACAGAGAGCCAGCCAGGCTTGACTTGGAGTTCAGAGTCATGGACTCTACAGTAATTTAAGAGTCATTTTTCCATTTCTAAATTCAGACCAGGGCATGCTCTGTGCCTGTGATAGGTTCCTGGGCATTTGAGTGAGATCTTTAAAAAGAACAGAGTACTTGGTAAATAGTGATGAGAGGTAATCATTTATTTCTCTGAATTCCTTTATGATGATCCCACAATCAGAAGTAGTTAGTGTCATGCATGGAAGGAAGAGATAATGGACATGCAGAGGGTCCTTTCAGAAGCTCTTTGCTCAAAATGATGTAGCTAGTTAATGACATAGAGAACGTGGAAACATTTGCCTCTTGCAGACATTCTTGCAACGTTACTGGGACATAGCTGCGTGTGTAAGGAATTATAACAAAAGCTCTTCTGCTGGAGCTACAAGTAAGTTTATTGTTGTAGGTACATAATTCATCTGAATTATTATAATAGTTTTGGTTCCCTATAAAGATTCCCTAAAGCATGAAGGTTTAGGGCTATTTTATGTTTTTAAATGAAAAGAGAGATTGCAAGTATTAGGGTGTTATTCAAAATCTCAAAAAATATAGTAATTAGATGTGCATGTAGAGGCAGCTTCATTAGAACCAAATATGCCATTATTAATTGCTGAATTCAAATGGTATCTTGCACTTGTGTAAAACAGAGCATAATATTAATCCTTATTTTGATATTTGACTAACCATTTTTCCATTTTCTCAAAGCTCTGTATCTCTCTCTCCTCTCATAGATGACTTACGGTTTTAGAATGAAAAATAAAAGCAGGAAGGAATTTTCCTAAAAGTAACTTACTATTTTATTTTCAGGATTATAGAATATGAATGTAAATGCAATGTGTCTATAATTTCATGTTACCCACATTGTATTAAAAAATGTGCATTTGGTAGACTCAGATATGAACCAGGAATTAGGACAGTTTTTCAAAAGCATTGTGCAGAGTTCTTAAGACAGCAATAAATATCTGAACATCAGCTTAATAATTGAATTCAGACAGATTGGCAATCTTGGTCATACATCACCAAGCTCTTTATTTAGCACCGATCAGAAAAAACATCAGAGGCTGCTTTTGCGAAAGATGTTTTCAAGTTAGAAAAAAAGAAGAAAAGAAAGAAATTCAGAAAGCAAATGGAGAGGAAGTACTTAGGGGCAATTTTGAGTCTTTTGTTAAGTATTATGCATTAGTCTTATTTGAGGAGCAGAAAGTAAGAATGTCTTGAATTGTACAGGCAGTCAGAGCTAGGTTGAGATTTTGGTTCCTCCTCTTATTCTCTCTGTGATCTTGGATACTTTATTGAACCTCTGCTTTCAAAACAGTTTCTTGGCAGCATAGAATTCCATTGTATAGATGTAACACAGTTTTCTGATCCAATCATCTGCTGACGGGCACCTAGGATGTTTCCAAATTGTAGCTATTGTAAATTGTGCTGCTATGAACATAGGGGTGCATAAATCCTTTCTGATTGGTGTTTGTGATTTCTTAGGATAAATTCCTAAGAGTGGGATTACAGGGTCAAATGGGAAACCCATTTTTAGTTTTTTGAGGAAACTCCATACTGTTCTCCACAGTGGCTGCACCAGTCTGAATTCCCACCAACAGTGCACAAGGGTTCCTTTTTCTCCGCATCCTCGCCAACACTTGTCGTTTGTTGATTTGTTGATGATTGCCATTCTGACAGGTGTAAAATGGTATCGCATTGTCGTTTTGATTTGCATCTCTCGGATGATTAGTGACTTTGAACATGTTTTCATGTGTCTCTTGGCCTTCCTTCTGTCGTCTTTCGAAAAGGTTCTATTTAGGTCCATTGCCCATTTTTTTTATTGGATGGTTTATCTTCCTTTTATTAAGTTTTATAAGTTGACTATAGATTTTGGAGATTAAAACTTTATCAGTGATATCATTTGCAAATATGCTCTCCCTAACAGTGATCTTTCTTGTTGTTTTGTTGATAGTTTCTTTTGCTGTGCAAAAGCTTTTTATTTTGATGTAGTCCCATTTGTTTATTTTTTCTTTAGCTTCCATTGCCTTTGGAGCAGTATCAGTGAAGAAGTTCTTTTGGCATATAGCTGAGACTGTGATGCCTGTGGATTCCTCTAGTATTTTTATGGTTTCCCTTCTAATGTTTAAGTCCTGTATCCATTTTGAGTTTATTTTTGTATTTGGTGTAAATTGGTGGTCCAGTTTCATTTTTTTGCATGTATCTATCAAATTTTCCCAACACCATTTATTGAAGAGGCTATATTGGCTCCATTGAATGTTCATGCCTCCTTTCTCAAACATTAGTTGAGCATAGTGGTTTGGGTGGATATCTGGGTTCTCTATTCTATTCTATTGGTCTATATGTCTGTTATTGTGCCAGTACCAGGCTGTTTTGAGAACAGTTGTTTTGTAGTATAGCTTGAAATCTGGTATTGAGATCCCACCTACTTTATTCTTCTTTCTCAGAATTGCTGTAGCTATTCGTGGTCTTTTTTTGATCCAGATGAATCAGAAGAATTCTTCCTAGGTCTGTGAAATATGTCGTTGGTAATTTAATGGGTAGTGCATTGAATCTATAGATTGCTTTGGGTAGTATGGACATTTTAATGATGTTGATTCTCCCAATTCATGAGCATGGTATTCTCTTCCATCTGTTACCATCTTCTTCTATCTCTTTTTTAAGTGTCCTGTAGTTTTCTACATATAGGTCTTTTATTTCTTTAGTTAGGTTTATTCCTAGATATCTTAATTTTTTTGGTGCGATGGTAAATGGGATTGCTTTATTAGTCTCTCTTTCTGTAATTTCACTATTAGTGAATAGAAATCTCACAGGCTTCTTAGCATTAATTTTGTATCCTGCTACATTGCCAAATTCATTAATTAAGTCAATTCGTTTTGAGATGGAGTCCTTTGGGTTTTTTATGTACAATATCATGTCATCTGCAAATAAGGACAGATTTACTTCTTCTTTTCCAATTTGGATGCCTTTTATTTCTTCTTCTTGTCTAATTGTAATGGCTAATACTTCCAGTACTATGTCGAACAGGAGAGGTGAGTGTGGGCATCCCTGTCTTGATCCTGTTCTTAGGGGAAATGGTTTTAGTTTTTGCCCATTGAGTATGATGTTAGCTGTGGGTTTATCATATATGGCTTTTATGATGTTGAGGTATGATCCTTCTATTCCCACTTTGCTAAGAGTTTTTATCAAGAAAGGGTGTTGGATTTTGTCAAATGTTTTTTCTGCATCAATTGATATGACTATGTGATTTTTATCTCTCAATTTGTTTATGTGATGTATCAGGTTTGTTGGTTTGCGGATATTGTACCATCCTTGCATTCCTTGGATGAATCCTACAAGTCATGGTGTATGATCATTCTGGTGTACTGCTGGATCCCATTTGCTAGAATTTTGTTGAGGATTTTGACATCTATGTTCATGAGAGATATTGGCCTATAATTATCTTTCCTTGTGTTGTCTTTATCTGTTTTTGGTATTAGGGTGATGCTGGCTTCATAGAAAGTGTTTGGAAGTGTTCCTTCTTCTTGAATGTTTTTGAATAGTCTGAGGAGGATAGGTTTTAATTCTTCCTTGAATGTTTGGTAAAACTCTCCTGTGTAGCCATCGGATTCCGGGCTTTTATTTGCTGGAAGCTATTTGATGACTGCCTCAATATCTTCCATAGTTATTGGAGTATTAAGATGTTTAGATTCCTCCTTGTTGAGTTTTGTAAGGTTATATTTTTCTAGGAAATTGTCCATTTCTTGCAGGTTGTCCAATTTCTTGGAATAGAGTTGTTCATAGTATTTTTTAACACTTCTTTATATTTCCACAGAGTCTGTTGTTATTTCTCCTCTTTCATTTCTGATTTTGTTTATTTCTGTCTTCTGTCTTTGCTTCTTGGTGAACCTGGCTAGAGATCCATCAATCTTGTTTATCTTTTCAAAGAACCATCTCTTGGTTTTGTTGATCTTTTGAATTGTTTCTTTGGTCTCCAAGTTGTTTATCTCCCCTCTGATCTTTACTATTTCCTTCCTTCTACTTACACTGGACTTTTCTTGCTGCCCTCATTCTAGCTCTTTGAGTTGTAGGGTTAGGTAATTTATTACCATTTTTTACTGTTTTTTGCAGTAGGCTTTAGGGCTATGAACTTCCCTCTCAAGACTGCTTTCACTGTGTCCCATAGATTTTGTATAGATGTGTTGTCATTGTCATTTGTTGCCATGATGTTTTTTACTTCTTCCTTGATCTCTCTGGTTACCCATTCGTTGTTTTATAGCATGCTGTTTAGTCTCCATGTGTTTGATTTCTTTCTATTGTTTTTATTATAGTTGATTTCCAGTTTTATGCCACTGTGGTCTGAGAAAATGCTTGATATGATTTCTATCTTGTTGAATTTAAAGAGACTTTTCTTATGACCCAACATATGATCTATGTTTGAAAATGACCTATGTGCACTGGAGAAGAATGTATATTCTTTGGCTTTGGGGTGAAATGTTCTGAAGATGTCAATTAATTCCATCTGGTCTAGTGAGTCCTTTAAGATTGATATTTCTTTGCTGATTTTTTGTTTAGAGGATTTGTCCAGTGGTGACAGTGGGGTATTAAAGTCTCCTACTATGATTGTATTGCTGTCAATCTCTCCCTTAATATCCTCCAGAAGTTTTTTTTTATGTATTTAGGTGCTCCTATGTTGGGTGCTTATATATTTACCAGAGTTATTTCTTCTTGTTGGATTGTTCCCTTCTGTATTATGAAGTGGCATTCTTTATCTCTTGTTATGTCCTTCACTTTGAGATCTAATTTGTCAGATATAAGTATTGCAACCCCAGCTTTTTTTTCATTTCCATTTGCCTGAAATACCATCTTGCATCCCTTCACCCTCAATCTGTGTGCATCTGTTTTTTTCTGAGGTGGGTTTCTTATGGACAGCAGATATAAGTATTGCAACCTCA
>JAAGEH010000770.1:0-11579 GCA_011751065.1 Lasiurus cinereus | reverse complement strand
ACATCAAGTCGTGTCCATCTGTGTGTGCCATTCCAGGGATCAGATCCGCAACCATTATGCATGTAAAGAACAACCCTTCAACCAACTGAACCATTTGGCTGGTGCGATTAGTTTTTTTTTTAAATCTTTGCTGTTAACAATATAAGAGATGTCCCCTTTTTCTCCCCATTGTCCCCTCCACTCAGGTCCAGCCTTACTCCAGACCTTCACTTCCCAATTGTCTCTGTCCATAGGTCATGCATATATACATATAAGAACTTTGGTTAATCTCTTCCCCCGCCTCAAATCCCTTCCCTCTAAAATCTATTTGATTTATCAGTTTATTTTGATCATTAGATACTTTTTTCATTTTATTTGGTTTTTAGAATTAATTATTGAAAGATATGTATTTATTGGCATTTTATTGGTCAAGTTTCTTTTACTTCTCCTTCCCTTCCTCCTCTTCCATCTCCTCCTCCTCCTCCTCCTCCTCCTTTTCTTCTTCTTCTTCTTCTTCTTCTTCTTCTTCTTCTTCTTCTCCTCCTCCTCCTCCTCCTCCTCCTCCTCCTCCTCCTCTTCCTCCTCCTCCTCCTCCTCCTTCTCTTCCTGCTCCTCTTCCTCCTCCTCCTCTTTCTCCTCCTCCTTCTCCTCTTTTTCCTTCTCCTTCTCCTTCTTCATCATCATCTTCTTCTTCTTCAAACTGGTTTGGTGGTGATGAACTCCTTTAGCTTGTTGTTGTCTGAGAAGCTCTTTATCTGACCTTCATCTAAGTGGTAGCTTTGCTGGGTAGAGTAATGTTGGTTGTAGGTCCTTGCTATTTCTTCACTATTTAGACTATTTCTTGCCACTTCCTTGTGGCCTGCAAAGTTTTTGTTGAGCCAAGACAGGTTTGGCTCAGTGCATAGAGGGTCGGCTAGCAGACTGAAAGGTCCCAGGTTCGATTCTGGTTGGGGGCATGTACCTTGCTTGCCAGGCACATCTCCACTGTGGGGCGTGCAGGAGGCGGCTGATTGATGTCTCTCTCTCATTGATGTTTCTGACTTTCTATCTCTCTCCTTTCCTCTCTGTAAAAAATCAATAAGATATATTAAAAAAAAGTTTTTGTTGAGAACCAGGTGACAGTAGTATGGGTACTCCCTTGTAGGTAACTAATTGCTTTCTTTTGCTGCTTTTAATATTCTTTGTCTTTAAGCCTTGGCGTTTTAATTATGATGTGTTTTGGTAAGAGCCTCTTTGAATTCCTCATGTTTGGGACTCTCTGGACTTCTTGGACTTATAGACCTATATTTTTCCACAGGTAGGGAAGTTTTCAGTGATTATTGCTTCAAAAAGATTTTCAATATCTTTGAAATATGAATGTTGGTATGCTTGAAGCTGTCTCAGAGGCTCCCTGCACTACCTTCATAATTTTGGATTTTTTCCCCTTTGTTCTCTTCTGATTGGGTATTTTTTTTGCTTCCTCATATTTCATATTGTTGATTTCATTCTCAGAATCCTATACTCTACAGATGATTCCATGTAAATCATTCTTCATTTCAGCTAGTGTATGCTTAATATTGATTAGTCCTTTTTAACGTGTTTGTAATTTTTACTAAGGTCCTTGAAAGTCTCACTAAGTCCCTTGAAGTTCTCTTTGAGCCCCTTGAAGGACTCATTAAGATCCTTGAACATTATAAGCATTGTTTTGAATTCTGTATCCAGTAGTTTACTTGCTTCTATTACATATATTTCTCTTTCTGGAGGTATCTTCTGTTCTTTCATTTGTGAGATTTTTTATTTTTGTTTCATTTTATTTCATTGATTTCAGAGAGAAAGATAGATGGAGAGAGAGACAGAAACGTCAATGAGGAAAGAAAATCATTGATTGGCTGCCTTTTCATGCCCTCTGCTGGTGAATGAACCTTCCACCAAGGCATGTGGTCTTGACTGAAATCCGGACAGGGACTCTTCAGTTCACAGGACAATGCTCTATCCACTGAACCAAACCAGCCAGGGCAATATAGCAATCCTAAAGACTGTTTTATGCAGCGAATGGTCCAGCAAGGTTGCTGAACTTGCTGCTTGACACAAGGAAAGGGAATATATGCCTCATTTAGAGCAATTGCACCTAAAATGCAATATTGTGTCACAAGACAAGCTTCTGTAAAACAAGCAAGTGAGAGACCACATACAGAAGTCTGTAAAACCTGGAAAGCTCTCGGGCATTTGAGGGAACCCTCTGGGGTAAAGGGTTTTTGCAAGGATTGTTGGTTATGGATAGTGATGGAGGGAGCTCTGGCTCACGTATAAGGCTGTTGCACTGCTTCCAGGTCACATTGCTGTAGGTCATTCTCGTGGGACCAACCCATTGGTATACACTGAACTGAGTAACCAGCGTGAGCTTGCTCCAGACAAAGACAACTGAAACCATAAAGTGCCATGTTCGGTGCTCACACTGTGAAGCCAGACCTGGAGGTCCCTCCAGCAGGACCAAAAGGGTTCTGTGAAGGCTGAACAACGCGCTGTCCAGTCTGGAGACCATGATTCCACTGACAATCTTAATCTGCCAGAGGATCCAGGCCTGAGAGAGCATCAGGAGGCCTCCTTTCACCTTGTCTACAGGACGCAGAGCAGGGAGTCACCTGGTAGACACACACAGGGACCATGTAGAAGGGCTTTCCAAGCCACAGGTTGTAACTCATGAACAGAACAATGGAGTGTTGTATGTCGCTGGAACAGGATTTCATGTCTTTAATGAATGACAATGGAATGACATAAGGCATCGCAGAACAGAATAGAAAATACCAGGCTGTATCGCATGTGCAAAGGGTCAGTGTGGTTTCATGGAGCATTTGGCTTAGAGTCCCTGCGAAATGTGTTGCGTATCGGGGGTCTGGGTAAGAAAGCGCAGAAGGTTTCTCTTGTGATGCATGTAATGCTCTTTGTCACACACCCCTGCATTTCCCAATTCTCTGCTAGGAACAGGGATTAGCTATAGACCCATTCTAAAAATGATTGAAACACAATTGAAACAGACAGGAGGGTATAAACAGTCATTTAGGACGTCATCATAAGAGCACATGCATCTACATGGGTAACAGGCTTTCGGTGAAAACAGGCTAATGATGGGGGCGGGGCGGTTAACTGGAGCCATGTACAGGGTAATTTCTGTGTTTGGCCAAAACTTTAATCTCCTGACATCTCAAAATCTGGACCTGCCTCATGGAGCAGGGGGAGGAGGAAAGCATTATCTAGCTTGGAACCAAAGGAGAAGTTCTTCGCTCTCATGACTGCAAAGTGTTTTCAAGCCGTCTTTTCCTGCACTTGTCTCCCTTGCTGGGCACCCATTTGCTGGGTCCATCTTCCCAGGGGGGGAAGAGAAATGAAATCTTTCAGGATGTATTTTGGGGATTTTCTCCTGTTTTCACATGACCAGGTATGTAGCCAATGTGTAATTTCAGAATATTGAATTTGAGGAACGCAGCACTATATTAGGGTAAAAGAGCATTTGTTTCTGCTGAGGCAGGGGTGAGACAGTATCCTCAGTGACACAGGCAGGACTCTCCTCTCACTGCTGAGCCAGTTTTGGGGGACCTCAGCCCTGGATAAACTGACCCCTCACACCGTCCTTCCTGGCACGCTCTCCTTTCGATGGCTGTGATAGCACACACTGGATCCTCAATCTTCATTGCCTGTAGGTCAGGCACTCTCCCACACATCCTGTGCATCTGTATCATCCATGCACACACTATCACCAGGACACTGCCTCTCCCTCTCTCCATGTTCTGCCCGGGAGGTCCCAGTCATGGGAACATGATTCCACATGTTCTCCCCTGAGTTCTGGGAGAATCCAGAGCACCTTTGTCTCAGCCCACACATTCCACAATAGACTCTCCCCGCTCCTGACCCTGAGATCTGACTGTTAGTGAAGGCAAGGGTTTCACCACGGAAAAACTGGAAACATCCCCCAGAAGAAGGTCAGGGTCACATGGACGACATCCTTTTCTTATTCCTGATGCCTTCTCAGCACCAGCGACAGCATTCATTTCTGGGTCAAGGGCCTGTATGTGTTTGTTGAATCAATGAAACCTTTGAAGTCCCAACCACTTAAAAAAAAATAACTCCCCAAACTGAGGATATTTCTGTATTGATTTTTAAGGAAGTGGAAGAGAGAGGAAAAAGACAGAGAGAAATAGTGATGTTAGGGAAACACATCAATTGGTTGCCTCCTGCACAAGCCCCATCCAGGGCCTGAGTGTGGGAGGAGCCTGAAACCAAGGTACATTCCCTTGGGAGAATGGAACCCAGGAAACTTTGGTCTGCAGGCCGATGCTCCATTGACTTAGCAAAACTGGCTAGTGCAGCAACTCAACTTCTATTTATGTGTACAAATGAACTACTCACACATGTGAACAGGGTGTGAGCATAAGAAAAGGGTAACCAACTGAGAAAAACTTTTGTTTATTAACTAATGGTAACTGATACAGGGTAAATGAGTAATCGGGGTTTGCAACACAGAAGAACTGCCGAACAGGGAACAGAACAACAGGAAAATACCAAGTAAGGGAGGCTGGGGGAAGGTCAATGGGAAAAAAAAAGGTATATAATACTTTAAACAATAGCAAAGAGGAACATGCCCAGAGTATTTAGTAGAGAAAGCAAATTCAAGATGCTCATAGTCAAATCATTAGTGTGTGTGTGTGTGTGTGTGTGCGCGCGCACATGCCTGCCTGGGTGTGTTGGTACAAATGCAGGGAAAAGCATCTGGAGTCCAACTCCTGGAATGCTTTACAAGTCACGTCTGGGGAGAGGGTGGGTAGTGCTCCTCTGTGCAGACACATCGGCCAGTGCTGTTTCCCGAGGTATGTGCATGGGATGCGGACAGAAGCACACATTGAGTACAGGTGTTACTACACCGTACAAAACTAACATGTAACAGAACATGTGTCACACATTAAGAAACAATCTTTTAACTACTGTGAACTCTTTCTTTTAATTGCTGCATCCCTGATGGCCAGTAGTTCACAGTCGTGCCCATGGTCACGGAGGTCCACCAGGTTGTGCTTCTTTTCATGGGCACTTGGCACATCCCTGCGGTGGAGACAGGAGAGAGAAGGAAAATAAGTGGCAGGGAGCTCCCCTTGCCTGATTGTTAATACCCATCCCCTCATCTGACTGCGGGACCCTGAACACTCAGATTCCTCCCCACCTCATGCTGTGGACCCATCACCCACTGCTCCTCAAAGCGAATCTTCTGCTCATGCCACAGGGACTCTCACCCGTTGTAGGAGTTCCTAGGCTAGAGGCAGCTGAGGCCTATACTGCGGGAGCTGACCAGAGGGGAAGCCCAGGGCATCCTGGGTAGGGGATCTTTGGCTACACAGAGCAGGGAATAGATAAGGGAGGGAGCCTGATCATTTAGTCCAAGTGTCATGGCAAAGGAATGATTTTGGGAAGGAATGACAAGGTGCGACTATGAGAACAGTGTGTTTTGCAGCGATGTGGGCTGGAAGCAGAGGCCACTTACCTTGTTAGTCATCTTCCTCTGGGTCACTGATCTCTTCATACACAACATAGTTCTTTCTTTTCCTCAGCCTGCCAAGCCAGACATTATTCTCTTCTTTTCTGGATCCTGGGATACAGAGGCATTGGTCAATGTGGACGAACATTGTTGGGTCTTATTTTGTCATATAAGGTTTCACCTCCTTCCCAATGGCCCAAGAGCCTTGTACTTGGTCTGTTGTTCACATCCTCTTGCTCAGTGATATTGAGATGGTGGAACCAAACCAATACACATCAAACGCCATGTTGAGTTTTAGCTCCTGGGCCCTCCAATAGGTTAGATTCTCAACATCTTTACTTATATGAACTTTCCTTTAGACCTTTCAGCAGATATTGTTAAGGGCATATTATACATCAGGAATTGAGCTAAGTGCATATTATATATCAGACCTTCAGCTGAGGCATTTGAGGAAGACATGTGATCAGGATACACAGGTAGAATTAACTGACCAACTTTCATGTTGTAAGTTTTATAGATTTTATTTAATGTTTTCAAACAATTAATGAGATTTGATTCTTTATTTCCATTTTATGAGATAAGAATCTGGAGTTCAGAGAATTGGATGACTTGCCCACAGCAACACAAATTGTATGCCCATGATAATTCAACCAGTGACTTTGGAAGTCCTGTTCTCAGGTCTCAGCTGGAGCGGAAAAAGCTGCAAAGTTCTACCTGGACGTAGGCCTGTTCAGGTATCAGCTACGATACCAGTGAAGCCAGAGGAGTTGTTTGCCCAACCAATCCCCCACTTACCAGGCTTCGTCCTCAGCTGACGAGTGGCTATCCCTGTTCCTGGGGAGCTGAACTGTTTCAGAGCTGGCTCTGACTCTGGTGTTACTGGTTGTGCTTCCATCTCGGGCTCCTCCTTTATCATGTGAAGGTCACATACAAACACTATCAGAGGCATTTCTCTGGTGCTTGAAAAGTATAGTGTCTTCATGTGCAGTATTTTAATGAACATTCTCTACAACTCTGGGGGATTATATGACCGGTCCCTCAATGGTGAGGAACCTGGGCAGTTAGAAGGAAAAGGAATGGTCTAAATGAGGGTGTTTTAAGGACTAAATCACGTGGCTTCCTGGTATTTCCAGACCAGTACTCTGGCAAATAGGAGAAGATTCCATGTAAGCGTGAGTGTGATATTAAGAACATTTCGGAACAATGGCATTGTAAAAATCCACGAGGCCTATGAAAACTATGAAGAGCTTCTCTCCAATATAGGTGACCATATATAAAGGAATAGACACCTGCTGGGAGAGTAAATGTAGTGTTTTCACAACAAAGCAAACCATCAACCTATACACATTTGCCAATATGTATATGTGATAAGGGCTTAATGTCTAAAATATAGAAAGAACTCATACAAGTTAACAAAAGGAAAACAAACAATACAATTTAGAAAGGAACTCAGCCAGCATGGTTGAGTATCAACCTATGAACCAGAAGGTCAAGGTTTGATTCCCCAGTCAGGGCACTTGCCCAGGTTGCAGGCTCAGTCCCCAGTGTGGGGTGTGCAGGAGGCACCCGATTCTCTCTCAGCCTTGATGTTTCTATGTCTTTCTCCCTCTCCCTTCCTTTCTGAAATCAATAACATATATTTTTAAAAATGGGTAAAGGACATAAAGAGACACTTCTCCGTAGAGGACATGCAGATGGCCAAGAGACATATTAAAAAATGCTCAGTTACTAATCGTAATAGGGACACAAATGGAAACAGGAACAAGGCAGGGATGCCCACTCTCATCACTCCTGCTCGACATAATACTGGAAGTATTAGCCATTGCAACTAGACAAGAAGAAATAAAAGGCATCCAAATTGGAAAAGAAGAAGTAAAACTGTCCTTATTTGCAGATGACATGATACTGCACATAAAACAACTCGAAAGACTCCATAAAAAAACTAATAGACTTAATAAATGAATTTGGCAATGTAACAGGATACAAAATTAATGTCAAGAAATCTAAGGCATTTCTATACACCAATAGTAAACTTACAGAAAGAGAGACTAAAAAAGTAATCCCATTTACCATCGCACCAAAAAAATTAAGATACCTAGGAATAAACTTAACTAAGCAGGTAAAAGACCTATATGTGAAAAACTACAGGACACTGAAAAAAGAGATAGAGAAAAATGTAAACAGATCAAAGAGCATACCATGCTCATAGATTCGGAGAATCAACATCATTAAAATGTCCATATTACCCAAAGCAATCTACAGATTCAATGCACTCTTCATTAAAATACCAATGGCCTATTTCACAGACCTAGAAAGAACTCTCCAAAGATTCATCTGGAACAAAACAAGACTCCGAATAGCCAGAGCAATCCTGAGAAAGAAGAATAAAGTAGATGGGATCCAAGTACCATATTTCAAGCTGTATTACAAAGCCACTGTTCTCAAAACAGCCTGATACTGGCACAAGAAGAGACATATAGACCAACGGAATAGAATAGAGAATCCAGATATTGACTCAAACCACTATGCTTAATTAATATTTGACAGAGGAGGCATGAATATACAATGGAATCAAGATAGTCTCTTCAATAAATGGTGTTGGGAAAATTTGACAGATACATGCAAAAAAAATGAAACTAGACCACCAACTTACACTGTACACAAAAATAAACTCCAAACTGATGCAGGACTTAAACATAAGACGGAAAACCATAAAAATAATAGAGGAAACCACAGGCAGCAAAGAGTCAGATTTTGCCCAAGGAACTTCTTCACTGATACTGCTCCAAGGGCAATAGAAGCTAAAGAAAAATAAACAAATGGGACTACATAAAAATAAAAAGCTTTTGCACAGCAAAAGAAACCACCAACAAAACAACACGAAAGCCCACTATGGGAGAACATATTTGCAAATGTTGTCACTGATAAAGGTTTAATCTCCAACATCTAAAGACAATTTATACAACTTAATAAAAGGAACAAAATGATCCATTAAAAAAACGGGAAACGGATCTAAATAGAATCTGTTCGGAAAAAAGACAGAAGAAAGGCCTAGAGACACATGAAAACATGCCCAAAGTCACTAATTATCTGAGAGATGCAAGTCAAAACAACGTGATACCATCTCACACCTGTCAGAATGGCATTCATCAACAAATCAACAAACGACAAGTGTTGGCGTGGATGCAGAGAAAAAGGAACCCTCGTGCACTGCTGGTGGGAATGCAGACTGGTGCAGCCACTGTGGAGAACAGTATGAAGTTTCCTCAAAAAACTAATAATGGATCTCCCATTTGATCCAGTAATCCCACTCCAAGGAATATATCCTAAGAAACTAGAAACACTAATCAGAAAGGATATATGCACCCCATGTTCATAGCAGCACAATTTACAATAGCTAAGATGTGGAAACAGCCTAGATGCTTGTTAGCAGATGCCTGGATCAGAAAAATACGTTACATCTACACAATGGAATTCTATGCTACCATAAAAAAAGAAGTAATTATTACCATTTGCAACAACCTTGATGGAACAGGAGAGCATTATGCTAAGAGAAATAAGCCAGTCAGTGAAAAAAAACACACCACATGATCTCACTCATTTATAGATAATAAAGATTATAAACTGATGAACAAAAAGACAGATACAGAGGCAGTAAAGCACTGAACAAACTGTCAAGTTACAGTGGGAAGGTTAAGGAGAGGTGGGGTAGATAAGAGATCAACCAAAGGCCTTGTATGCATGCATGTAAGCATAACCAATGGACACAAGACCCTGGGGGGTGAGGGCATACATGGGAGTGTGGGGGCAATGGGAAGATATGTACACATGTAATACATTAATAAAAAAAATGACAATGAGGTTTCGCCTCACTTTTGCCACAATGGCTACCATCAAAGAAATCAATAAAGAACAAGTGTTAGTGAGGCTGTGGAGAAAAGGGAACCCTAGGACGCTGCTGCTTGGAATGCAGACAGGTGCACCACTATGAAAAACAGCAAGGATTTTCCTAGAAAATTAAAAATGGAACTGACAGTGTCCCGTTCTAGGAATATACCCTAAGGATTCTGAAACTCCAACCAGAAAGAAGGTATGCACTCCTATGTTCATAGCGGCATTATTGACAATAGCTAAGATCTGGAAAGAGCCCAGGTGCCCATCAGTAGATGAGTGGATAAAAAAAAAATCTTACAGGTACATTTACACCATGGACACTATGCAGCTGTAAAGAAAGAATCTCTTACCCTTTGAGACTGCATGGAGGGACCTAGAGTATTATGATAAGCGAAATAAACCCAGTCAGAGAAAGAAAAGTATCACCCTGATATGTGGAATCTAATGAACAGAATAAATTGACTCACAAAATAGGTCCAGGGACGTCGAAGCCTGGCACAGACTGAGGACTTCCAGCAGGAGGGGGAGTGAGTAGAGATTAAATGCATATTGCATAGACAATAGCGAGGTGAAGGCCTGGGAAGGCAGTGTTAGGGTGGAGGGCTCATTGTGAGTAAAAGGTGGGACATCTGTAATAGTTTTACAATAAAGGTAAAATTTTAAAACGTGTTTGGGGGGACAAAATACTGCTTGAAAACGGTGTGAGGCAGTTAATATGGGCACGGGGGAAGGAAAGGAACGCGACACAGAGATTATGATACACAGACAAGAACATTGGGCCAGATGTGACATACTGTCCCACCCTGGCACCATCATTTACTGGTACAGTGGGATTAGGGAGGTGGTCCCCACATCCAGTCTGCTGGTGTCAGGTGGTATCATGACCATCAGCTTTACAGTACTTTTCATTGGGCTCCTTCCTTAAGCAAGAGTGAACAAGAAATGTAAACAGGGGAAGAGAAAGTGGTTTGTTCAGAATCAATGGAAATGAATTCTTTCTCCTGTGATCGTTCAATTCTCTTCTCACCGGTCTGCACACTGGAAACCCATCCCCTAGATCCCTTTACCATCTCAACTCGCTTAATCTGCAAGTGTGAAATCAAGTATTCAATAAAAACGGAGGTGCCTCTGGGGCTCCCTCGTCAGGAAATGAGGCTTCAGAGTTGCCTCAGGCCCAGATAAGGCCTGAAGGAGCTCATGGTAGTGAGGGACTCACAGTCTGGGGGCTCCTCAGACATGGAGAGTGGCCCTGTGACAGGAAAGAGGGCATAGTACTTCCTGTTGTGAGAGTGAATGTATTAAATGGAAGGATCAGCAGCCTGTGGGAGGATGAGAGGGGGTAGGGGAGGTGGGTGGGGGTGGGGCGGCATGGGTAAAACCCATATGAAGAGAACCTGAACTTCATAAACATATGAAAAGCTTTAGTTGCTTAGGAATGGGCTGGGGCTGTGGATTTTACTACTGTCACAGCCTCTGTGGTCTCTGGGAAATTATGTAGCATCTCTGCAACTCAGCCTCTTCATTATTATCATTATCATGTGCTATTCTTGTTATTAATATCCACACCATTAATTTGTATATAATAACAGTAACATTGTCATCAATGGTTTCTTATGACTTAAGTAAATTAATCCATCTGAAGTGCTTAAAATAATATCCGGCATCACTATGAAGATGAAAGATGTCATGGGCTATGACATTATTTTACTTATATCACATAAACAACAGTGCAGGGAGCAAGGATCTGTAGACCTTCAGATTTGGGGGATACCTTCAGGTGTTTTGTCTGTTGGTCATTGGAAGCCTCCTGATGACCTTTGTTTATAAGTCGGTGATAAAGCAGAGATGAGTTGTGCTGGTAACGGTCCCCCAAATCCTGAGAGGCTCCTGACGTACCAGGGAAATCTGCAGCAGAGGGTATGAATCTCTCACCATCCAGGGGTTGTATTGGGACTGGTTTCTGAATTATCGTTACTGTAGATTGTACATGGTGCCTAGGGTTAATTCATAACATTCTTTTTGATGGTGGGTAAAACCTAAGCTAGGCTCCACCACTGTCTCATCCTATTCCATGACATACTTCTTACATTTCCCCCAAATAATTAAATTGATTTGTTGGGAACTTGAACTGTATCCACTGAACAATGTTCGGCAACCATTAATCACTGGCTGAAACCAGTTTGGCTTGGTGGATAGAGCATTGGCC
>JAAGEH010000769.1:0-16862 GCA_011751065.1 Lasiurus cinereus | reverse complement strand
AGGCACTGAGTAGAAATGTATTCAAGATGTTAATAATCACAAATAAGGTGACCACCAATGATGGACAAATTAGGGGTAAATAGAGAAAGAAGAAGAGGAAAATGAGGAAAAAAGAAAAGAAAGAAGTGCCAAAATCAAATTTGGAGAGTGAGAGAAAAAAAAAGATAAATAAATGAACAATAAAATAAAATAAAATAAAATAAGAAAATAAAAAAGAGAAAAAGGAGAAGGAAAGAGGAAGATAAAAAAGTCAGAGAGAAAAGAAAGTGTATAAGAGAGAAAAGAGGAACAAAATATAGATGTCAGGAGACAACTCCAGTAGAACAGTCACTAATCCCAATAAAGGCCAGCAACCAGTACCTAGAGATTAAGGCAAATTGCAAATAGTAACTGATATTGAGGGAAGTGAGGGAAAAGAGAGGTAGAAAACAGAGCAAGAAAAAGCAAAATAAAACAAGTAGAATAAACTAAAACAATCTCACAAAAAAATTTCAAAAAATCGATATAATCGCTTTTCAGGCAAATAGCAACAAAAGGATATAGAGAAAAAAACAACTTTTTGGCTAGTGAAGACAAGAGGAGAGAATTTTGTGTGGACTTGTAGTAGGGGATTTGAAATTAGTTATATGAATTGGGTGAAATTTTAACCAGGTAAAGAGAAAAATAGGGAGAACCTAAAGTTGGAAAAGGGAAAGAGAAACAAGACAACAAAATGGGGAAAGTTAGGAGGAAAATGTTGGCATAAAGGTAGAGTTGAGTTGGAGTGAAATTATGCTAAAGGAAAGATGAAAATAGAATGTAGAACTCTAATCCTGAAATAAAATAAAGAGAAAACAAAATGACACTTTTTTTTCCAAAAACGGTAAAGTACTAGTGGTAATTAATAATACTAGTTTAAAACAAAAATGTAATAATCATAAAGGTAAAATCAATTGAGGCAGAAAGAAAAAAATATTCTTTTAATTAAAATATGTGAAAATGAAAAATTAAAAATTAAAAATTAAAAATTAAAAAAAAGAAAAAAGGAAAAATAAAAAAAAAGAAGAAAAATAGAATGGTCCTTCACTTCCACTATTATTCTGCTTGGCACTCCTGTTTCCCAGTAGGGGAGGTATTGCAGTTCCCTGTGTTCCCCTATTGGTGTTTTAATCTCTTTATTCTTTTGTGGTTATGCGAGAGGCAATTTGTGTGTTATCCATTGGGTGGCAGTGTTTCGGAATTGATCTCTGAGACAAAGCACAGGACCTCTCTAGGCTGTGCTCAGATCCTGCTACTCTGTGGTTCTCAAAACCAGTTTGTGGGGGTTTTGCAGCCGGGACACTGTAATAACTCCCAGGTTGTCCCTCTGCCACAGAGGGAAAAAAAAAAGAGTCGTTTTCCAGAGCTCTCCTCTGTCAACAGCTCAGAGGGTCTGCCTTCACACTCAGGGATCACGCCCTGACCACCTCTGCGGACCTCTCCAGAGGCAGCTTTCCCGCAGCCAGGCTCCCACAGTGTGCGTGTCTCTGCCCTGCGGGGGTAGGAGACCTCACCCTGGCCCAGACGAAATCTGACCCTTCCACGCGCCTTGTGGATCTCTGAATCCTCCGCCTCTGTGTCTGTGCCGCCTGGGAAGCCGAGCTCTGGGTCCTGGCTGCTTTCTGGGTGCCTCTGTCAGCTGCAGCTTTCAGACCTCGGCAGACATCCACCTCCCCCTTAAGTCAGGCACAATCTGACCTTTCCGTGTGCTCTGTGGATCTCTGGTTCCGCCGCATGTCTGTGCCGATTGGAGAGCGGAGTTCTGGGTCCCCGGGTCCCTGGCTGCTCGATGGGTGCCCAGCCGCCAGCCGCAGTTCGCCGCAGACATCCACCTCCCACTGCAAGATGGCTCGGGCTCTGCGTTCGCGCTGGTGGCTCTGGCCGACAAAAACCCTGTGGCAGTGGGGCTGCCTAGCCGGGAGAGCCCCTTCCAGCAGTCCCCCACCTTCTCCTGGAGGACAACTGACTCCTAGCTTTCCAACAAACACTCCCAATGCAACTCTCAGCCGCTCTCTCTCCCTCAGCTCAGCGACAAAGCTCCAGACGTGTCTGTCTACTCCGCTGCCATTTTCTGTCTCTCTCAACCTTTCTAATGCTGCAACCATTTAATACAGTTCCTCATGTTGTGGTGACCCCCAACCATAAAATTATTTTGTTGATACCTTATAACTGTAATTTTGCTACTGTTAATGAATCATAATGTAAATATCTGTATTTTTTTATGGTCTTAGGCTGCACAGCAGCGGTTCTCAACCATGACCCACAGGTTGAGAACCGCTAGCAGGGTCGCCTAAGACCATCGGAAAACACAGATATTTACATTATGATTCATAACAGTAGCAAAATTAGTTATGATGTAGCAATAAAAATAATTTTGTTGTTGAGAGTCACCATGTTGTGCCCAGAGTTCGGGGTCCCCAATAATCCACCACTAAGGAGCCTTTTCCGATGCAAAAGCAAAGAGTCTTTATTCAAACCCGGGTATGGCTCTCAGCCTCTTTCTGATGCAGCAGCGAGGCGAGAGAGCGGACCGGGCGGAAACAATGAGTTTTATGGGTAGGATAATTAGGGGGCTTGGGAAAGTGATGAAGGCTACAGAGATTGGTCACTTGAATTGGGGTCTTTCTGTGGTTAAGCCTAATTAGGACCTTAGCTGTGTCCGTGGAGCTTCATTGGTCCATTTGGGTGGGGGTCGGGGAAGTTAAGACATTGCTGGCACACCTGTGGCCACTCCCAGAAAAGGGAGGGGTTTTAGGCAGGGGTCCTAGCCCTATAGGACAAGATGGAGGGGAGTTCATTTCCTTTCAACCACAACATGGGAAACTGTATTAAAGGACCATGGCATTAGAAAGGTTGGGAACCACTGCTCTAATCTGTCATGCAGATTGGTGTAAAGAGTGCCTCATTACTTCTCTGACTATAAGTGTAATTTATCGTCTCTTCATGTCTTATTAACATTTTGGGTTTCCCTTTATGAAATTTCTTTTTCATGTATTCTACCCATTTTTTTTATGTGACAGATGTGCATACGAACTCTAGATTTTTTTTAAATAAATCTGTATTGTTGAGTTTATTACAGATGTTCCTCTTTTTTCCCCCCATAGCTTCCCTCCACCTGATTCCCCACCCCCCATTCCATGCCCTTACCCCACACTACTGCCCTCATCCATAGGTGTAAGATTTTTGTCCAATCTCTTCCTGTACCCCTCATTTCTCCTTTCCCCTGAGAATTGTTAGTCCATTTCCTTTCTGTGCCCCTGATTCTATTCTATTCGTCAGTTTATCTGTTCTTCAGACTTTTTATTCACTTGAATTTAAATTCACTTTGATAGACTTGTATTTGTTGTCACTTTGTTGTTCATAATTTTTATCTTTGCCTTTTTCTTTTTTTTCTTAGAGAATACCCTTTAGCATTTCATACAATCCTGGTGGTGATCAACTCCTTTAGCTTTTTCTTATCTGTAAAGCTCTTTATCTGACCTTCAATTCTGAATGATAGCTTTGCTGGGTAGAGCACTCTTGGTTGTAGGTTCTTGCTATTCATCACATTGAATATTTCCTGCCACTCCCTTCTGGCCTGCATAGTTTCTGTTGAGAAATCAGCTGACAATCGTATAGGTACTCTCTTATAGGTAACTAACTGTTTTTCTCTTGGTGCTTTCAAGATTCTCTCTTTGTCTTTTGCCCTTGGCATTTTAATTATGATGTGTCTTGGTGTGGTCCTCTTTGGATTCTTTTTGTTTGGTGTTCTGTGTGCTTCCTGGACTTGTAAGTCCATTTCTTTCACCAGATAGAGAAAGTTCTCAGTAATTATTTCTTCAAATAGGTTTTCAGTATTTTGCTCTGTCTCTTCTTCTGGCACCCCCATATTTCTGATGTTGATACGCTTAAAGTTGTCTTAGAGGATCCTTACACTATCTTCACATTTTTCAACTCATTTTTCTTTTTGTTTTTCTGTTAAGGGTGTTTTTTGCTTCCTCATATACCAGATCTTTGATTTGATTCTTGGGGTCTTCTAGTCTGCTGTTGGATTTCTGTGTATTATTCTTTATTTCAGACAGTGCATGCTTAATTTCCTACTGGTCATTTTCCATTTTTTTTTTGTATTCTCATTAAGATCCTTGAAGGTATCACTAAGTTTCTCAGAGGTCTCACTTAGTTTCTCTGGGGTTTGTAGAAGATTCTTGAGTAACCTTATAAATATGGTTTTGAATTCTATGTCCAGTCATTTGCTTTCCTCCATTTCTTTCATTCATGACATGTTTCTTGGTCTCCACATTTTGATTGCTTCCCTGTGTTGATGGAGTGGCTTTGTGTGCTAGTTGTCCTTTAGGGCCCAGTAGCTCCACCTCCCCAATCACCTGAGGTGGACACTCTTGGTGTACCCCTTTGTGGCCTGGGTTCACAGTCTTGTTGTAGTTAAGCCTTGATTGCTATTGGTATACTGCGAGGAATTGATCTCCAGGCCAATTGACTATGAGGATTAGCTGTGTCTATTAATGGAAGGACTGCTGTGCTGGAGACATCCCTATGGGGAAGGACTTGCTTCAGTTGGGCTTTGGTACTCACTGAGTCTGCCTCTTGAGTGTGTCACTAATGTATGTGAGGAGTTGAAATCTGGTGTCGTCTCACACTGACCTCACAGCTGGGTGGGTTTGTAAATTGGGTGGGTGAGGTCTCAGGGAATCACTAGGCTAGGGCATGGCAAACAGCCCACTCTGCCACGTTCTGTTCATTGTCTCATGTCCTACGTCCCAATGCAGTAAACAATGATTCCAGTGTGCAACTCTGAGAGAGAGCCATCCTTCCTTTCCTACCCAATGGCAGACAGTCCAATTTCTCCCTGTATGAGTCTGGGTCCCCAGAATCTTGCCAGAATTTGGAGTTCAGAGAATCGGGAACTTGTAACTCTCTCCCGTTTGAAAAACAACAGCGCACGCCATCTTGATTCACATGCATCTCTGTACCTCTGCCTTTCTGAGCCTCTGCAGGTCCTACCAGGTCTCAATGCACTTTTTTCTTTCATTCTAGTTGTAGAACTTCCACTTTGCCAGCTTTCCCATGGTTCTAGGGGATAGTTGTTTTGTCTTTTCTTTGTAGTTTTGGTGTGGTTGCGAGAGACAGCACGTATAGGTGTATACCTTATGCTGCCATCTTGGTTCCCCCAAACTCTAGATATTAATCCCAACAAGGAATTTCAGAGATAGCTTGCAAGTTTTAAGAGAAAGCTCTTATAGGCATGTGTGCTCAGGTTTTTGAGTGGGTGAAAGTTTCTATTTCTCTGGGATAAATGCACAGGAGTGCAATTGCAGGGTTGTGTGGTCGTTGCATCTTTAGTTTTATAAGAAACAACCAAACTGCTTTCCCCAGTGGCTGTAATAATCTACATTTCCACCAGCTCTGAATGAGTGAGTTTCTCCACCTCCTCATCAGCATCGAGTGTTATCACTGTCTTTTATTTTAGTAAGTCTCCTTGTAGTTTAATTAACCTTTTCCTAATGGCTTTATGATATTGAAGTTTTCAAGTGTGCATGCGACATGTTATATCCTCTTCGGTGAAGTGTATGTTCATTTATTCCATTTTATTCTCCAGTGAAAGCACCTAGGCCTGGAAGCCCTTCATCAGAATGCTTTAACTACAAATTCAATCCCTTTAATAGACTAGTCAGGGCATCACTTTCTTCTGAGGAAGGTTGTGTAGTTTATTTCTTTCCAGGAATCAATCATTTAACCTAACTTGGAACTATGTGCACAGCGTTTTTCTCTGTTTCTTGGTCAGAATGGCAAGAAATCTGTTTATTTTACCAATATTTCTAGAGAAGCATTTTTCAAGTTTGTTTGGGGCTATTTTGAAATTCTTGGTTTTAGAGATTTATGCCATTATGTTTTTCCCCTTCCTTGTTTCTTCAAGGTCACTCTGTTGCTCTCTCTAATTTACTGTTGGGACACTTAAGATCTCTCTTCACAGCTGTAATTCTTTCCTTAGAAGTCTATTTAAAACTAAAACTCTCTTCTATGACTGCTTTTGATTTTCAGCTTTTCTTTATTGTTTTTTAGTTGTGAGTATTCCATAATCTCACTAATGATTTCCTTTGAACTCAGGGTTTTTGTAGAATATACTTCACTTCAGCTTCCATTATACCTACTTAAATGTCCAGATATTTGGCCATTTAAAACTATACTTTATTATTAAACTAGAGGCCTGGTGCATAAAATCCCTGCACAGGGGGCAGGGGAGGTGTCCCTCAGCCCATCCTGTACCTTCTTTAATATTGGACTCCTCAAGGGATGTCCAACTGTCAGTTTAGGCCCGATCCCAGTAGGATTGGGCCTAAACAAGCAGTCAGATATCCCTCTCATAATCCAAGACTGCTGGTTCCCAACTGCTCACCAACCTACCTTCCTGATTGCCCCTAACAACTTCTGGCTGCCAGCTTGATCACCCCCCTAACTATTTTCCTGATCAATGCCTAATTGCTCCCCTGCCAGCCTGTTTGCCTCTACCTGCCCTCTCCTGCAGGCCTAGTCCCCACAAATTTTTCTCCCCTGCAGGCCTGGGTCCCCCCCCAACTTCCCTTCCCTGTAGGCCCAGTTACCCCCATCTTCCCTTCTCTGTCGACCTGGTCATCCCTAACTGCCCCCCCTGCAGGCTTGATTGCCTCCAACTGCCCTTCCCTGCTGGCCTGATCACCCACAACTGCCTTCCCTTGCAGGCCATCTTTTGGTAGCCATCTTGTGTCCACATGGGGGCAGGATCTTTGACCACATAGAGGTAGCCATCTTGTATGATGGAATGATGGTCAATCTGCATATTACTCTTTTATTAGATAGGATAGAAGCCTGGTGCATGGGTGGGGACGAGCTGGTTTTCCCTGAAAGGTGTCCCAGTTCAGGGTGGGGATTCCCTTGGGACTTAGGGTGGCCTAGGCAAAGGGCCTGTGGTGGTTTGCAGGCTGGCCATGCCCCTCAGTGACCCAAGTGGAGGTACTGGTATCTGGGATTTATTTATCTTCTACAACTGAAACTTTGTAACCTGTATTAGAGCCAAGCCTCCTGCTCTCTCTGTGGCAACAGCCATTTCTGTTGGGATTTATTTATCTTCTATAATTAAAAATTTGTAGCCTTAAGTGGAGGCCTATGCCAGTCAGGGGTGCAGAAAGCTTGGCTTCCTCAATCACCAGTGGAAACCCAGCCATCTTGGTTGGGGTAATTTTCATACTACCTCCTGATTGGCTGGTGGGTATGGATTGTGGTGTAGCAGAGATATGGTCAATTTGCATATTACTCTTTTATTAGATAGGATTCTTACCTTAGTGAATTATGTTAGAGAACATACATGCATCATACGTTATGGTTCATGAACATGTCAATGGAGAACAAATATATATTTCTTCTTTGGAATTTATTGGGACTTCCTATGTAGCATAGTGTATAGTAATGATTTATTTTGTTTAAAAGACTATGTATAACAAAGCAAACAATTACTTCCATTTGTTAAATTTTCTTCTGATTTTTAAAAAAATCACTTATTGCTTCTCATTTAATAGGTCCTATTTCTGGTTAAAATTAACACATTCTGTTTTGCAAAACAGGATACTTTCCCTTAACTTAAAACACATTCAGGTAGATGTATCCCTGTAGATTCTTACACATGTCTATATTTTCCTCAGCAAGACATGCTCCCTGTCTTGTACTTCCCTATTCTCATCCACTACACAATGTTGATATTATCTAGTATTTTAGAAATTTTTTTCACACTTTTTCTCTATTTTTTTAGCCAAGAATAAACTTAGCATGGGGCTGCATTGCTCACTTCCAGTATTTTTAGTTCTGGCTTAACCCAGGATACGAATCCCTCATAGAATCTCTAATCTCTGTATTAAAGGAGAAAGGAGCTTAGAATTACAGATGAGGTAGAGGCTTTGTCACAAGGAAGAGAAAATTGACAATGAGCTCTACCATAGACTGTCCAGAAGACCTTTCCACTGTCCAGGCAAACAGAGAGCACTTTCCAGGGAGGACCCCACTGAGTCTCTACAATAAACCTGTGAGCTTGATCCTAGTTTCACCCCATGTTTAGAGGCACAAGCACTGAGACACAAAGTGACCTGAAGACACAGCAAGCATGTGGCTGAGTGACTGCTGGCTTGTGGAGGAGCAGGGTGTTCACCCGGTAAATAGATGGTCCTACACCTGTTGGGTGGTACAAATGTTCTGAAATAACAAAGAATGATGAGGGCAAAAAGCACAGTTTCTGCTCAGGAAGCGGGCAGCTGGTGTTCCACCTGTTTGTCTAGTCCATGTGCCTGGAGGTCTGCACCATACAGGTATTTTTTTAGGGAACTATGAGTGGGTGGTGCTGGGGCCACTTGTCTGGTTGGCAGCTGAGTCCCAAGACTGGGCTGACTTGCCTCCATGTTCTGCTCAAGACGCCCCCATTGGGAGGCCAGCCCTTGGTATCTGACCACCAGCTCTGAGTCCTGTGGGGACAGAGTTCTGGCTTCCAAGAAGGGCAGGTGGAGAAAGTGAGAGCCTTTCTCACTGGAAGAATTAGGGGTCCTGAGGCCAAACTCACCTCCCATGATTCTCCAGATAAGGACTGCCCACCTGACCTCCCACCACCAGAGAGTTCTGGGTAATCAGCAGAGCAGTTGGGGGCTCTCACTGGGAGCCACCGCCTTAGTCTCCGGGTTGTGAGCACACTTGTGCTTAAGAAGGTTTCTCTTTGTGTTTCCAGGGTCGATTTCTGTACTAAACTGAAATGTGCACAGAAAATCAGTTGAACCCTCCTGTGCTTGGCATCAGCAGGGCCACAGGCAAGGCTGGAAGGTGGAGTTGGCATGTCTGGAGATGCAGATGGGGAAATGCTGGACTTGGGAGGACCCTGGGCTGCCAGCTGGAAGAACTTCATGTCATTCCACACCACACCTTTGATGAGGACCCGCAGCATGTTCTGCTGGTGCTGACCCTGCAGACCAGTTGGCTTATGCCCTCCCAGCACTGGCTTTTGGACTCCACAAACTTGTCCTTGGTTTTCTTGGGCAAAAACAGCACCTTCTTTTTCTTCTCCTTGGTGAGCACCGTCATGCACATGGTGGGTGTGGCTGCAACCTCTCCCCTGCTGTGCAGCCTGCTGACCTGGACATAGTGGGAAGTGCACTTGAGGGTGTTGTTGGCAGTAGGCAGGTCTTTCTTCTTGGAGTCTCTCTTCCTATCTGTGGGCTGGTCTACTATCCAGTAATCCACCTGCTGCTCCATCAGCTTGGCCCTATCTCCCTGGCTGGAGGAGGACAAGCCCCAGTCATTGACGGGGAGCAGAGTGGGGTTACAAGGCCTCCTTGGTGACCAGAGGTATGGACAGAGGGTAGACAAAGTATGCTGCAGCCCGAGGGGGGCTATCATCTGAGTCTCCTGACTTGTCTGAGGGATGTTGCACTATCCGAACTTTCACACCCTCCCCCAAAAGGAATGGACTATAACGCTGCTGTTGGGACTCTTCAGCTTGTAGGAGAGCAGGGCTTACTCGATGGGCAGCTGGTAAGCATAGTTGGCCCCGTGATGTACTGTGTGATTCTCGTCACAATGTCCAACATGTCCTGCATGGTGCTCTGGGCCTTCTTCAGCTTGTGGAACAGACCCACAAGGCTAGGTCCTGGAAGAAGCTGTTGTAGAGATAATGCATAGAGCTCAGGTACCTGGCCACAGGATGGGAACCCAGCAGGAGACCAGGAAGCACATGTAACCCAGACAGTTGAGCATCTTGTAAGACAGCAGCTCCAGGAAGATGCACACCAGGATCTTCAACAGCTTCGGGGGCTGGGAATTATATTGACAGTATCTCTGTATCTGCCAGATGATGGAGCTGAAGGTTGACTGGATGTCAGCCATGGAGCATGTTCACAGCAAGGCAGCATGTGTCCCTGAGGGGTGTCCAAAAGGAACTGGATTTCCAAGTCAGAGGTGTTGATGAGGATGATGTTCTCTGGCAGCTGGTCATCAGAGATGAGGATGTGGTTCAGCTGGTTGTACACGGTCTTCCTGGGGATCTGTATCTGGCTCCCTGGGTCCGGGCAGCACACATTGTCTCTAGGCTGTTGGCCACTTGTTCTGTTGCTGTGCCATCTGCTGCTCCATAAGATACCTGCCCCAGCCATGGTGGCTGGGATGCTTCCCCTTGGCCTTGGTGGAAGAAATGATGAGAGCTTCAGTTTGGTGATACACCCACTGGGTGCAGCTTTTGGTAAGCATGTCCAGGGCTGAGGTCTCTGCCTCTGGGCTGTCCTTTAGCTGTGCTGGCTGCTCCCCTGGGTGGGCGTGCTCTTAGGTGCTAAGTGGGAGACCCTGTCACTTGGCTATTGCTGCCTGGATTTGGTCTTCTCAGGCACTGCAACCAGACTAGGAGGCTCCTTTGTTTTGCTTTGTTTGTTTTGTTAACCCTCACTGGAGGTGATTTTTCCACTGACTTTTTAGAGAGAGTTGAAGGGAGAGGGAGAAACAGAGAAGGAGAAAAGCATCAATATGAAAGAGACACATGGATTGGTTGCCTCCTGCACATGCCATGACCAGGGCTGGGCATCAAGCCTGTAATCGAGACAAATGTGTCCTTGACCAGAATCAAACCTGGGACCCTTTAGTCTATAGGCCAAAACATTAGCCCTCAGTGAGACCTGCTAGGGCTCAGAAGCTCCTCCTGGTGCTGGGCACCATGGATGCTCCCCATGTCCATTTTTGGAATGAAATGTGACAGGCCTTTGCAGTATGGCCTGAGCTTGGCCTTGATGATGCTGAGAAGGCTGTCATGTTCCTCTCTGTCTGGGCTACTGTCGCTGGTTCTCCAGCATGTCAGACAGAAGGTACCGGTCCTCCTTCACTTGGGGACATGATCTGCAGGGTCCTGCTCAAAGTGTAGGACCTCTTCTGACACTTGAGGCCTGCTCAGCCAAGCGGCAACTTTTTGATTTAAGTTTGGATGGACATTGTTGTGACTTTCAACAGTTGCTGCTTCCTGGGCTCCCCCATGTCAAAGTAGTCCTGGTCCGGGTCCTACCCATGGGCGGCATCTTCACTGGCCCCCTGCTCTGATAAGCTCTCATACTCCTCCTTAGAGTAGCCATTTGTGGACTTGGCCTTGGGCCAGCCTTCATGGCACTGTCCTCATGCTAGTCATGGAGAAGATACAGACCCAGGCGACTTTGTGATTGGGGGTGCTGTGGGCCACTGTGTACCAAACACTGTCACTGGACTGTTTAATGCCTGAGGGTCATGTGTTCTCTCACACTTTGGCTAGATTTGCAAGCTACTGTTGGCTCTGTATATACTCCCCATCTTTGTCTGTGAACTGGAATGTGCCAAGCCTTCAACATTTAGCTTGAGCTTGGGCTTGGAGTGTTGAGGGTGCTGTTATCATACTCCATGTCTGGGTCACTGTCGCTGTTTTTAGTGTGTCATATCCTCCTCCAATTGGGGCATGCTTGAGTCCACAACTTCCTCTGACACATTGAACTTGCCCAGCCATGCCACAAATTTCTCCTTGATATTTTGTGGCCTGGTAATGGACATTTTTTCTAATATCCATGGCCTCTGCTTCTTGGGCATCCCTCAACCAGTTCTATCCCATGAGTGGCATTGTTGCTGGCCTGTTGTTCAGAGGAGTAGTTCTGATATACACTCTTGGAGTAGTTAACCTTTGACTTGGCCTTGCATATGACCTGTATGGCACTGTCCTTCTGCAGGATGGGCTGGCTGGACAGGGAACAGATCCAGATCTCGACCACTTTGGCAGAAACCTCCTTGATGTTGCTACAGAGGTACAGCCCCTCATCACCCTTGAGAGGTCGCTGCTTGATCTCGGCCATGTAGATGGCGCCTACAGGGAGTGTCTTGTAGCTCTAGATGATCTGTTTCTTAAAGCACTCCCTCCAGTGCACAGGACCTGTAGCTTGTTTCCTTCTCTCTTGAGGATGCTGGAACTTTCCCACAGGATGTGCTTGTAGCCCTGCATCTTCATGGCAATCACCATGGAGAGGAGGTCCTTCTCCAGCTCTTTGAAGACCACCATTTTCACTAAGGTCAGGTTGCACAACCTGGGCACAAATATGAGGCTGGGGCTGTCCAACTTTCCGGTAGCAAATAGGTTCTTGGGCATTGATGTGTTGAGCCTGGGCACAGGGCTCTGGGTGCAGAGGGTTGTGGAGACCAGGACTATGGGCATCAAGAAAGCTGCAGCTGCTTGCCTCATACCATTCCTTTCTGTATCTTGGGTGATGGTTTCTCTTCCTGTGTTGGGACAGAAGAGAAACATTCCATCAGGGGTAACTGATGACATGTCAGGTGGGTTGGGGGCTGTAGTTCAGACTGAACCACTAAGCACTCATTGATTATTGTCAGGAGGTGGTACTCAAGTAATCCAAGGACAGTATGTGTGAAAAGAGACCACATGCTCACGGACTAGCTCAGGGAAGATTTGCATGGTATTCTTGTAAACTCAGAGACCTAAAGTAACTACAAAGGATGTTCTGAAATGAAAACTTTTAAGCTAAATGCAGTTTGTAGTGGGTAGTCATGTCCTAGGCTGATATCTTCAATGACAAAGGTCATTCTTTACCTTAACTGGGCCTTTCTATTGTGTTTTGGCATCTACAATAACATATCTTTGGAATGTCAAAGAAACTTCCCTTTTTCCAGACCCCTCAAAGCATAGGCAATGCTCTGCAGAGACCCCACATGCCCTCATTGTTACCGAGTTAATTGTTGACTTGTAACTCTCCTATATCCACCTATGTAAAAATATGTCTGTTTCATTTTAATGTTTATCCAGTCACATAGGATTCCTCACTTTTATTTCTCTGGGACCCTAATGTATCACCACTGGATTTCATATTACCAACATACATCTCCTGTTTTGACTGTAATGTGTAAAATAAGATGCAAAACTGTCATTCTCCAGAGCATTATCTCAATCTGCTGAGGTTTTCTTCCCACCTATTGTTGACAACTGGGCTTAAATAAACTCATAAAAATTCTTCACAAGTTTGAATGTTTCTTACTTTGACACTTACTTGGCATAGTGGGTCAGGATTCCAAAGAACCGCCCCATCGCCCAGATCAAACTGTGGACCCGGTGCTAGGATTCAACAAAAGACCCATTGAACCCATGGTTCCCCACGCATCAGGAGAACCTGGGTGAATTGTGTCTTAAATCTAGGACTTTCTCTTGCTGGTGGTAGAGGGTTTGATTTATTTGAGCTGTATTTTTAAATATTCCAAGTGTAACTAAGATTAAGGGTTGAAGGAACTTAGGCTAAGAGAAGACAGGAAGAACAATGGGTGCCTGGTTTTATATTTTGGCTTTCCAATTGGAATGCTTTAGGAGAATCTGAGAAAAATTAACCTTTGCTGTATAAATTAAAGTTGAACTCAATCAGCTCCAAAAATACAGGGGCATGTCTTCCCTCTAGCCTGAATATCGGGTATTCTTAGGTGACTAAGAATCTCTGTGGAGGTGGAGGTCATTTCTCATGATGTGTAGGGGCCCCAAAGCAAACATTTCAACTCAACTGCAATTAAAGTGACTGGTTCTTGTGGGGAACACCCATAAGTTTTGGTCAACTAGTTGCCTGAACTCTGATTGTTTTAGGCAGCAAGGAGATAAACTGAGGCAAATAAGAGGGTTAAATGTGATTTGAGGGGTGAGATCCTTATGGAGTTCAATCCATAAGCAACACACATTGACCATCTACATTATATAACAATCCTAGAAAATTTGCTCAGATTCTGAATATATTAGAACACACACACACACACCTACAAAACAACAACAAAACACACCTAAAAGTAACATGGAATTGTGCTCCCAAGGCCAGGAGATGCCAGATCCCAGCCCTCATTAATACTCCTGATAGGAAGCTTTTCCTTGCAAGTGCTTTACAGAAATGGGAAGATTTAACTAGAAAATATCCTCCTAAAAATGGCCAAAATGCAGTTTTATTTGCATACCTAAATTAATTTTTTAGCATGCAATAAAAATTAGAAAAATGCCAGGTCTAACATTAAACTGAATGAATGAATTAAAGCATATCTTGATTTGGAAATGAGGAGATCTAAGGAGAAGCACATATAAATTCTTTTTTTTAAAAAAAATTAAGAAGTTAAAAATTTTAGCCAAAACTGGTTTGGCTTAGTGGACAGAGCGTCGGCCTGTAGACTGAAGGGTCCCAAGTTCTATTCCGGTCAAGGATATGTACCTTGGTTGCAGGCACATCCCCAGTAGGGGCCGTGCAGGAAGCGGCTGATCAATGTGTGTCTCTCTCTCATCGATGTTTCTAACTCTATTCCTCTCCCTTTCTCTCTGTAAAAAATCAATAAAATATATATTTAAAAAAAAAGAAGTTAGAAATTTTAGAGACTGTGTCTGAACTCTTCTGAAGTTAATAAATGCCAACACCCCATTCTGCTTTCTCTAGCTCCCCCACTATATCATTTCTCTTTTCCCCTCCCTTCTTCCTTCCCCTTCAGTCCCCTTATTACCACTCCCTACTGACTTAAGAAATAAGAATAGGAATTCCACAGCTCCCTTTGGAGAAAAACTTGTCTCAGCAAGAGAGGAATCAGCAATTGTTCCTGATTTTCTCAGTAACCCTGATGGGTTCACAAAGATATTTAACTGTTAGAACATGTAATCCTGGCTATTCTAACTGATTCCAACGAATACAGCTAATGGTTTCTGCCAGCAAATGTAACAATTTCTAAATGAGGTTTGCAAGAAAATTTCTGTAGAGAACTCTGTCCACTGTTAGAATCATAGGAAACTGAAATAAGATGTAGAAAAAGGGGGAGAGGGAACAGAAAAACAACCATAGGGTTGATCCAAGGGTGTTTCCCCTTCTCACTGATAGTTTAGGAGAAGTTGAAATGATCATAGAAAGAGAAGCCACTGGTGCTACTGTATTTGTTCCTAACCACATCCAACTAATTGTCTTCTCCTTCAAAGGAAAGCTTCTGTACAACTGACAGTAATATTTAACCAATGTCTGTTTTTAATCAAAACCTGTTTCCAACTAAAAAACGGGGGAATGTTATACCAATATTAGCATATATATATATCTTTGCTAATAAAATCTCCCCCAATTCAACTGATAGGGAGGAGTGGGTTTTTTTTTTGTTGGTTTGTTAATTTGTTTTATGGAATCCAGTGATACTCACACATACTTTTTCCAGAAAGTAATATGTATTTAGAAATAAATGAACAAGATACCTAACCCAACAGAGCCTCAGATGAACCCAGCGGTGTGTCCTCAAAGTTGGTGTTCTGGGTCCCAGTTTTCCTCAGGGGCTCTGGAAAAGGATCTACTGGTGGAATCATGCACAGACATAGAGAGGCATGGGGAAGATGGTGAATATTCAGCAGGTCAAATGGGCATTTGGCCAACATTATTCTGAAAAGGAGCTCAGAGTTGGAACCACATACATGCACCTCTGTCTAATACCCACCCAGGCTAGAGGGAGCTGGGTTCCTTTGTTCTGAGGTGAGGCTTATGCAGTTCTGAACCCAACCCTCAATGGAAAATGGGGAAACTGATGTCCATAGAATGGCAGATATTAACCAATGTCCAAGACATTCGAAGCCCAGAGTTCAGGAATGTTCAAGACCTTTCAGGCCAAGGATCCCTCTTCAAAAGAGTTGGTCAGGACATTAGAAATCCTGACATACTGGAGAACTCCTACCTATTCTTCTGTATCTGGGGTTGGGGTGGGGAGCAAGAGGGGGATGTTTTGTTCTAGAATTCAGGAAGAGCACTAGCACTCTCTCTTTCATGCTCTCTCACTAAGGTAGATTATTATTATTATTATTTTTAAAGTATTACATATATTTCCTTTTTCCTCAATGGAGCCTTGCCTGGCGACTTCCACCCCACAGCAAATGCCCCCACCTCCTCAGTGTCTGTGTCCATTGGTTATGCCTATATGGATGAATACAAGTCCTTTGTTTGAACTCTTACTCTCCCCCCACATTCCCCTGTCATCCTGCTGAGATTTTTAAAATATATATATTTTATTGATTTTTCACACAGAGGAAGGGAGAGGGATAGAAAGTCAGAAACATCGATGAGAGACATCGATCATCCACCTCCTGCACACCCCACACTGGAGATGTGCCCACAAACAAGGTACATGCCCCCGACTGGAATCGAACCCGGGACCTTTCAGTCCGCAGGCCGACACTCTATCCACTGAGCCAAACCGGTCTCAGCCCTGCTGAGATTTTGAGGATTAGTTTGATGCTTCTCTGTCTCTGGATCTATTTTAGTTCATCAATTTATGTTGTTCATTATATTCCTCAAATGAGTGATATCATGTGATATTTATCTTTCTCCGACTGGCTTATTTCACTTAGCGCAATGCTTGCTATGTGCATCCACGCTGTTGTGGGTGGTAAGAATTCTTTCTTTTTTACAGCATAGTATTCCATTATGCAGATATACCACAATTTTTTAAATTAATTTTTTATACATATCTCCCCATTGCCCCCCTCCCTCCCAGGCATACCCCAACCCCCCAGTGTCTATGTTCATTGGTTATGATTATATGCATAGATACAAGTCCTTTGATTAATCTCTTATCTACCTCACCTAACTTTAATCTTCCTGCTGTAATTTCACAGTCTGTTTGAAGCTTTATTGTCTCTGTATCTATCCTTTTGTTCATCAGTTTATAATGTTCTTTATTATCCCCCAATGAGTGCGATCATGTGATGCTTCTCCTTCATTGACTGGCTTATTTCGCTAAGCATAAGGCTCTCCAGTTCCAACCAGGTTGCTGCAAATGGTAAGAATTCCTTCTTTTTA
>JAAGEH010000768.1:0-10322 GCA_011751065.1 Lasiurus cinereus | reverse complement strand
TGGTCTGCAACAACTTGTATTTCTTCATATATATAACTGATTTTAGAAAAAGAGATAGATGAAGGGAGAGAGAGACAGAAATATCAATGAGAAAAATATTGAGTGGCTGCCCTGTATGGCTTCCTCTGGAGGTCAAGCCTGAAACCCGGGCATGTGCCTGACAGGGAATCAAACCAGTGAATTCTTGGTTCATAGGTTGACACTCAACCACAATGAGCCACACTGACTGGGACCAATTTGTACTTCTTCTTCTTTTTTAAAAAATATATTTTATTGATTTTTTTATAGAGAGTCAGAAACATCGATGGCCGAAACCGATTTGGCTCAGTGGATAGAGCGTCGGCCTATAGACTGAAAGGTCCCAGGTTCGATTCTGGTCAAGAGCATGTATCCTGGTTGCGGGCACATCCCAGTAGGGGGCGTGCAGGAGGCGGCTGATAGATGTCTCTCATCAATGTTTCTAACTCTCTATCCCTCTCCCTTTCTCTCTGTAAAAAATCAATTAAATATATAAAAAAAAAAGAAACATTGATGAAAGAGAAACATCAATCAGCTGCCTCCTGCACACCCCTGACTGGGGATGTGCTCATAACCAAGGTACATGTCCTTGATTGGAATCGAACCTGGGACCTTTCATTCCACAGGGCATCACTCTATCCACTGAGCCAAACCGGTTTTGGCCAATTTGTACTTCTTAACCCCTTCATATTTTCACCCATCTCCTCAATTTCCCTCCCATCTGGCAACCTTTAAAATGTTCTCTGTATCTTTGAGCCTGTTTCTATTCTGATTGCTCATTTATTTTGCTTTTTAGATTCAATAGTTGATAGATATACAGTGGTACCTCGAGATACGAGTGCCCTAACATACGAGATTTTTGATATACGAGCCGTTGAGCAAGTGAATTTTTGCTTTGAAATACGAGCAACAGTTGAGATAGGAGTAATCGCGCGGATCGGCCGGCTGCACATGACCCACCAGTTTACCGCGACTCGAGTGTCTCATAGTTACGGAACGTATTAAACTCGTATCTCGAGGTACCACTGTATATTTATTGCCATTTTATTGTTCATTAGAGGCCTTGTGCATAAAATTCGTGCATGAGGTGGTGGGGAGATCCCTCAGCCCAGCCTCCATCCTCTCCAATCTGGGAAAACTTGAGGGATGTCCAACAGCCCGTTTAGGCCCTGGGATCAGGCCTAAATGGGGAGTCAAACATTCCTCTCACAATCCAGGACTGCTGGCTCTTGAACCTCTTGCCTGCCTGCCAGCCTGATCACCCCTAACCACTACCCTGCCAGACTGATTGATGCTTAACTGCTCCCCTGTTGGCTTGATTGCCCATAACTGATCTCCCCTGTAGACCTGGTCACCCCTAACTGCTCTTCTCTGCTGGCCCGGTCACCCCTAACTTCCCTCACTTACTAGCCTGGTCCCCCTCAAGTGACCTCCCCTGCAGGTCTGGTCCACCCCAACTGCCCTCCCTTGCTGGCCTGATTGCCCACAACTGCCTTCCCTTGCTGATCATCTTGTGGTGGCCATATTGTATCCACATGGGGGCAGCCATCTTTGACCACATGGGGGGTGGCCATTTTGTGTGTTGGAGTGATGGTCAATTTGCATATCACCTCTTTATTATATAGGATTTAAAAATATATATTCATTGATTTCAGAGAGGAAGGAAGAGGGAGAGAGAAATGAAAACATCAATGATGAGAGAGAATCATTGATCCGCTGCCTCATGCACAACCCCCACTGGGGATCAAGCTTGTAATCTGGGCATGGGTCTTGACCTGGAATTAAACTGTGATTTTCTGGTTCATAGGTTGATGCTTAACCACTGAGCCATGCAGGCCAGCTTTATTGTTCATATATTTTATATATTTTTGCCTTTTTAACATTTCATGTAATACTGGTTTGGTGGTGGTGAACTTCTTTAGCTTTTTCTTATCTGAGAAGCTCTTTATGTGTCCTATTTTAAATGATAATTTCTGAGTAGAGTAATTTTGGTTTAAGATCCTTGTTTTTCATCATTTTGAATATTTCTTGCAATCTCTTCTGGCTTGCAAAGTTTCTGTTAAGAAATTGTCTGACAGTATTATGGGTGCCCCCTTGTAGGTACCTAACTGCTTTTCTATTGCTTTTTTTAAAAAAAATATTTTATTGATGTTTTACAGAGAGGAAGGGTGAGGGATAGAGAGTTAGAAACATCGATGAGAGAGAAACATAGATCAGCTGCCTCCTGCACAACTCCCACTGGAGATGTGCCTGCAACCAAGGTATATGCCCTTGACTGGAATTGAACCCAGGACCCCTCAGTCCAGAGGCCGATGCTCTATCCACTGAGCCAAATCGGTTTCGGCTCTCTTGATTTTTAAAAAAAATCTATTTTTATTGCTTTCAGAGAGGAAGGGAGAAGGAGAGAGCAATAGAAACATTACTGATAACAGAGAACCATTGATTGGCTGCCTCCTGCATACCCCCTATCTGGGGTTGAGTCCACAACCTGGGCATGTGCCCTGACCAGAATCAAATCATATATGACCTTCTAGTTTATGGGGCAATGATTAATCACTGAGTAGCACCAGCTGGTTCTCTTGCTGTTTTTAAGATTCTTTGTCTTTAACCTTTTGTATTTTAAATTATAATGTGTCTTGTCATGGGCCTCTTTGGATTCATCTTCTTTGGGGCTCTCTGTGCTTCCTGGACTTGTATGTCTATTTTCTTCACCAGGTTAGGAAAGTGTTCTGTCATTATTTCTTTTATATAGGTTTTCAATTTCTTGCTTTCTCTCTTTTGCTTTTGGCACCCCCATGGTGAATGTTGGTATCCTTGAAGTTGTCCCAGAGGTTCCTTACACTATTCTCATTTTCTTTCTTTCTTTTTGCCCTTCTCCATCTGGTTCCTGCTCCTCCCCAGGTCTTTGTCAATCCTATTGTTCATGTCCATAGGTAATGCATATAGGTATGTATATAAGATCTTTGTTTAATCTCTTCCTGCCCCTCCTGCTCCCCTTTCCCCTGAGAATCAGTCTGTTCCTGAGAATCCAGTTCCCCTGAGAATCCAGTCTGTTTCATGCTTCTGATTTCATTTTATTTAGCAGTTTATTCTGTTCAATACATTTCTTATTCATTTTGATTTGTAGATTCAATTGTTGATAGATATGTATTTATTGCCATTTTATTGTTCATATTTTTCTTCTCCTCCTCCTCCTTCTTCTCCTCCTCCTCCTCCTTCTCCTCCTCCTCTTCCTCCTTTTCCTCCCTCTTCTCCTTCAAGAAGACCCTTCAACATTTCATGTAATACTAGTTTGGTGGTGATAAACTTCTTTAGCTTTTCTTGTCTGTGAAGCTCTTTTATCTGACCTTCAATTCTAAATGATAGCTTTGCTAGGTAATCTTGTTTGTAGGTTCTTGCTTTTCATCACTTTGAATATTTCTTGCCACTCTCTTCTGGCCTGCATAGTTTCTGTTGAGAAATCAGCTGACAGTGTAGAGCACTCCATTGTAGGTAACTAACTGGTTTCCTCTTGCTGCTTTTAATATTCTCTCTTTATCTTTAGCCCTTGGCATTTTAATTATGATGTATCTTGGTGTGGGCCTCTTGTTTGAGACTTTCTGTGCTTCCTGGACTTATAAGTCTATTTTTTTTCACCAGGTAGGGTAAGTTTTCTGTCAGTATTTCTTTAAATAGGTTTTCAATATCTTGCTCTCTCTATTCTCCTTCTGGCACCCAAATAATGTGAAGGTTGGTACATTTGAAGTTCTTCCAGAGGCTCCTTACACTATCTTCATGTATTTGGATTCTTTTTTCCTTTTGATCTTCTGATTGGGTGTTTTTTGCTTCCTCATATTTCAAATAGTTGATTTGATTATTGGAATTCTCTACTCTACTGTTGAATTCTGTTAATTATTATTTATTTTAGTTAGTGTATGCTTAATTTCTTTCTTGTCCTTTTTCATGTTTTGGCATTCTCACTAAGATCCTTGAAAGTCTCATGAAGACCCTTGAATAACCTTATAAGCATGGTTTTGAACTCTGTATCCAGTAGTTTGCTTGCTTCTATTTCTTTCATTTGTGACATGTTTCTTTGTCTCCACATTTTGGCTGCTTCCTTGTGTTTGTTTCTATGTATTAGGTAGAGCTGCTATGCCTCCTAGAATTGGTAGAGTGGCCTTGTGTAGTAGGTGTCCTGCAGGACCCAGTGGCTCAACCTCCCCAATCACCTGAGCTGGGTATCTAGGTGCACCCCTTTGTGGGCTGTGTGTGCAGTTTTGTTATACTTGTAACTTGATTGCCATTGGTGTGACTGGAGGGTTTGACCTCTAGGCCAATTGGCTGTGAGGACCACCTGTTACTATAGTGGAAGAGCTGCCATTCAGGAAACACCCCTATGGGACAAAACTTTCTTCAGCAGGGCTATGGTGCACACTGAGTCTTCCCCTTGAGTGTGTAAAGTTGTAATCTGGTATGGTCTGAAGCTGTCTACCAGGTGCACTGCTCTTGGATCTCCAAGGAGGTGCAAAGTCAGCCACTGACTCGGGCCACCTGGCAGGAATTACAGAGAGATCCTATTTATATCAGGTTGGAAGTGCCCAGGTGAGGCCGAGCTGTGAAGCAAAGAAAGCTGGTGCTGGTGCCAGTCTTTGGGCCTTTTATTGATAGGTTTGGGGCATGCTGACACCAGCTGCAGTTTGTTTGAGAAATTTTAGGAAAGTCTGAAGCCTGAGCCAGAAGAGGCTATTCATATGAAAAAGATGCTGCAAACAACTTGGGTGGGGCTGCAAATTGGAAGGGCCAGGGTCTCAGGAAGTCACCAAGGTGAAGCAAACAGTATGCTTCAGGTTGATGGGGACTCAGATATGTTTGCCAGTCAGCCCTGAATCTGGGGAGGTCCCAGCATAGGAACAATGACTCCTGAGAGCACCTCTGTCTGGTAAAAAGCCACCCCCAAATTTCAGCCCCAATGCCAGACAATCCAATTCTACCCCATATATGTCTGGGTTCCCCAATGCTTGCTGGTGCTGGAGCTCAAAGTAAGTGAGTCCCAGTTAAGTTCATGTGGCCTTTTAAGATGAATACCTGAGCCTTCAGCAGCCCCTGTGTCACTCAGCCACAGTCCCCACTGGTTTTCAGATACTGAAGTTATGAGGACTTCTCTTTTTAGCTCTGGAACCCTGGGTGGAGGTCTATGTGGGGCCTGGGAGCACTTGCTCTCAGGGATGAATTCCCTCTGGATTAAAAAAAATGGCCCATGTGGGTGCTTGGCCAGCCCGTTCCACACCACTTTCCCTCCTACCAGTCTCAATGTGCTTTATTATTTATTTATCTAGTTGTAGGACTTCCATTCAGCCAGCTTTCAGGTAGTTCTGAATGATGGTTGTTCTGTATTTTAGTTATAATTTTGATGTGGTTGTGAGAGGTGGTGAGTACTGGTGTTTACCTATGCTACCATTTTGGTTCAATTCAAGACTTTCCTGTACCTATCTTCATTTTCTTGGATTCTTTTTTCCTTCTGCTGTTCTAATTGTGTGTTTTCTGTTCCTTACATTCCAAATTGCGGTTTTGATTCTTTTTTAAAAAAAAACATACTTTTTATTAATTTCAGACAGAAAGAAGAGCTAGAAACATCAATAATGAGAGAGAACCATCGATTGGATGGCTCCTGCATGCCCCCCATTGAGGATCAAGCCAGCAATCCATGCATGTGCTCTTGGCCAGAATCGAACTTGGGACCCCTGAGTCCACAGTCCAACACTCCATCCACTTAGCCAAGCCAGCGAGGGCCAGTTTTGATTCTTGACTTCATCTGCTCTACTGTTGATTACCTGTAAACTATTCTTCATTCAATTATTATATCCTTTATTTCTGATTGGTTCTATTTTATAACTTTCATGTCCTTTTTTTATGCTGTTGAAGTTCTCTCTAAGTTCATCTACTCTTCCCCTAAGTTCACTGATCATCTTTATAATCAGTGTTTTGAACTCTGTATTTAGTAGACTGCTTGTCTCCATATTTTTTAGTCCTCCACCCCAGTTTTGTTCTATTCTTTCATCTGCAAAATGTCCCTTTGTCTCCTTGTTTTGGCAGCCTCCCTGTGTTTTGTTTTTATGTATTAGGTAGAGCTGCTATGTCTCCCAGGCTTGGTAGAGTGGCCTAATGTAGTAGGTGTCTTGCAGAGTATAAAGGCACAGTCTCTCTATTCTCTTGAGCTGGTCACTCCACTGGTGTCCTCCCACCCCCAATGTGCGGGCTGTGTACACTCTCCTGATGAAGTTGAGCCTTGAGTGCTCTTGGCATGTCAATGGGAGGGATTTACCCCCAGATCAATTGCCAGAAAGGACTGGCTGTGACCAATGTGGAGGGTCATCTGTGCAAGGGCCCACCCCATGGAACTGGACTTACTTCAGTGGGACTCTGGTGCCTGCTGAGTCTTCCCTTTGGATATGTTGCTTGTGGAGATGGTTGGGTGGTGGTTCTATGAGGTCTGAGGCTGTCCATCAGGTGCACTGGCTCTGGGGCCTCTTGGGAGGTGCAGGCCTAAGCCAGCTGTTAACTGTGTTTGGCCCGGAGCTCCTGGCATGAGCTATAAATCAACCTGCATATGGCTGCTACTTGTGCTAACTTGCAGGTGCCCAGTAGAGGTCAAGCTGTGAACCATAGCTGGATGCCACTGGTGCTGGGCCTGGGACTACTTAGTGAGAAGTATAGGACATGCTGAGGTCAGATGTTACTTGCTTGAGAGATTTCAGGAAAGTTTGAAGGATGAGTCAAGACAGGCTGTATGGAAAAGCTACTAACATCAATTTGGGTTGGGCCCACAAGTTGGGTGTCATAGAGTCTCAGGGAATCACTGGGGTAGGTGAACAGTATTAGCTAGGTTGATAGTGACTCAGGTATGATTCCCTCCTGTTGGCTCTGTGGGGAAAGAGTTCAGAAAAGGAACAATGGCCTCTGCCAGGACTTTAGTCTGGTAGAAAGCTGCCCCTCCAACTCTCGCCCTGATGCCAGACACTTCAGTTCCCCCTCCTGTATATCCATGGTGCCTTTTGAGCTGCTGCTCCACTGTTGGAACTCAGAGTGAGTGAGTTCATGTAAGTTTGTGGGGCCCTTTTATTTTATTTATTTATTTACTTGTAAAGTTTTATTTTATTTTTAAAGTATTACATATAGTATTACATATGTCACTGTTTTCCCTCATTGACTTGGCCCCAGCCACCCCCACCCCGGCACATGCCCTCACCACCCTAGTGTCTGTATCCATTGGTTATACTAATGCATACAAATCCTTTGGTTGATCTTTTATCACCATCCCCTGCCCTTCCCCTGCCTTCCCACTGAAATTTGACAGTTTGTTGGTTGCTTCTTTTTCTCTGTATCTATTTTTGTTCATCGGTTTATAATGTTCATTATATTTCACAAATGAGTGAGATCATGTGATATTTATTTTTCTCTGACTGGCTTATTTCGCTTAGCATAATGCTCTCCAGGTCCATCCACACTGTGGCAAATGGTAAGAGTTCTTTCTTTTTACAGCAGCATAGTATTCTATTGTGACGTATCACAGCTTTTTAATCTACTCATTGGCTGATGGGCACTTAGGTTGTTTCCAAATCTTAGCTATTGTAAATTGTGCTGCTATGAACATAGGGGTGCATATATCCTTTCTCATTGGTGTTTCTGTTTTCTTGGGATATATTCCTAGAAGTGGGATTACTGGGTCAAATGGGAGCTTCATTTTTAATTTTTTTTAGGAAACTCCATACTGTTCTCATAATGACTGCACCAGTCTGCATTCTGTGGGGGCTCTTTTAGAACACCTGAGACTCTGGGAGCCCTCTGTGTTACTAAGCCACAATCTCCACTGATTTTTTACAGCCAAAAGTTATTGGGATTTCTCTTCCTGGCACTGGAACTCTGGGCTGAAGATCCAGATCTGGGGCTAGGACTCCTTGCTCTTTAGGCAGAAGTTCTGCAACTGAACTATCCCTTGTAATTCTTATTTGCTACATGTAGTTGCCCAGAACATTCTGCATCTCCACTCCTTCTACCAGTCTTAATGTGCCTTCTTTTTTATATCCTTAATTGTAGGACTTCTGTTCAGTTAGATTTCAGGTGGTTCTGAATGATGGTTATTCTGTAGTTTATTTGTAATTCTGATATGGTTGTGGGAGGATGCAAGTCCTGGGTTGCCATCTTGACTGGAAGCCAAAAGCATAATCTATAATAATAAAAATGTAATGTGCTAATTAGACCGGACAGCCAAACAATGAAGCCAGGGCTGCGAGGATTGAGCCCCTTGAACGAATTTTGTGCATTGGGCCTCTAGTTCTTATCTATCTATCTATCTATCTATCTATCTATCTATCTATCTATCTATCATCTATCTATCATCTATTATTGATTTTTTACAGAGAGGAAGGGAGAGGAATAGAGAGTTAGAAACATCGAAGAGAAACACCGGTCAGCTGCCTCCTGCATACCTCCCACTGGGGATGTGCCTGCAACCAAGATACATGCCCTTCCCTTGACCAGAATTGAACCCAGGACCCTTTAATCCACAGGCCGATGCTCTATCCACTGAGCCAAACCAATCAGGGTGGGCCTCTTTCTTTAATAAACAAAAAGTATCCGATTGGACTTCATCAAAATTAAAAACCTTTACTCTGAAAACTCCTGTTAAGAGGAAGAGAAAAGAAGTAACTGACTGGAAGATGATATTTGCAAATTCTATATTTGACAAGGACTACTAGAGTATGTTCTAAAACTCATCAATTAAAAAAGTATCCAAACAGTACAATTGGGAATTGGCAGATGATGTGGACATTTCACTAAGTACAATATATAGGGGCAAATGAACACTGAAAAAGCTGTCAATATTAATAGCCATTAGGGAAATGCAAAATCATGATGAAATACCATTCCATACCCACTAGATGGCTAACAATACTAATAATACGGATAGGACCAAATGCTGGTGAGTGTTCAAAGAAACTGGAATTCTTATACATTGTTGGTGGGAATGTAAGATGGTACAGCCACTCTAGAAAACGGTAAACAGTTTCTTAAAAAATTCACAGTCCTCTGCCCCTCCTGGCTGCAAATTGTCTCACCAGCTGTTTGTACTTCATCAATTTGTGGTGGATGTTATTTGATTTAGTTGCTTGTTCTATCTGCTCTGGGAAAAGGCTTGGGACATGTCTGCCTATTCTGCCACCATTTTGTCTCCTATCATATCTTTTTAATCCACTCATCTACTGATGGTACTTGGCTGTTTCCAGATCTTAGCTATTGTAAATTGTGCTGCTATGAACGTAGGATTGCATACATTCTTTCTGATTGTTGTGTCAAGTTTCTTCGGGTATATTCCCAGAAGTGGGATCACTGGGTCAAACGGCAGTTCCATATTTAATTTTTTGAGGAAACTCCATACTGTTTTCTGCATTCTCAGCAGCAGTGTACTAGGGTTCCCTTTTCTCCACATCTTGCCAGCACTTGTCATTTGTTGATGGTAGCTGTTCTGACAGGTTTGAGGTGATACCTCATTGTCATTTCAATTTGCATCTCTCTGATGATCAGTGATTTTGAGCATGTTTTCATATCTCTTGGCCATCTGCATGTGCACTTTGGAGAAATGATTATTTAGGTTCTTTGTCCATTTTTATATTGGATTGTTTGTCTTCCTTTTGTTAAGTTGTATGAGTTCCTTATATATTTTTGAATATTAATCCTTTGTCAGATGCAACTTTGCCAAATATGTTCTCCCATACAGTGGGTTCCCTATTTTGTTGATGGTTTCTTTTGCTGTTCAGAAGCATTTTATTTTGATGTAGTCCCATTTGTTTATTTTGTCTTTTGTTTCTTTGGTCCTAGGAGATGTATCTGTAAACATATTGCTATGAGAGATATCTGAGAATTTGCTGCTTATGGTTTCTTCTAGGATTTGTATAGTTTCATAACTTACATTAAATCTTTTATCCATTTTGAGTTTATTCTTGTGTATGGCATAAACTGGTGGTCTAGTTTTATTGTTTTGCATGTGTCTTCCAATTTTCCCAACACTATTTATTGAAGAGACTATCTTGACTCCATTGCATGTCCTTACCTCCTCTGTCAAATATAAATTGCGTGTAATGGCTTGGGTCAATTTCTGGGTTCTCTGTTCTGTTCCATTGACCTATATGCCTCTTCTTGTGCCAGTACCAGGCTATTTAAAAAAATGATATTTTTTACATATTTCAGAGAGGAAGGGAGAGGGAGAAAGAGAGAAAAATACCAATGATGAGTGAGAATCATTGATTGGTTGCAACCTGCATGCCCCC
>JAAGEH010000767.1:0-15528 GCA_011751065.1 Lasiurus cinereus | reverse complement strand
CCGTTTTGAACAATGCTTTCTCGCAAAGCTTTTATCATTTTAAAATCGATTTTTAATTTTTCAAAATGTATTTTATTGATTTTTTTTACAGAGAGGAAGGGAGAGGGATAGAAAGAAACATCTATGAGAGAGAGACATCGATCAGCTGCCTCTTGCACGCCCCCTACTGGAGATGTGCCTGCAACCAAGGTACATACCCTTGACCAGAATCGAACCTGGGACCTTTCATTTCGCAGAAGATGCTCTATCCACTGAACCAAACTGTTCTGGACTAAAATCAATTTTTTCTTGTTGTCTCATTATCTTATTTGGGAGCTGTGGGTCAGCTACTTGTATAACAGGAAAACCGAGGCTTTCTTCCAAGACGTGTCCTTCATTCCTGCTCTGATGGCTCTCTGTATAGATGACTCTATTGGCAGCGAATTAAATGTTTCAGGATTAGGACATGGAGGTGGAGGGGGCCATACAGGCCATTTCTTCCATTTTTCTTCCTGCTTCTCACTAGGAGGAGGGAAGGAACCAGGGGAGGATGCTCCTTCTCAGCCTCCCTAAAAGGCTCTAGCAAAGGCAACAGTATGTTCCCCATGGAAAACCAGTTTTTGGTTTTATTATTATTATTTTTAAAGTGAGTTCTTTCCCTGCTGCTGAGCTCTTTTTTTATTTTTTTTCCCCAAATTTTGACCAACTTTTTGCCAAACACTCAAGATCTAATGTACCTTTTTTCAGGAAACCAAAGATTATGTTCTATAACATCAAACAAAACCTATAAAAATATACCTTCTGAAAGTTATAATTCCTTAAGCATACAAACCAAAATTCTAATTTGTCCCGACCCGCAGGTTAGTCAATGAGGACCCTAGAGGGGGAGTGGGGATGAAAGAGACAAGAGACAGAAGGAATGTAGACAAGACAAAGTTCTAATCAAATCTCATTTATTCAGGAGGAGTTCGGGGTAATTATAGGGAGAAGGAGGAATGAGGAGATTCCAGGGAATGAGGAGGTTCCAGTTCTTGCGTAATGGGGGAGGCTAAGCAACCAAATTGAAGCGGAAATTCCTAGCCGTTAAAGCGAAACACCTGGCTATGGGAAAGAGATAGGGTTTGGGGTAATAGAAACCTAGCCTGAGGTTAGTGCTAACATGACTGGAGCTTACTATAAAATGGCTGTCAAGCACAAGTTTCCCACAGATCCCCCTTTTCTTTAAACTTTGAAAGGCCGAATATCCTTGAGGGGACTGTGCCTGTCTTAGGTCAGGAACTACCATACGGTTCCAACCCACCTTACCCATCATTGGAAAGCAGGGCAGCATAAGGCCCAGTTCCTGGCTTAGGCAGTGGTCGGTATCACGTATAAGTTCCAGTTGCCCGTCTCTGGCTAACCAGCCCAGAGCACCAAGGTGGAAAGTTTGCTATTAGAGTAATTCCTCAATTACTCTATTGAATGTCATCGTATTCCTTGAATATTAGAGTAATTATCTCAATTACTCTATAGAATGTTATCATATTTCTCCTTTTCAAGGAATTTGCAACTTTCCCTTTCGGTCATCTTAAGTTTATGATAATGGACCTGTATAGATTGCATCTTAATGGCATCCACTTGTTGCTTAATAAAAGCCATCAATTTATTAAAAAGAAAAGGTTAAGATTATTAAAGAGCCAAGCAGAGGTCCTAATAAGGGAAGGAGGTAGGGTAATATTCCATTTAGCCCGCTCCACAAGGGGTTGTCAAATAGTTCTCTTCTTCTTTTGATTAGGTCTTCTTGTAGCTTCTTTATCTTATCACAAACAATGCCCAATTTATTTGCATAAAAGCAGCAGCGTTCCGGTAGAGCCAAACAGATCCCTCCCTGTTCTGCTGTAAATAAACCTAATTCTCTTGTATTCTGGAGGACTACCTCCGCTAAGGAGTCTATCTGGTCTTGAATATCATTAATAGTACTGGATAAGGCCTGAACATCATCAATCAGCTGATTAGAGAGTTTAGCATATGAATGAAGAGCAACTCCCAATCCTGCTGTTCCTGTAGTTAAAGCCCCTGAGACGCCTAATCCTACTAATAGGGGAATATTCTCTGGGCAAGTTTTCATCCCTGGAGTTATCTGAGTGTTTATCCTCAACTTCTTGAGTATGACTGATTTGTTTAACTAAGCGTTCTGGTAGCCACCTTGCAGATTTCATTTCCTTAGAGTAAATGCATACTGACCCTCGGCCCCAGATAAGAACTGGATCTGGGCCATGCCAGGAGTTAGTCAAAGGATCCTTCCATAGTACTGAAGCAAATTGTTTCTGAGTTTCTGTATGCCAAAAGCGAGCGGCTGCTGATTGTCCATTTGCACCAAATTTAAAAAATTGAGGATAAATAAGGAATGAGATAATATGTTTCTGGGTGACCCCCTCATGGGGTACCATTCCCCCTTTTTAATTTTATCTATTGTGAGTTTTAAAGAGAGATGTGCCCTTTCGACGATTCCTTGACCTTGGGGATTATAAGGAATACCTGTTGTATGATGGATATTGAGGCACTTACAGAATTGAGAAAAGGCTGAGCTGGTATAGCCTGGGCCATTATCAGTTTTTAATTGCTGTGGACATCCTAAGACTGTGAAGGCAGTTAACATATGGCTAATTACATGTTTAGTGGCTTCACCGGTTTGGAGGGAAGCATGAATAAAACCGCTAAAAGTATCTATAGTTACATGTACATATTTGAGGTTACCAAATTCAGAGATATGGGTAACATCCATTTGTCATAATGCATTAGATACTAACCCCCTAGGGTTGACTCCGAGATGTAATACTGGGAGGTGTATGACACAAGAAGGGCAATCTTTGACAATTTGTCTGGCTTGTTCCCTAGTAATATTATGCATAAGCCGGAGAGTCTGTGCGTTGAGATGGTGTAACTGATGACTTTTCTGTGCTTGAGCAATTTTTAGAGAAGAGTCATCAGCTTTGATAGCAGGTAATGCAGAAATATGAGCTTGTGGGCAAGTGGCCAGATCTGCTTTCTGATTTCCTTCCGCTAGAGGACCAGGAAGCCCAGAGTGACCACGTAAATGCCCTATAAAAAAGGGACGCCTTCTTTTTGTGATAAGCACCTGTAGCTGTCTAAATAAGTCTCCAGTATTAGAGATGCCCTTTATTTAGCCAGCAGTTTCTAATAAGGGTACAGAGTGTGCAATGTAAGCGCTATCTGTGTAGATGTTAAGAGACTGATTAGGAAATGCTGATAGGACTGAAATAACAGCATGTAATTCTGTTAATTGAGCGGAGGAGCTGTTTGTGGTAAATTGTACCACCTTGTCCTGGTAAGTATAAGCAGCTATACCTGTAGAAGAGCCATCAGTAAACACCAATAGGGCATTATTTAAGGGGGTAAAGGTGGTGATTTTAGGGAATACTAATTCATGTTTATTAGCAAAATCAATAAGTTTGTCTGGTGGATAATGATTATCTAGGATGCCAGTATAAGAAGCTAAGGCAATAGGCCAGAATTCCGTAGTCTGCATGAGCCAATTAACTTGTTCTTTGGTATAAGGCTGTATGATAAAATCTGGTTCTTGACCAAAATATCTCTTCTCCTGTTCCCTGCCTAGGATTATAAAATCAGATACTGCTTGATAATATGACCCAATGACCTTTTTAGGTGTAGCAGGCAGATGAGCCCACATTAGGGGGGCTGTTTGCCAAAAAACAGCGTTTGGTGAAAGAGCTGTTTTGCAAATGATGAATTTCAAAGGTTTATCATAGTCTATAAATGTAACAGTTTGTGACCGAATGGCTTGTTCTACTATACATATGGCTTGTCTTCCTTCCGGTGTCAGCTCACGGGGAGATGTAGGATTAGCATCCCCGTGTAGAATATCATAAAGAGGTTTTAAATAACTTTTAATAAGCTTTAGATAGGACATGAGCCAGTTGATATCTCCGAGGAGTTTGTGGAAATCGTTTAAAGTTTTGAGCTTGTCTAATCTTAATTGTAACTTCTGAGAGGAGACCTGAGGTCCTTTCATTTGAAAGCCAAGGTCTCTAATCCTTTATCTTGTAAAGCATTTTTTAACTTGTTATAACATTTCAAGACCTCACCACCATCCTTCCCAGCTATTAAAATATCATCCATGTAATGAATAATATACATTTCTGGCCAATGATCTCTTACTGCTTGTATTGCAAGAGCAACAAAAGATTGACATAAGGTGGGACTATTAGCCATACCTTGTGGGAGAACAGGCCATTGAAACCTTTTCATAGGAGACCTAAAATTGATAGCGGGTAGGCTGAAGGCAAAGCGATTTTGGTCCTCAGGGTGTAGAGGAATGGTAAAAAAAGCAATCTTTCAAGTCTATGATTACTTTAAAATGCCCTAAAGGTATAGCAACGGGAGAGGGGAGTCCAGGCTGTAGGGCTCCCATTAGCACCACTGTTTTATTTACTGCCCTTAAGTCTTGTAAGAAAGGCCTTCTACCTGACTTCTTCTTAATGACAAAGATAGGGGTTGGCAAGCAGCATTAGCGTTTTCAAAGGCCAATTGTTTGACAAATTGTGTTACCAAAAATTCTGCCCGCTGCAGTAATTAAACAATGAACAAAATCTGCAAAAGGCTCCTCTGGCCCCTGAATGGCTGTCTATTTTCAAGTTTTTTCTTTTCAGTTCCTTCGGTCGCCCCTCTTTCTTCCTCAACATAACTATCGAAAGACAGGAGGTCCTCACTTTCTTTCTCAATCCTTTTCTCTTTTTGATCTAATTGAAGGATTTTTTTCTCTTTTTTCAATTACATTAGCAACTACAGGATCCAGATGCCTCTGTGATATGACCTCATCGATTAAATTCCAGTATGAAAAGGCAGTTATAGGAACCTTTTCAGGCCCAAATCTTTCATAAAAATCTCTAAGGGCATCTCCAACCCTTTTCCATCTCTTACTATCAATAGTTCCTTCAATAGGGAACCAAGGACAAATATCTTGAATATAATAAAAAAAATCACATAACTGTTTAATTTTAACCTTTACTCCTCGTGCCTTTAAAGCTTTTCTAAGTCCATTAACAAACATTTCATGCTGACTCATTTCTTGACCCATAATCGCTGTCTACTCACCGAGGTGTAGAAAACGCAGCAGGTTCCCACATCAACTTATCCTCTGTCTTCTCCTTCTTGTGCCGGCTCTCCAGACAGCGTCCCTCACTGGATCCCCCGTTCTCGAGCCACATTGGGCGCCACTTGTCCCAACCCGAGGGTTAGTCAACGAGAACCCTAGAGGGGGAGTGGGGATGAAAGGGACAACAGACACAAGGAATGGAGACAAGGAGGAATGAGGAGGAATGAGGAGGTTCCAGTTTTTGTGTAACCGGGGAGGCTAAGCAACCAAATCGAAGTGGAAATTCCTAGCCCGTAAGGCGAAACACCTGGCTTATGGGAAAGAGATAGGGTTTGGGGTAATAGAAACCTAGCCCGAGGTTAGAGCTAACATGACTGGAGCTTATTACAAAATGGCTGTAAAGCACAAGTTTCCCACACTCCAGGGTGTGTACCAGCTGCCCTTTATTCTCAGCCTTAGGCCCCACATTAGGGGCGATGCCATGGGCTCCCATTGTTCTCAGGTGTTCAGATTGGCCTCAGTTACACCATTCCCTTTGTAGATTCCCTGGCTTGCAGAGGGCAGCTATTGGGACTGAAAGTGGGAGCCTTTCCCTATAAATCCCTTATCTGCGTCCATGGTCTCTGTTGACTATTCTGGTGAACAGTGCCTAATGCAGCAACTGAGACAGGGAAGAAGCTCACTCATTGGTGCAGTGTGTCCACTCCCCAATCTGACAGGCTGGTTTCAAAACACGCTCTCTAGTCTTTTTCCACAGAGAGACGGGAGGTGTAATGAGGATAAGCCAATCCTCCAGGGATATGACCTGCCATGGGGTTCTATTGAATGTGGGGTAGAAATACTAGAAAAGGTGTGATGTACCTGAATAACTGTAGTATTTTGCTCAAAGGAATTTGGATGATATTCCTGGCCATAAGTAAGACTTCCTCCGCAGCAGGCTCACAGGTATAGGCTGGGTGGTCCAGGGACATGCTTCCTCTGCAGTATGGAGGGGCCCTTCAGGAAATGGGGACCCTGCCTTGTCCCTGAACCCCTCCTGGCACAAGTCCTGAGACTTGTGGATCCACATGGAGGACTGTGAGGAACACTCGTGTGCAGGGTCAGAGCCAGCAGCCCAGGTCCCCTTCACTTCAGGGGTTGGTGGGCCACTTAGCATATCCCATTGTCCCCACCCACTGAGCAGCCACAAGGAGGTCAGAGATGCCCAGAGAGAAGTAAAGAGCAGGAGGGAGGGATAAAATGCTGCTAAGTCCTGTAGCCGAACCGCAGCCCACCAGTTCCAGGTTCTGATCCTGAGCCCTCCCCCATCCACACCCCTCTGCCCCCTGGCTTTTTTTTTAAATCAGTAACTGCAGGGTCTTGATGTGTAAACTAGGGAGACAGATGAATACATGCAAGTGGATCAGAAGGGACAGGAAGAGAGGGATAGAAACATCAATGATGAGAGAGAATCACTGAATGGCTTCTTCCTGTACCTCCCCTTTCCCTGGGAATTGAGCCTGCAACTCATGTATGTGCCCTACCATGAACTGCATCATGACTTCCTGGTTCATAGGTTGATGGTCAACCACTGAGCAAAACCATCTGGTCAATAGTATCTAAGAAAAAATTTAATATCTGTATGTTTTGTTGTTGATAGTATTAGTGATGTCTCCCATTTATCCAGTTAGATATATTCTTTGGTGGATCTATTCCAAAACTCCCTTTTCATTCCCCTCAGATATCTGTCAGTATATACCAGTTAAGCAGAATTCTAGTCTCATCTCTTCCTCCAGCACCACTTGTGAGGCATTAACAGCATCCTCACTGTCCCTCTGAACTGCTCCCTCTGAAATATTCTCCTACATGGACTTACACATGAGTTATGAGGTGCACATGCATACTGAAGTAGTACTCCAACCCCTGCTACTGGTTTATTGAATTTTACCTGGAATAAGACATAGCCAACCTTCTGCACAGCTTTCCCCAGTCACCATCAGACTAGCCCTGAGAAGACCATATCTACACAAGGAAAGTCACAGGTCAGGGATTCTAAGACAGCCCAGCAACACAGGAGACCCATCTGTATAAGCAGTGTTTCTTAGTGTTCAAAGATATTCTGCAACTGACTGAGTCACAAGCAGCAGACTTTGAGCAGAAAGGCTTCTTTAGTGATGCATATGTGAGAAACATCTGTTTCAGTGCAAAACCTCACCAGCAACAGAGTGAAGCCAGTGGAAAGAAGCCCTGGAAAGGAGCTGTGGACAGGGCCTCATTTGTGACCAGGTTCAGCTTCTACTTATCAGTGCTGCATTCATGCAATAGGGAGGTTGGGGAAGACTTCCCAGACATCTCAAACCTTCTCCAGTACCAGGCCTCTTTCAACACTGAGGAGTCACACGTTGGCAGGGAGATTTCACAGGAATATCTTGGAAGAGAAAGGCCTCAGTATACTTGTAAATGAAAAATTTGGCACTCACAACCATAAAGTTGTTCAGCATCAGGGTGCCTGCTCTGGAGCAGTGAAATATAAGTGTGATAAATGTGGGAAAATTTCTAGAGAAAGCTTTAACCTCCTTCTACCTGGAAGAATTCTTACTAGGGAAAAGCCCAATGAGGGTAGTGGTTTGGGGAAATTCTTTGGACAATGATCCGACCTCATTTCATACCACAGAGTTCACACTGGGGAAAAGACATATGAGTGTAGTGATTGTGGAAAGTCTCTCAGACAAAGCTCTCATCTCACTGAAGGCCACAGTTTTCACACTGGAGAGAAACCCCGTATGTGTGCTGATTGTGGGAAATATTTTAAAAGAAATAATAAACTCCTTAACCACAAAAGTGTTCATACTGGAGAAAAACCGTAAGAGTGTACTGATTGTGGGCAGTCCTTCAGGAGAAACTGTGACTTCTAACACAGGAGAATTCACTATGGTCTAAAACCTTTTTAATGTAGTGATTGTGGGAAATTATTTAGATGAAAGTTTATCCTCATTGGACACCACAAAGTTCATACCACAGAACAGCCCTTTGAGTGTACTGATTGTGGACCTGGGCAATGCAAATCACAAAGAGGCTTGGGGGCAGGGTAGTGACTGCTGTTAATATAAAAGAACTTGGCAGCTGGAATGCCTGTGATCCAGTAACCTTCCCAGTCAACTCCCTTGACATGTGGTCTTCACATCCACCACAGTGGGGAAGCCCAGGCAGCAGAAATTTACCCAGGGTCACACTCAGAAGTTGGTTTTGAGTTTTCTGACAATGACATCTGACCTAAGTCCTTTTTCTAAAGTTCACTCCAATGAATCTTGGGTTTGGGGGCAGCTCCTAGACAAAATCTTAGTGGAGGAGGAGAAAGCAACCTATCCTGACTGGCTTCCACTGTCACTTCCTACCAATCCCCACTCCTCTCCTTTGTCCATGAGCAGCCCCAAAGGAGGCTGGCACCATGGGGTCATCTTCCTGGGGCCCATCCAGTAGGTCAGGTTCTGCTACTGACACCCTAATGTTGGCTGCAGCCTGTGGTATGCTTTGACCAATGAAATAAGGTGGGAGTCAAGCTTGTCACCTCTAACAGAGAGCCTGGTATCCCTTAGATGGGAAGTCTTCTCTGTCAATCTCTGATAACTCCCAGCAGGAACCAACATGTTGGCTGTTTCTTTATCCTGATTCCAGGAGAATCAGTGTGTTCATGTGGTATAAACAAGAAATATACCTTCTTTATTCTAAGCCACTAAAGCTTTGGTGCTGCTTATAAGCCACAATAACATCTAGTCCAGTGGTTCTCAACCTGTGGGTCGTGACCCCTTTGGGGGTCAAACGACCCTTTCACAGGGGTCACCTAGGGACATCGGAAAATGCAGATATTTACATCACGATGCATAACAGTAGCGAAATTTAATGGTTGGGGGTCACCACCACATGAGGAACTGTATACAGGGGTCTCAGCCTTAGGAAGGTTGAGAACCACTGATCTAGTCCCCTCTGATGGGAATGCATCCCCTATTCTATGTTGTAAGAGACAGCATAGCCTAACATTAGAAGCCAGCGCTCTGTTAGAGACACCTGGGTTTGACTTTCAGCCCTGCTTTTATTAACTCTACAATCGGGCAATTTAGATCAATTCTCTGAGCCTGGATTTCCTCCCCACTAAATAGATGGTTAAACTACCTCAGGTGGCAAAGATGATTAAATAAAATAATAATGCAGGTAAAGCATTGAATTCAAGGCCTGGCACTTGTAGTAAACATTCAGTAATTGTTAGCTTCTTAATGTCACAATGTATACTGACCCCAGATAAGGTAGGAACCGTCAATGTGTTGGCCTATGTATTCTTTCAAATTTTCTTTTTAAACAAATAGGATAGGATTATATATGTTTTCTCATAGCCTGATTTTTCTCTTAATAATGTCATATTTTGATGTTAAAAAAAATCCAGGCTGGAGTGTCTCAGTTTGTTGGGTGTAGTCCCAGGCACAAAGAGATTGCTAGCTCCATTCTTATTTGAGTGCACCTGCTTTGATTATGGGTGCATACCATTAGGGGTCATGTAGGATGCAGCCATTCTCTTCTTCTCTCTGTAAAAGTCAATTAAAATGCATTTACATATGTTTATGCATTTAGATTTGTAGTCTTCAGAAATAATTGAAATAATACTTTTCACCCAAGGGAGCATTCTAAGAATCACGAAATCTCAAATAATGTTTGCAAACAAGAGTTTAGTTTTGGAGACAGCCCTCCCCAGAAACCTGTGCCCAGCCCCAAAACCTAAAGTTGTCAGTTCCCAGTGTCACTTGGACGCCCCAGAACAATATTCTCAATGGTCAGTGAGTGACTGGGATCCTAGTGCCCCATGCCAGGCTAGATTGTTACATTACCCAAAGGGCCATGTGCTAAGGATGGTGTGGTTTAGCTAATGAAAGCCCAGAAGAGGCGCATTATCCCTTTGCTCATTGGATGGAGCTTGACTTCCAGGGTTTCTCTTGGTGGTGAATTTGACTTTTGCAGTTTGTTCACAGAATCAGAGGCACCAGTGCTTGGTCCAGAGGCCTCAGAGGCAGTGTTCTCACAGTGCAGTGTGTGTCTGAGGCTGGCTGAGTCACAACAGGCTGAGATTGAGTCCCCCATGCCTCCCAAACTACTTTTTCATTCCAGAGTCCAAATGGCCTCACTTCATTTATCCTGCAGCCTCAGGTGTAGGTGCCTGTCCTGTCCTGCAGCCCAGGTCTCAGTTCCAGAACAGTGAGTTGCTTGACGGTGCCACCTGGTGTAACAGGGTGGGAAAGAGTGACTGGCTGAAAAGCCACCTTGTAAGGCTGTGGTGTTCTGACTGAGGAGGAATGATTGGGGAAACGTTGGCCTGTTTTATGCCTAGAGGCAATCAAGAAGATGAAGCAAACTTTTGTGTAAGGAGTTTTACTTCATTTTCAGGAAGCTGCGAACTTCATTTTCAGAATGGCTGTGAACCAAAGTTGGATAAAGTGTGAGTTCGGCTTCTAACCTTTTCTAAAAACTGCTCAGAGGAAGAACAGATTAGAAGCGAGATGAGAGCAGTGAGAGAAAGGAAGGAGAATTTCTATAAAAGCCCCGAGATCATGCAGGCATCACCCATCCCTGAAGCTGGCCCAGGCCCCTGAGCAGCCTGAGCCCATGGATCCTGGCGATGGATGCCAGGCTCTCAAAAGACCTTTATTTTTTTTTTCAGTTTTTTTGCAGATGGTGAATTGCTTAGCAGACTGGGTTTTAGAGATTATTTCAGTGCCTCACCTCTGAGATCGTGGTTACCTAGGACTGCATAACCACTCTTCTACAACTTGGATCTGGGGACCTTGTTAAGACATCAAATCCAGAATTCTACATCCAGGTCTAGTGTCATATGAATGGTTCCTGTTTTTGGCAAGCAGTGGAATGGGATGAGAGAGGTTTCTGCAGGCACAGGGACCTATATGGCTAAAGGCTTGGAGTGTAGACTAAGCTTTTCAAGAACCACACAGAGTCTTTCTTTAAAAATTAACAACTGGTAACAATGGGGCAGGAATCAGGTCTAGAGAAGCTTTGTGACATCTTGGATGTGTGTTCTGCAGGATATGGGAACAGTGGGAGGTTTGGTGCAGTAGGGGCAAGTCATGTGTCCGAGGCCTCATTGGACCCTCCATGGATGCAGCATGATGAATAATATAGATTGGATAAGGACAGGAACAAACTAAGATGGAAGCCGCTGTGATAGTCTCGATGATGGTTGCTGTGGTGGCGATGTAAGCTTTGGATTCCGGACTGGTGTTTCATGTGTGGCCATTTAGGTTACCTAATGAGGAGGTTGAGAGAGAGGTAAGACACATGGAAGATGAGAAGGTTTGCATTTGGCAGATGGACGCACAGAAGAACCATCAGCTGAGATGAAGATATTCACATTAGGAAGTATAATGTCATTTGGGGATACCACTATTTCTATATTTTACCTGTTAGGATTTCTGATATTTCAGGAAGCAGTTCATGAGCATCTGGAACTCTGAGGAGCAGTTCAGAAAAAAAAATCTTCTCTAAAAAATTGTTGGGGATGTAGGGACCAGGGTGGGGTGCTCATCAGTCTGTTTGATTTGCTGAGAGGCATGAGTGGGCATCTCACTGGGCGTGGATAGAGGGCCTTAGGTTATGGGACTTGAGTGCTGAAGGCTATGACTGGTGAATGGAGGTCAGGTGCAGCTCCAGTGGAGGTGGCTTCTGGATATCTGAGATCTGATGTGGTTCTCAGTAATTGAGGTTGAAGGAAAACGCAATCAGGGAGGGAGGCCACCATAGCAGAACTCAAGGCTGGTTCCATGAGTGTGGACTCTCAGAGTTGGCATATATCTTAGTCTTATTTGAATTTTCCAAGCAGACACTAAACAACACATGCTGAGTAATGAGTAGAAAGTCAAGAAGATCACCTTGGGAGCTGTGACTGTGGGAGTGCAGGTGTGAGATGGGTATGTGAGAAAGAGTGATGTGCCATTGGAGTAGACATATGCCTTCATAGTTAAAGGGCCCTGACATTGACATAAGAGGAAATGGAGTTTGAGGCCATTACTTGTTATGTCTGGAAGTATGATATGGTGAATGTCAGATTCATTCCTAAAAAGAGGGTGTGTTCTGGTAGTACATTCCTGGTCCAAAGCTTCAGTGAAGTTTCTGTGCACACCTGCCTTTTGTTGTTGAGGGTTGTTACAGTGATCAATAGGAATGAGATTGCATACATCAATGTCATCTGGGCTTGAAAATCTCTACTGAAGTGGTGAAGGGAAAAGCATAAAAGAGAATAACATTACAGAGTTGGTGGGTTAGAATTTTGTAAAAGCAGATGATTAGAAAATAAACTGTGCTCATTATGGCATATATGTGTTACCTTTGATGGTGTCTCTCTGAGAATGCAGCTATGTGAGAAGTATGGTTCAAAGAATTATGTGTAGAATGTAGTACAACGTGATGGCTTCAGCACCCTGGGATTGGGGTCAAAAGGTTGAATAATGATACCATAATATAGTGATTCTCTGAATCGGAGGACAGCAAGGTGATTTCCAGGAGAGAATAGCATCAAATCACTCAAAGTCTCCTTAGGGAGAACATCTCTCCCTACCTTATGTTCATGACACCCAGTGTATTAAAAAGGAGTGTGATATACATTGTGTTCCAGAGCAGAGGTATCATCTAAAAAATTATTTGCCCTTATTGTTGGGAGAACACACAGCATCAACTGAAACAGGAGAGAATGACTTTGATGGGACCAAGGTCTGGTATCTCTTCTGATGTGAGGAGTTGAGGAAGCAGATGGATGTGGATGTTGGAAAGTATGATGGACATAAAATTGTAGGAGAGAAACTCATCACAGCCTGAACTGTGCCCATTATGACAGGATATGAACTTTGAAGATGTAGCCATCTCCTTCTCAGAGAGGAGTGGGGGATTCTTGATGAGGCTCAGAGACTTATGTACTGCAAGACGGTGGTAGAAGTATTTGCACTGGTCTCATCTATAAGTAAGACATTCTCATCTCTCCTGGTGTCCTGAGGTGATGTCCTCTCTTTCTTCCCCAGATGTGGCTCTCATGGCAAGAACAGGGGCTATAATTGCTTGTCCCATTGTCCTGGCTAATGTGCTGTGGCTCAGAGTGCTGAGTAATTTGGAGAGACCTGAGCGAAGGAATTCATGAATATCCCTCACGTACATAGCTTCAGATGGTTAAGGAAGTACCTTGGGTCAGGATTGTTACAAACAACCTAATATGCCCGGCTTGCACTTCTTCTTTCTGAGTCAGTGAGTATGTCCACATCCATCGTTTCCACTTCTGCACCATTCCTCCAGCTAAAAGCTCTTTTTGATGGACTGTTCCAGGTTAGGGTCTCTATTCGCATGAACCATGGGTGGTTCTTGAAAGGCCTCCTTCCATTGTGTGTAATATTCTGTTCCCTGAATACTATTGCATGCTGTATTGCTCTGGGTCAGTACCTGCCTACTCACCTCTGCTGTCTTTCAGTAAAACTCAGAATGTTGGTGTTCTATGTTCTTATACAGAAATTTGGCTTTAAGATTAGAGATAATAGGGGGTGGCCAGCCAAACATGATTTCATAAAGAGTAAAACCCAGGGTGTAGGGGAGTTCCTAACCCGATTAAGGGCATATGGAAGGAGAGCCACCCAGTTCCCGCCAGTCTCCATGGTCAATTTGGTAAGGGTCTCTTTTAGAGTTCTATTTATTCGTTCTACATGCCCTGAACTTTGGGGCCTATAAACACAACTTAATTTCCAATTTGCCTCAATGGCCTTGGCCACTGCCTGTGTTACCTGTGAGACAAAGGCTGATCCATTGTCTGACCCTGTCACAGTGGGAAAACCATACCTGGGCAAGATGTCTTCCAGCAGCCTCTTAGCTACCATCTGAAGCTGTTTCATGCTTAGCTGCATATGCTCCTACCCATCCAGAGAAGTTATCTACAAATACTAAAAGATATTTATAGCCATACTTTCCTGGTTTAATTTCAGTGAAGTCGACCTCCCATTGTGCTCCAGGCTTGGTTCCTCTGAGTCGGGTTCCTTTTTCACTCGGCCTGGTTCTTGCGTTTATGAGTTGACAGGTCTTGCAGGTGGATACAACCTATTCTATTTTGATGTCTTGTTGGTGGGTCTTAATTCTGCCATGTCAGATTAAGTCCTTTCATTTGCGTGCCCCCAGGTGAGTGGACCAGTGCATGTGTTCTAACACTGTAACCCAAGCCAGTCCGGTAGTATGAGCTCCTTGTTTGGTGTGTACCACCATCCTTTAATTTCCTGGACATGGGGAAGCCTCCTGATCCGCTGCAGCTCTTCCTGAGAATACCCAGGCTGATCTGGCAAGACTGGGTCCCTGAGGTCTGGTAGTTGTAAGGCCATGGTAGGGACCAAAGTCAAGGCCGCTGCTTTGACTGCCTGATCAGCCTTTTGGTTACTTCTTGCCACTGGGTCATCTGCCTTCTGGTGCCCTTGGCAGTGGATAATGGCTAGCTTAGCACGAAGCCACAAAGCCGCAAGCAGGTCAGGAATTTCCTATTTATTCTTTATTGTCCATCCCTTTGCTGTCAATAGCCCTCTCTCCTGATAGATCGCCCCGTGAACATGAGCTGTAGCAAATGCATAATGGCTATCTGTGTAGACGTTAAGCCGTTTCCCAGCCACCAGTGTCAGTGCCTTAGTGAGTGCAATGAGTTCTGCTCGCTGAGCTGATGTCCCAGGGGGCAGAGCCTCCGCCCATACAGTGTCAGTGTCAGTGACCACTGCTGCACCCATCTCGCATGAAGCTGCTTCCATCCATGAACCAGGTGGCCTCTGCATCGGGGGAGGGGGGCTGGTCAGTCAAGTCTTTCAGGAGTCTATGCACCCGCTCCGGGATTCCCGCACAGTCATGTAGTGGGGCATCTAGGTCAGGGTCAGGCAGCAGGGTAGTGGGGTTGAGGGCCACACTTGGATGGAACCACACTCTAGAACGGTTGAGCAGCAAGCTTTGATAGTGAGTCATACGTGCATTGCTAGGCTATTTTAGGACCCCCTCAATGGCATTCGGGGTTGTAATCCAGATCTCCTGTCCTAAGGTCAGTTCATCAGAATCCAGAGGCAGCAATAGCCAGCCGACCCTAGGAACTCCCTTACTTCTCTTCGGGGGGTGGGGGCAGGGATCTTCAGGACAGTTTCTTTTCTAGCATCTGATAACCGCCGCTGCTGTCCACCCTCCAGGATGTATCCCAGGTAACTCACCCTCTCTTGGCATATTTGAGCTTTCTTTGCAGAGGCCCGATACCCTAAGGTCCCCAGGGTGGCCAACAGGTCTCTAGTCCCCTGCTCGAAGTCTTCGGCGGTATCAGCAGCAATCAAGATGTCATCTATGTACTGAAGGAGGGTGAGAGTGGAGTGCTCTCTTCTGTACTCACTGAGGTCTTCGTGCAGTGCCTC
>JAAGEH010000766.1:0-10195 GCA_011751065.1 Lasiurus cinereus | reverse complement strand
AAAAACAGTTCATTACCTACAAGGGAGCACCCATACGACTGTCAGCTAATTTCTCAACAGAAACGATGCAGGCCAGACGGGAGTGGCAAGAAATATTCAACGTGATGAACAGCAAGAACCTACAACCAAGAATAATCTATCCAGCAAAGCTATCATTCAGAATTGAAGGGCAGATAAAGAGCTTCACAGAGAAGAAAAAGCTAAAGGAGTTCATCAACTCCAAACCAGTATTATATGAAATGCTGAAAGGTACTCTTTTAGAAGAGGAAGAAGAAAAAGGTAAAAGACAAAATATTATGAACAACAAATACACATCTATCAACAAGTGAATCTAAAAATTAAGTGAATTAAAAATCTGATCAACAGAATAAACTGGTGAATATAATAGAATCAGGAGCACAGAAAGGGAGTAGACTGATAATTCTCAGGAGGACAAAAATCATAAAGCATCAAACAGACTGTGAAATTACAGCAGAAAGATTAAAGTTAGGTGAGGTAGATAAGTGATCAATCAAAGGACTTGTATGCATGCTTATAAACATAACCAATGATCACAGACACTTGGGGGTCGGGGTATGCCTGGGAGGGAGGGGGGCAATGGGGAGATATGTATAAAAAATTAATAAAAATTAATTAAAAAAAAAACAAGAGGAGCTTTTTTTCACTGTTACATCCCCAGTGCCTTGCATAGAGCCCCTCATCCTACTAATTGACTATCTAGTAGAAGTAAAGTCAGTATATATCTCTAACACAACTTCTAAATCAATGAGTACTCTACAAAAGAAAAATATGAAGTGCAAAGGAAGGATGGATATAATACCCCCATTTTAGGTGCTGTACAGGGAGGAGAGAATAAGGATGATAGAACAATATGTATTTTAGTTTTGAAAACCCCAGTGTTTCCATGGGAATAATGTTGGGAAAATGCTGAAAAAGTAGATCGAGGCCAGGGCACAGAAGCCTTGAATGTCTGCCAAAAAAAATTTTAAATTCAGAAAGAGAAGCCAATAAAGGAAGATTAATCTAGCTACAATGTATAAAACTGACTAGACTAGAAATTAACTGGCAGCAAAGAGACCAATTAGAAAACTACTGGAATAGTTCAGGCAAAAGTTCAAGTTCACCTGGCTACTAAGGCAGTGTGGACGAAAAAGGGATAAAAGCAAGAAACTGGTGAATTTCTAGCAGAAGCTATCAAATGAGTGCTGAACTATGTCAAACACTACACTGAAGTTTCAATTCCTACTGGGAGGGAAGGTACTGGTTCCAGTCACAGAAATTGAAAACATGAAACAGAAGCATTGGAGGCAGAGAAGATGAAGATTTTGGTTTTTAGATAGACTTTTGAAGGGTGGGCTGAATATTTAGTGGCAAATGAAAAGTACCGGAAATGTCAAACTGAAGTCCAAAAAAGATGTCAAGATCAAAAGTAAAAATAAAAATTTAAGATCCTCTGCATATTGTTTTGGAATCAGTCGTGGGGCTGAAGGCATGGAATCACATGAGAGAGGAAAGCAAAGTGAGGATAGCACCTTGAAGACAAGTGTGGGAGTAAGAAGGGAAGACAGGGTGGACAGGGGGTAACTCAAAGCCATGAAGTCCAAGGAGATGCAAATTTCCAAGTGCCTGTGGTGCCAAATGCTGCAGAGAGATGAAAAAAGATGAAAACTAAGGAAAGGCCAGTGGATTGGATTTCCAGATGTAGATTGGTGACCTTGGAGAATACAATTTCAATAGACTGTTAAGGTCAGTAGATAGATTGCAAAGGATTAAGGGTAGAGAGGATGGCAAATCAGTGGAAAAAAGAGAATGGAGACAATGCTTTCAAAAAGACTTGCATTTAAGGGAAAGAAAAAAAAAGACTATCTCAGGAAAGAACAGGTCAAAGGTCAGTTTCTTTAAGACAAGTGTGTCTCAAACTGAAAGAGGGCATTTATCAAATAAGATACAAGCAGGAATGGATCATTGGTGAAGCAAGTTTTCAGAGCAAACAAGAGGAAATCTGATGTCCTGAGAGCCATAAGGGGAAACTATAACCCCAGAAAACTAGTAGAATTTCTTCCTCTGTAGCAATAGGAAATGAGGAAAAAATTAATGAAAAGAAATACTGGAGTGGATAGAAATAAAAACTTTGATGGACTCAATATTCTCCTTAAAATAAGAGTCAATTAGGACTTCCACTTCTGGGAAGATGAAGTAGGTGTACTTTTCCATGTTGCTTCTGCTAAATACAACTAAAGACACTGGGCATTATATGTAAAACAAATATGACTCTGACCAGTGGAAAGAAGGAAGCAGACCAACTTAGGACCTCAGGACATAGCAGGATATAGTGATGAGTTCTGTGAATTTTCCTTTTACTTCATATATTCAAGATTTGGAGTTAAGAACTCAATCTGCAAACCCCAAACACAGCAAAAACAAACAACAACCAGAGAACCAAAAAAAAAAAAAAAACCTAGCAAGACAGAAAAAAATTTAGATAATAGCTGCTCTACTCTAGGAAAACTCTACAAAAACAAACAAAAAAAGAAAAACACAGCATCAACATCAAAAAAACCTGTGGTCCCATCCACACCCATACCAATAAAGACCCATGTTGAGGGTAGATTTCCACCCACATGAGGCTATCACAAATGCACAAACACACTCACAGTACTGGTAGTCCTCAATGAAGACCAAACAAGGAGTTAGAATGTGTATCTCCACCAGAAGATGTGTCAATGGAGGCGACAAGAAAAGCAATTGTAAGGCACCATACTGCTGGGGACTAATTCCAGCAGGTCATAAATACAAGAAGTTCATAAAAAGATTGGTGAACCTTGAAGCTTCAACAGGGCTGAAGATGTAAGTTATTGCCTGCTACCAGACAGTCCAAGGCAGTTCTCCCAACCTAACAATGCTACTGTATATGAAACTTTAGCTTTATTATGTATATCTGCTTTGCTTTAGGGCAATTTGTGTTAATAAAAAGCTAGGGGTCCAGAGATTCAGAGAACTTGGTACTGAAATAGGTCTCCTCTGGCTCTCCAAAATGCCTTCCAAATTTATATTTCATGATTAGTCTCTTTATTAAATTACTCACAGCCCCTCTTCCAGATTCCTGAACCTGTCTAGATGCAGGGAAAAACCCCAACACCTTACCCTCCACTGGATTCTCAGTAGAAGCAGCCCCCATTCCTGATCAGGCAGCCCCCATTGCTATTAGGTTCCCTCCTGGAGCAACAGGATCAGATACAAAGACTACACCATCTTGAAGGGGAGTGTGGATGTTTTCAGAAGCCTGAAAATTTACAAAATTATGACGAACAGCTGCAAGCCCCAGAACACCAGTCCCCAATTGGCAAAACACACAGATTCAGAAGAGCTCTACACTCCACCACAGAAAGATCGGATTTTGCCTGGGATGAGGTGAGGTTTCTAGTCCCAGCAGGAGAGAGAAACACGCACAATGTGGGAGCTGGAGGACCGGGAAAGTCTGCACATAAAAAATCTGTGGCTGTTGGAGCTGGTGTGATTCATGCATATGGAAGGGGGTCCTCAGAGCTGCTAACAGAAGAGATCTCTAAAAAGCAACCCATGGAGAACCACGATGGCAGCATAAGGTTTACACATATATGTGCTGTCTCTCCCAACCACACCAAAACTACAACTAAAAAACAAAACGATATCCCCCAGAACCAAGGGAAAGCTGGAGAAGTGGAAGTTCTACAATTAGAAGGGAAGAAAAAAGTGCATTGAGACCTGGTAGGATGCGCAGAGGCTCAGAAAGGCAGAGGTATGGAGATGCGCGCAAATCAGGGCTGGCATGCACTGTTGATTTTCAATTGGGAGGGAGTTACAAGTTCCCCATTCTCTGAACTCCAGTTTCTGGCAAGATTCTGGGGACCCAGACTCATACAGGGAGAAACTAGACTGTCTGCCATCAGGTCAGAAAGCGAGGGTGACTCTCTTGCAGAGGTACACATTGGAATCATTGTTTACTGCACTAGGGCGTGAGACACGGAACACTGAAGGAAACGCTGTAGAGAGAGCTGACTGGCAGCCATTGCTGTTTGCCATGCCATAGCCTAGAGACTCCCTGAAGCCCTGCCCTGCCCAATTTACAAACCCACCCAGCTGTGCTGCGACTTTTGCAAATGAATAGCCTACCCTCTGGCAGCTTAACCTAACAAATTGCAACTGGGTCAGACAACTACAAAACTTCCAAACTCTAAGAAAAGAGGAGAAATCAACTCCAAAACTTCCAAACCCAAGCAAAGAGGAGAAATCAGCCAATCTCCCTGTAGCTCCTGCTAGGAGGCCTCAGACACTAGCTGACTTGCACCTCCTTGAAGATCCAGGAACCAGTGTACCTAGAGGTCAGTGTGAGATGACACCAGATTTCAACTCCTCACATACATAAGTGACACACTCAAGAGGCAGACTTGGTAAGCACCAAAGCTCCACTGACGCAAGTTCTTCCCCATAGGGGTGTTTCTAGCACAGCAATTCTTCCATTAATAGACACAGCTAATCCTCACAGTCAATTGGCCTAGATGTCAATTCCTCTCAGTGTATCAATAGCAATCAAGGCTGACCTACAACAAGACTGTGAACCCAACCCACAAAGGGTGCACCAAGAGTGTCTATCTCAGGTGATTAGGGAGGCGGAGCTACTGGGCCATAAAGGACAACTAGCACACAAAACCACTCCATCAACACAGGGAAGCAGTCAAAATGCAAAGACCAAGAAACATGTCACGAATGAAAGAAATGAAGGAAAGCAAACGACTGGACATAAAGTTCAAAACCACATTTATAAAGTTACTCAAAAATCTTCTACAAACAGCAGAGAAACTTAGTGAAACCTCTGAGAAACTTAGGGAGACCTTCAAAGATCTTAATGAGAATGCAAAAAAAAATGGAAAAGGACAAGTCAGAAATTAAGCATGCAATATCTGAAATAAAGAATAATATACATAAATCCAGCAGCAGACTAGAGGACCCCAAGAATCAAATCAAAGATCTGAAATATGAGGAAGCAAAAAACACCCTAACAGAAAAACAAAAAGAAAAAAGAGTCCAAAAATGTGAAGATAGTGTAAGGATCCTCTGGGACAACTTCAAGCATACCAACATGCGAATTGTGGGAGTGCCAGAAGAAGAGAGTGAACAAGATACTGAAAACTTATTTGAAGAAATAATGACTGAAAACTTTCCCTACTTGGTGAAAGAAATGGACTTACAAGTCAAAGAAGCGCACAGAACCCCAAACAAAAAGAATCCAAAGAGGACCACACCAAGACACATCATAATTAAAATGCCAAGAGCAAAAGACAAAGAGAGAATCTTGAAAGCAGCAAGAGAAAAACAGTTAGTTACCTACATGAGAATACTCATACGACTGTCAGCTGATTTCTCAACAGAAACTATGCAGGCCAGACGGGAGTGGCAGGAAATAATCAAAGTGATGAATAGCAAGAACCTACAACCAAGAGTGCACTACCCAGCAAAGCTATAATTCAGAATTGAAGGTCAGATAAAGAGCTTCACAGATTAAATTAAAAAAAAAAAAGCTAAAGGAGTTCATCACCACCAAACCAGGATTATATGAAATGTGAAGGGTTTTCTTTAAGAAGAGGAAAAAGAAGAAAAAGCTAAAGATAAAAATTATGAACAACAAAGTGATAACAAATATATAGCTATCAACAAGTGAATCTAAAAATCAAGAGAATAAAAAATCCGATGAACAGAATAAACTGGTGAATATAATAGAAATAGGGGCATAGAAAGGGAATGGACTAACAATTCTTGGCGGAAATGGGGAATGAGGGGTGCCGAAAGAGATTGGACAAAAATCTTACACCTATGGATCAGGACAGTGGTGGAGGGTAAGGGCATGGGGTGGGGCATAGGGAATCAGGTGGAGGGGAACTGTGGGGGGTGGGGAAGAGGAACATCTTTAATAAACTGAACAATAAAGATTTATTTTTTAAAATTATAAAAAAATGAAAAGACTGGTAGATCCAAGATGGTGGCATAGGTAAACACCTACACTGCTGCCTCGCACAACAATTTCAAAACTACAACTAAAAGACAGAACGGACATCATCCAGAACCACAGGAAAGCTGGCTGAGTGAAAGTTCTACAACTAGAGGGAAAGAGAGGGGCTCACAGAGACCCAGAGGAGCTGCAAAAAGCTGAGGCACGGAGACACGCGCGCACTGAGAGAGCAGGTGCCAGAGTACCTGGCTGGCTTTCGCTGGTGGGAGGAAAATGGAGACTCCCAAAGGCATTGAACCCCTTATCTTACGACACTAAATCCCAGAGCCAGCCGAAACACATACAGGGGGAGTTTGGACTGTGAAAAGGGAGAAGTGCACGGAAATTTAGGGGAGTCGCAAAAGATCAAAGGCCTGGTGGCGCACATGGCACTGTGCACAGGACAGATTGCTGATTGTGCTGCTGGCTTTCGCGAGTGGGCGGGAGACAGACCCTCCCAACTATGCCACTTCTGACTCCACTAAGCCCCTGTTTTGGGCGAAACCCTGGGGACCTATTCTCATGTGGTCCTGGTGCACAGGGGAGCCAAAGGGGCAGCGGTCTAGAGGCACTGCGGGCGCTCAGGCACAAGGATCGCTCCAGCGATTACCCAGTCACGTGAGACTCAGGGGCCGTGGAGGGCGGGGCCGACTGGAAGGCAAGGCTGTCCCTTAAGCCCTGAGATTCCACCCCTCCCAAGCTCAACAGAGGCTTCTTCGGTTTTGCAAGTCTGGTATCATAAAGCTGAATCAAACACAGATGTTCTCCCGGCATAGTGAAAATGCCAAGACAAGGGAAGGGATTACAAACAAAAGAAATGGAGGGAAAAAAAACGACTGGATATAGAGTTCAAAACCATGCTTATAAGGTTTTTCAAGAATATGCTAGAAAAGTTGGATAAATTTAGTGAGACCTAAGAGGAGATGAAAAAGGGCATACTAAAGACAATGACTGAAATAAAAAATATTATAAAGAGTCCTAACAGCAGACTAGAGGTTGGCAAGAATCAAGTCAAAAATTTGAAATATAAAGAAGCGCAAAACATTCAACTGGAAAAGCAAGAAGAGAAAAGAATCAAAAAATGTGAAGATAATGTAAGGAGCCTCTGGGACAACTTCAAGCGTACCAACATCAGAATTGTGGGGGTGTCAGAAGAAGAGAGAGAACAACATACTGAAAACCTATTTAAAGAAATAATGACTGAAAACTTCCCACATATGGTAAAGAAAAATAGACTTACAAGTCCAGGAAGCACACAGAACCCCAAATAAAAGGAATCCAAAGAGGACTACACCAACACACATCATAATTAAAATACCAAGAGCAAAAGACAAAGAGAGAATATTAAAAGCAGCAAGAGAAAAACAGTTCATTACCTACAAGGGAGCACCCATACGACTGTCAGCTGATTTCTCAACAGAAATGATGCAGGCTAGGCAGGAGTGGCAAGAAATATTCAACGTGATGAATAGTAAGAACCTACAACAAAGAATAATTTATCCAGCAAAGCTATCATTCAGAATTGAAGGGCAGATAAAGACCTTCACAGAGAAGAAAAAGCTAAAGGAGTTCATCAACTCCAAACCAGTATTATATGAAATGCTGAAAGGTACTCTTTTAGAAGAGGAAGAAGAAAAAGGTAAAAGACAAAACATTATGAACAACAAATACATATCTATCAACAAGTGAATCTAAAAATTAAGTGAATTAAAAATTTGATCAACAGAATAAACTGGTGAATATAATAGAATCAGGAGCACAGAAAGGGAGTAGACTGATAATTCTAAGGAGGATAAAAATCATAAAGCATCAAACAGACTGTGAAATTACAGCAGAAAGATTAAAGTTAGGTGAGGTAGATAAGTGATCAATCAAAGGACTTGTATGCATGCATAGAAGCATAACCAATGATCACAGACACTGGGGGTTTGGGGGAAGCCTGGGAGAGAGGGGGGGCAATGGGGAGATATATATAAAAAATTAATAAAAATTAATAAAAAGAAAAAAACTAAAAGCAACTCATTTGATCTGACTCAAAAGAACAGCCTAAAAATTTAAAAAAGGTGTCAGCTGCTTAGGTCCAAGAGGGAAGAGAGGACTGCACAGATTTGCATGCTGGCTCTCTTTACTTTTTTTTTTTTTTTCCTCTTTAAATCCTTGCATTTGATTACTAAACTCAATACATAGGATCACCCAATTGGGGACACCCCTAAGACACTGCAGGGGAATGTTATTTTTCTGGCACCTCAGGATCACAGCAAGGAATAGCAATCAGAGAACCAGCTCTGGGGTAACCCACTCCCACAAAAAGGTATTGAGTACCACAGGGAAAGCAGGATTTAAGCACTGGCTAGAGAGGACCTATAGACCCAGAAGTCAATCCAGAAACACTGCCACACAGGGGTTGAATTACAAATTGACTCTTGTATAATCACAAATAAAGGAATGCAAGAAATTAAGACACACTGCCTGCTTAAAAATCAGTACTGGCTTAAAACACTGAGGAGCAATGGAATGCAGGGAACTGCAATACTGTCCTGACTAGGAAACAGGCATGCCAAACAGAACAATAGAGGAAGTAAATGACCTTCACTACTGCACTTTTTTTTCATCTAAGAAACCATTTTTTACAACACCAACAAATGCCGATCAATCTCATTTTATGTACATTCAGAGAAATGTTTTTGCATACATATCCTTTGGCTCCTTTAAAAGTTGGGTTTTCTTTTCCCAACTTTCTAAAATGTACTGATTTCTGCCAAGCCCTTAAATGGTTTTGTTATCCTGTGCACTTCAGGAGGCCAACCTTACTTTGTAACTGATAAAGTAATCCAGTTTATATACACCAAACATGTCAAACTCAAAGGCTAACACGGGCCCAATAAACGAGACTTGTGGCTGCGGGTTTGACATGCTTGATGTTCACAGAAGTTTGATAGCCTCTGACTAACTTGATAAGAACAATCATATTTGCTGTTAACAGTAAAAAAAACCAACACCTCCTGTGAATTGTTTTTGTCCTTATCTGTCACATTATGTGGATTATGTCTTTTATGGCCAGCTGCTCATAATATGCAGGACTAAGATGTACCCGCTGCATCCTTTTGTGCCTTTCTTTTTCCACTGTCATGCTCCTTTTGGCCATTATAGCATTTACATATGTAAGATGATGAGTTCAAGGCTAACGAGTATATCTTTATAATTTCCCACCTAATATTTTACTGTTCAGTCTAAAGCCTTATGCAGAATGGAAATGTGTTCTTTTTATCAAGTGGTATCAACTTGAACTTTCAGAGAATGTTTGTGTAATTGTGTGTGGTGGGGGGTTGTTAACCATTAGAATTGAAGCTGACGTCAGCCTGCTAATGTATTTGTTTTACTAAAAGAGATTTTTCAAAATTATTTTTTTGCTGTAGACTGTTTAAAGATAAAAGTGAATTATATAATTTATTACATGAAATAAAATTTTAAATCATTAAAAAAAAGAAACCATTTTTTTTCTTTTTTCCTCACTTGATTTAACCTTTTTTTTTTAATTTTTATTAATTTTTTATACATATCTCCCCATTGCCCCCCCTCCCTCCCAGGCGTACCCCGACACCCCAGTGTCTGTGATCATTGGTTATGTTTATAAGCATGCATACAAGTCCTTTGATTGATCACTTATTTACCTCACCTAACTTTAATCTTTCTGCTATAATTTCACAGTCTGTTTGATGCTTTATGATTTTTGTCTTCCTGAGAATTATCAATCAGTCTACTCCCTTTCTGTGCTCCTGATTCTATTATATTCACCAGTTTATTCTGTTGATCAGATTTTTAATTCACTTAATTTTTAGATTCACTTGTTGACAGATGTGTATTTGTTGTTCATAATTTTTTGTCTTTTACCTTTTTCTTCTTCCTCTTCTAAAAGGGTACCTTTCAGCATTTCATATAATACTGGTTTGGAGTTGATGAACTCCTTTAGCTTTTTCTTCTCTGTGAAGCTCTTTATCTGCCCTTCAATTCTGAATGATAGCTTTGCTGGATAGATTATTCTTGGTTGTAGGTTCTTGCTGTTCATCACGTTGAATATTTCTTGCCACTCCCGTCTGGCCTGCATCGTTTCTGTTGAGAAATCAGCTGACAGTCGTATGGGTGCTCCCTTGTAGGTAATGAACTGTTTTT
>JAAGEH010000765.1:0-15334 GCA_011751065.1 Lasiurus cinereus | reverse complement strand
CAGAGTACTAACAGCAGACTAGAGAAAGGCAAGGATCAAGTCAAAAATTTGAAATATAAAGAAGCAGAAAACATTCAACTGGAAAAGCAAGAAGAGAAACGAATCCAAAAATGTGAAGATAATGTAAGGAGCCTCTGGGACAGCTTCAAGCATACCAACATCAGAATTGTGGGGGTGCCAGAAGAAGAGAGAGAGCAAGATACTGAAAACCTGTTTAAAGAAATAATGACTGAAAACTTCCCACATCTGGTAAAAGAAATAGACTTACAAGTCGAGGAAGCACACAGAACCCCAAAAAAAAGGAACCCAAAGAGGACTACACCAAGACACATCATAATTAAAATGCCAAGAGCAAAAGAGAAAGAGAGAATATTAAAAGCAGCAAGAGAAAAACAGTTTATTACCTACAAGGGAGCACCCATACGACTGTCAGCTGATTTCTCAACAGAAACGATGCAGGCCAGTCGGGAGTGGCAAGAAATATTCAACGTGATGAACAACAAGAACCTACAACCAAGAATAATCTATCCAGCAAAGCTATCATTCAGAATTGAAGGGCAGATAAAGAGCTTCACAGAGAAGAAAAAGCTAAAGGAGTTCATCAACTCCAAACCAGTATTATATGAAATGCTGAAAGGTACCCTTTTAGAAGAGGAAGAAGAAAAAGGTAAAAGACAAAAAATTATGAACAACAAATACACATCTGTCAACAAGTGAATCTAAAAATTAAGTGAATTAAAAATCTGATCAACAGAATAAACTGGTGAATATAATAGAATCAGGAGCACAGAAAGGGACTAGACTGATAATTCTCAGGAGGACAAAAATCATAAAGCATCAAACAGACTGTGAAATTATAGCAGAAAGATTAAAGTTAGGGGAGGTAAATAAGTGATCAATCAAAGGACTTGTATGCATGCTTATAAACATAACCAGTGATCACAGACACTGGGGGGTCGGGGTACACCTGGGAGGGAGGGGGGGCAATGGGGAGATATGTATAAAAAATTAATAAGAATTAATTTAAAAATAAATAAATAAATAAATAAATAAATAAAATAAAGATTAAGTTAATTCAGGTAAAGCACTTGGTAGACTGCTTGGGACAACTGCACTCCATAATCATTCATTGTTGCTTTTCTATAGGTAATCTGCAATCGCTATTTAAATTTTCTTTTAGATCAAAATCCAAAACTTTGGAGGAGGTAACCGAGATGGCGGCATAGGTAAACACCTACACTGCTGCCTTGCACAACAATTTTAAAACTACAAGTAAAAGAATGGTCATCATCCAGAAACACAGGAAAGCTGGCTGAGTGGAAATTCTACAACTAGAAGGAAAAAGAGGGGCTCACAGAGACCCAGAGGAGCTGCAAAATGCTGACATATGAAGATGCGCACATGCAAAGAGTGGGTGCCGGAGTACCTGGCTGGCTTTCTCTGGCGGGAGGGAGATGGAGACTCTCAAAGGCATTGAACCCCTTATCCTACAACACTAAACCATAGGTCCAGCTGAAACTCATACGGAGGGAGTTTGGGGGTGTGAAAAGGGAGAAGTGCACGGAAATTTACGGAAGTCGCAAAACATCAGAAGTCTGGTGGCGTAAATGGCACTGTGCACAGAGGACCGACTGCTGGTTGTGCCACTGGCTTTCACGAGTGGGTGGGAGACAGATGCTCACAACTGCTCCACTTCTACCTCCACTAAATCCTAGTTTCGGCAAAACCCTGGGTACCCAGATTCATATGGTCCCGGAATGCATGGAAGCCGGAAAGGCAGCAGTCTAGAGGCACTGCAAGGGTGGGCCCATGCACAGGGACCGCTCCAGCGATTACCCAGTCACGAGAGACTCCAGGCCATGGAGGGCAGGGCCGACTGGAAGGCAAGGTGGTCCCTTAAGCCCTGAGACTCCACCTATCCCAAGCTCAACAGAGAGGCTTTGGCAGTTTTGCAAGTCTGGTATCATAAGGCTGAATCCAACCCAGAAGTCCTCCCGGCATAGTGAAAATGCCGAGACAAGGGAAGGGATCACAAACAAAAGAAATTGAGGAAAACAAATGACTGGATATAGAGTTCAAAACCACGGTTATAAGGCTTTTCAAGAATATCCGAGAAAAGATGGATAAAGTTAGCGAGACCCAAGAGGAGATGAAAAAGAACCAACTAGAGATGGAAAAGGACCAACTAGAAATTAAACATACACTGACTGAAATAAAAAATATTATACAGAGACCTAACAGCAGGCTAGAGGGAGGCAAAAATCAAGTAAAAAATTTGAAATATAAAGAATCAGAAAACAACTGGAAAATCAAGAAGAAAAAAGAATCCAAAAATGTGAACATAATGTAAGGAGCCTATGGGACAACTTCAAGCTAACAACATCAGAATTGTGGGGGTGCCAGAAGAAGAGAGAGAGCAAGATACTGAAAACCTGTTTAAAGAAATAATGACTGAAAACTTCCCCCATCTGGTAAAAGAAATAGACTTACAAGTCCAGGAAGCACACAGAACCCGATATAAAAAGAATCCAAAGAGGACTACACCAAGACACATCATAATTAGAATACCAAGAGCAAAAGATAAAGAGAGAATATTAAAAGCAGCAAGAGAAAAACAGTTAATTACCTACAAGGGAGCACCCATACGACTGTCAGCTGATTTCTCAACAGAAACTATGTAGGCCAGACGGGAATGGCAAGAAATATTCAACGTGATGAATAGCAAGAACATACAACCAAGAATAATCTATCCAACAAAGCTATCATTCAGAATTGAAGGGCAGATAAAGAGCTTCACAGATAAGAAAAAGCTAAAGGAATTCATCAACTCCAAACCAGTATTATATGAAATGCTGAAAGGTACTCTTTAAGAAGAGGAAGAAAAAAAGGTAAAACATAAAAATTATGAACAAATACATATCTATCAACAAGTGAATCTGAAAATTAAGTGAATTAAAAATTTGTTCAATAGAATACACTGATGAATATAATAGAATCAGGAGCATAGAAAGGGAGTGGACTGATAATTCTCAGGGGGAAAGGGGTGAGGGTTGTACAGGGAGAGACTGAACAAAAATCATACACCTATGGATGAAGTCAACAGGAGGGAGGTAAGGGTAGAGGGAGGGTTGGGAGCCGGGTGGAGTGAAGCTATGGAGGAGAAAAAAGAGAAACAAATGTAATAATCTGAATAATAAAGATTTAATTTAAAAAGAAAAAAAATCCAAAACTTTGAATTTTAGTTTACTTTTGCTTATGAATTTCTAGTGTTATTGTACTATACTCACATAGAAGATATCAAAATACATCTAGTTTGGGAATTATTCTTTTTTCAATAAATATATCCAGGGGATAGAAAAATGGCGGTGCGATAGAAAAATGGCGGCGGAATAGAGGGACGCGTCTGGAGCTTTGTCGCTGGGCAGAGGGAGAGAGAGCAGCTGAGAGTCGAATGGGAAGTGTTTTTTGGCAAGTTAAGAGTCAGTTATTGAAGGTTGAGGACTGCTGGACGGGGCTCTCCTGGCCGGGCAGCCCCACTGGCGTGGGGTTTTTGTTGGCTGGAGCCACCAGCGCGAACGTGGAGACCGCGCCATCTTGCAGAGGGAGGTGGATGTCTGTGGCAGTCTGAAAGCTGCGGCTGGCTGAAACACCCACCGAACAGCCGGAGACCCAGAATACCGCTCTCCAATCAGCACAGACACACAGGGGATTCAGAGATCCACACGGCACACGGAAAGGTCAGATTTCGCCTGGGATAAGGTGAGGTCTCCTGCCCCTCAGAACAGAGACGCAAACACTGTGGGAGCCGGGCTGCGGGAAAGCTGCCTCTGGAGAAGTCCGCGGAGGTGGGCACAGCATGATCCCTAAGTGTGGAGGCAAACTCTCTGAGCTGTTGACAGAGGAGAGCTCTGGAAAATGACTCGTTTTTTATCTGAGGCAGAGGGACAGCCTGGGAGTTATTACAGTGTCCCTGCTGCAAAATCCCCACAAACCGGCTTTGAGAACCACAGAGTAGCAGGATCTGAGCACAGCCTAGAGAGTCCTGTGCTTTGTCTCAGAGATCAATTCTGAAACACTACCACCCAGTGGATGACACACAAATTGACTCTTGCATAACCACAAAAGATTAAAGAGATTAAAACACCAATAGTGGAACACAGGGAATTGCAATACATTCCCTACTCGGAAAGAGGAGTGCCAAGCAGAATAATAGTGGAAGTGAATGACCATTCTATTTCTTTTTCTTTTTCTTTTTTTCTTTTATTTAAAATATTTTTTTATTTTTCATTTTTACATATTTTAAATAAAAGACTATTTTTTTCTTTCTGCCTCAATTGATTTTAACTTTTTAATTATTACATTTTTGTTTTCAACTAGTATTATTAATTACTACTAGTATTTTACCTTTTTGGAAAAAACAAGTGTCATTTTGTTTTCTCTTTATTTTACTTTGGGATTAGAGCTCAACATTCTATTTTCATCTTTCCTTTAGCATAATTTTATTCCAACTCAACTCTACCTTTATGCCAACACTTTCCTCCTAACTTTCCCCATTTTGTTGTCTTGTTTCTCTTTCCCTTTTCCAACTTTAGATTCCTCCTATTTTTTATCTTTACCTGGTTAAAATTTCACCCCACTTTGCCGAAACAGGTTTGGCTCAGTGGATAGAGCGTCGGTCTGGGGACTGAAGGGTCCCAGGTTCAATTCCAGTCAAGGGCATGTACCTTGGTTGCGGGCACATCCCCAGTGGGGGGCGTGCAGGAGGCGGCTAATCGATGTCTCTCTCTCATCAATGTTTCTGGCTTTCTATCCCTCTCCTTTCCTCTCTGTAAAAAATCAATAAAATATATATTTTTTAAAAATTTCACCCCACTTATATATCTAATTTCAAATCCCCTACTACAAGTCCATACAAACCTTTCTCCTCTTGTCTTCACTAGCCAAAAAGTTGTTTTTTCTCTGTGTCCTTTTGTTACTATTTGCCTGAACAGTGATTATATCGATTTTTTGAACTTTTTTGTGAGATTGTTTTAGTTTATTCTACTTGTTTTATTTTGCTTTTTGCTTGCTTTGTTTTTTACCTCTCTTTTCCCTCGCCTCCCTCTATACCAGTTGTTATCTGCAGTTTGTATTAATCTCTAGGTACTGGTTGCTGGCCTTTATTGGGATTAGTGACTGTTCTATTGGAGTTTTCTCCTGACATCTATATTTTGTTCCCCTTTTCTCTCTTATCCGCTTTCTTTTCTCTCTGACTTTGTTTCTCTTTCTCTTTTTTTTCTTCTTTTCCTTTATTTTATTTTGTTTTTAGTTCATTTATTTATTTATTTATTTCTCCCTCTCCCAATTTGATTTTGGCACTTCTTTCCTTTCTTTTCCCCTCAATTTCCTCTTCCTCTTTCTCTACTTATCCCTAATTTGTCTTTCATTGGTGGTCACCTTATTGGTGATTATTAACATCGTGAATGCATTTCTGTTAAGTGCCTTGTGTGCTGTACCGGGTTGTGCTGTAGTTTGTACCTTTGAATCAACGTAGGAGAGAGAACTACATAACCAAACACCCGGAGAAGAAAGACCATGGGCAGAAGAAGAAACAGCCCGCATACGACAGATAGGCAGGTATCACCAGAAAAGGAAGTTAATGAAATAGAAGCAGAAATAAGCCTGCCAGAGAAAGAGTTCAGAGAAATGATCATAAGGTAGATGAAAAGAATGGAAGACAAATTCGACATTGTGAATAAGAGCCAAGAGGAAATGAAGAAGACCCAAGAGGAAATGAAGAAGACCAAAGAGGAAATGCAGAAGAAGCAAGAAGAAATGCAGAAGAATCTAGAGGCGGTGCAGAATAATCAAGAAGAAATGAAAAATGACATCACGGCTATAAAGAACTCAATAGAAAGCTTCAAAAGTAGACTAGAAGAAGCAGAGGACCGCATCAGTGAGCTAGAAGACATGGTAGGAAAAAATACCCAAGTACAGGAGCTTCTAGAAAAAAAAAGTTAAAAAGCAAGAGGAGAGCCTAAGGGAACTTTGGGATAACATGAAACAAAACAACATCCGCATAATTGGGGTTCCAGAAAGAGTGGAAACTGAACAAGGATTAGAGAACCTGTATGAAGAAATAATGACAGAAAATTTCCCCAATATAGGAAAGAAAAAACCCACACAAATCCAAGAAGCTCAGAGTCCCAAGCAAAATGAACCCCAACAAACTGACACCAAGACACATTATAATTAAATTGGCAAACACTGACGACAAAGTAAGAATCATAAAAGCAGCCAGAGAGAGACAGAAAGTTACCTACAAAGGAACCCCATCAGACTAGCTACTGATTTCTCAACAGAAACTCATCAGGCCAGAAGGGAATGGAATGAAATATACAAAGTCATGCAAAGGAAGGGTCTGAATCCAAGAATACTGTACCCTGCAAGACTCTCAATCAGAATTGAAGGTGAAATCAGAAGCTTCACAGACAAAAAAAGGACTAAGGGAATATATTACCACCAAACCAGCAATGCAAGAAATGTTAAAGGGTCTGCTGTAATAAAAAGAAAGAGGAAGCGAAGAAGGAACTCGGGAGTAAGGACTAAAAATGGCAACAGATAAGTACTTATCAAAAATAACTTTAAATGTAAATGGATTAAATGCTCCAATCAAAAGACAGAGGGTAACCGATTGGATAAGAAAACATGTTCCATATATCTGCTGTCTGCAAGAACCCCACCTCAGGAAAAGACATGTACACAGATTGAGGGTGAAGGGAGGGAACATGGTATTTCAGGCAAATGGAAATGAAAAAAAAGCTGGGGTTGCAATACTTATATCTGACAAATTAGATCTCAAAGTGAAGGACATAACAAGAGATAAAGAAGGCCACTTCATAATACTAAAGGGAACAATCCAACAAGAAGAAATAACTCTGGTAAACATATATGCACCCAATATAGAAGCACCTAAATACATAAAAAAAACTCTTGGAGAATATTAAGGGAGAGACTGACAGCAATACAATCATAATAGGAGACTTTAATACCCCACTGTCACCATTGGACAAATCCTCTAAACAAAAATTCAGCAAAGAAACATCAATCCTAAATGACACACTAGACCAGATGGAATTAATTGACATCTTCAGAACATTTCACCCCAAAGCCACAGAATATACATTCTTCTCCAGTGCACATGGGTTATTTTGAAAGATAGATCATATGTTGGGTCATAGGAAAAGTCTCTTCAAATTCAAGAGGATAGAAATCATATCAAGCATTTTCTCAGACCACAGTGGCATAAAACTGGAAATCAACTATAATAAAAAACAATAGAAAGAAATCAAACACATGGAGACTAAACAGCATGCTATTAAACAACGACTGGGTAACCAGAGAGATCAAGGAAGAAATAAAAAACATCATGGCAACAAATGACAATGACAAAACAACAATACAAAATTTATGGGACATGGTGAAAGCAGTCTTGAGAGGGAAGTTCATAGACCTATAAGCCTACTGCAAAAAACAGGAAACAATGGTAATAAATTACCTAACCTTACAACTCAAAGAGCTAGAACGTGAGCAACAAGAAAAGCCCAGTGTACACAGAAGGAAGGAAATAGTGAAGATCAGAATGGAGATAAACAACTTGGAGACCAAAGAAACAATCCAAAAGGTCAACAAAACAAAGAGCTGGTTCTTTGAAAGGATAAACAAGATTGATGCACTTCTAGCCAGGCTCACCAAGAAGCAGGGAGAGAAGACCCAAATAAACAAAATCAGAAATGAAAGAGGAGAAATAACAACAGACCCCTCCAAAATACAAAGGATTGTTAAAAAATATTATGAACAACTCTATTCCAACAAATTGGACAACCTGCAAGAAATGGACATTTTCCTAGAAAAATATAACCTTCCAAAACTCAATGAGGAGGAACCTAAACATCTCAATAGTGCAATAACTATGGAAGAAATTGAAGCAGTCATCAAAAAGCTTCCAACAAATAAAAGCCCGGGACCAGATGGCTACACAGGAGAGTTTTACCAAACATTCAAGGAAGAATTAAAACCTATCCTCCTCAGACTATTCAAAAACATTCAGGAAGAAGGAACACTTCCAAACACCTTCTATGAAGCCAGCATCACCCTAATACCAAAACCAGATAAAGACAACACAATGAAAGAGAATTATAGCCCAATATCTCTCATGAACATAGATGCCAAAATCCTCAACAAAATTCTAGGAAATCGGATGCAGCAGTACATCAGAAAGATCATACACCATGACCAAGCAGGATTCATCCCAGGAATGCAGGGATGGTACAATATCTGCAAATCAATAAACGTGATACATCATATAAACAAATTGAGAGATAAAAATCACATAGTCATATCAATGGATGCAGAAAAAGCATGTGACAAAACCCAACACCCTTTCTTGATAAAAAACTCTCAGCATTATGGGAATAGAAGGATCATACCTCAACATCATAAAAGCCACATATGATAAACCACAACTAACACCATACTAAATGGGAAAACAATTAAAAGCATTTCCACTAAGAACAAGAACAAGACAGGGATGCCCACTCTCACCATTCCTATTCAACATAGTGCTGGAAGTACTAGCCATTGCAATTAGACAAGGAGAAATAAAAGGCATCCAAATTGGAAAAGAAGTAAAGCTGTCGTTATTTGCAGATGACATGGTATTGTACATAAAAAACCCAAAGGACTCCATTCCAAAACTAATTGACTTAATGAATTTGGCAATGTAGCAGGATACAAAATTAATGCTAAGAAGTCTGTGGCATTTCTATACAGTAATAGTGAAATTACAGAAAGAGAGACTAAAAAAGCAAGCCCATTTGCCATCGCACCAAAAAAATTAAGATACCTAGGAATAAACCTAACTAAAGAGGTAAAAGACCTATATGTAGAAAACTACAGGAAACTGAAAAAAGAAATAGAGGAAGATGTTAACAGATGGAAGAGCATACCATGGTCATGGATTGGGAGAATCAACATCATTAAAATGTCCATACTACCCAAAGCAATCTATAGGTTCAATGAACTACCCATTAAAATACCAATGACATATTTCACTGACCTAGAAAGAATTCTTCATAGATTCATCTGGAACAAAAAAAGACCACGAATAGCTACAGCAATTCTGAGAAAGAAGAATAAAGTAGGTGGGATCTCAATACCAGATTTCAAGCTATACTACAAAGCAACTGTTCTCAAAACAGCCTGGTACTGGCACAAGAACAGACATATAGATCAAAGGAATAGAATAGAGAACCCAGATATCCACCCAAACCACCCTGCTCAACTAATATTTGACAAAGGAGGCATGAACATTCAATGGAGCCAAGATAGCCTCTTCAATAAATGGTGCTGGGAAAATTGGACAGATACATGCAAAAAAATGAAACTGGACCACCAACTTACACCAAATACAAAAATAAACTCAAAATGGATACAGGACTTAAACATTAGAAGGGAAACCATAAAAATACTAGAGGAATCCAAAGGCAGCACAATCTCATAAATAGGCCAAAAGAAGATCTTCATTGATACTGCTCCAAAGGCAATTGAAGCTAAAGAAAAAATAAACAAATGGGACTACATCAAAATAAAAAGCTTTTGCACAGCAAAAGAAACCATCAACAAAACAACAAGAAAGATCACTGTATGGGAGAACATATTTGCAAATGTTATCACTGATAAAGTTTTAATGAGTGGATCAGAAAACTGTGGTACATCTACACAATGAAATTCTATGATGTTATTAAAAAGAAGGAATTCTTAACATTTGCAGCAACCTGGTTGGAACTGGAGAGCCTTATGCTTAGAGAAATAAGCCAGTCAATGAAGGAGAAGCATCACATGATCTCACTCATTTGTGGATAATAAAGAACATTATAAACTGATGAACAAAAGGATAGATACAGAGGCAGTAAAGCTTCAATCAGACTGTGAAATTACAGCAGGAAGATTTAAGTTAGGTGAGGTAGATAAGAGATCAATCAAAGGACTTGTATGCATGCATATAAGCATAACCAATGAACATAGACACTGGGGGGTTGGGTTATGCCTGGGAGGGAGGGGGGCAAGGGGGAGATATGTATAAAAATTAATTTAAAAAAAGAAATATATCCAATTGGTTAATGTTGTGTGTACTTGGTCATGTGGTACTACACTTCTGCTACTTGGCTGAGTATAGATATTTTATAGCACAATATTTTCCCTCAAAATACTAATTTCCACTATTTAGTGTGTGGGGAAAAACATTTGATGGCAATATACATTTTTTTTCCTATTTATTTTAGCTCTGGAGAATTGCAAACTGTTTTGCTATCTGAATGTCATAAATTTTCTCCATAGAGGATAAGGGCCTCTTATCATTTATTCTGCATTTGTTCAGTATGTCTTAGGATTCCAACAATCTAATCTCTTTCTTTTTCACCTGGGATAGTATCTTCCACTCTGTGCTAATTGATACTTCACCAATTTTTGAAGAAAGGGAGACTGGAGTCACAAAGACAGAGTGGAATAGGCCACAAACCAGATGCCATGAAAAGCTGGAAGAAGCAAAGAAAAATTCTCCTCTAGAGCCATAGGAAGAATTGGGTCCCTGCCAACACCTTGCTTTCAGACTTCTAGCTCCATTATCTATGAAAGAATAACTCTTTATTATTTTAAGCTATCTAGTTTGTGGTAATTTGTTATGGCACTCTTAGGAAACCAATAGACTATTCTCATTCTGATGCTAAACCAGACATTAAAGGACAAGGACAAATAGATTAAGCCATTAAGCAGCATCCTCTCAGAAACTGTCTTCTTTATGAGAGGATATATTGTGTGCTGCACGTTTGAAATAGAGTCTGAACTCAACTGTCTCTTCTTTGGAAAAGACTGCTTTCGTTTGCCAGTTCAATGAGCCTGGCTGGGATCCAGGCATCTGCATTTAAAGAAATATCATTAGATTGAGATATAGAACACCCAACTAGAGGGTGAGAAAGATCAAAGAAAGGCTAAATACTTTTCATCATGTGTGGCCTTTTCTCAATGGATTGCTCTTCTCTCAAGGCTTCCCTGCAGGGGAAGTGGTAGTCCAAGGCTGGCACTGCATGGAGTCTACTCCAGGTTTCTTAGGAAGGCCTCAAGTCAGGCCTCATGAACCAGGCAATCCATAGAAAAAATAGTCTCTTCCTTTTTGTACTATTTTTTAAAAATTTAATAAATCTTTATTGTTCAATTATTACATGTTTCTTTTTTCCCCCGTAGCTCCCCTCCACCCGGCTCTCACGCCCCTCTCTAACCTTAATCCCCCTCATTGTCCTCATCCATAGGTGTATGATTTTTGTCGGCTCTCCCTGCACCCTCCTCACCCCTTTCTCCCTGAAAATTGTCAGTCCACTCCCTTTCTATGCCCCTGATTCTATTATATTCACCAGTTTATTCTGTTGATCAAATTTTTAATTCACTTAATTTTTAGATTCACATGTTGATAGATAGGTATTTGTTCTTCATAACCTTTTTCTTCTTCCTCTTCTTAAAGAGTACCTTTCAGCATTTCATATAATACTGTTTTGGTATGGATGAACTCCTTTAGCTTTTTCTTATCTGTGAAGCTCTTTATCCACCCTTTGATTCTGAATGATAGCTTTGCTAGGTAATCTTGGTTGTAGGTTCTTGCTATTCACCACTTTGAGTATTTCTTGCCACTTCCATCTGGCCTGCATCGTTTCTGTTGAGAAATCAGCTCCCTTGTAGGTATATAATTGTTTTCTCTTGATTTTAATATTTTTTGTCTTTTGCTCTTGGTATTTTAATTATGATGTCTTGGTGTGGTCCTCTTTGGATTTCTTTTATTTGGGGTTCTGTGTGCTTCCTGGACATGTAAGTCTATTTCTCTCACTAGATGTAGGAAGTTTTCAGTCATTATTTCTTCAAATAGGTTTTCAGTATCTTGCTCTCTCTCTTCTCTGGCATCCCATAATTGATGTTGGTACACTTGAAGTTGTCAGAGGCTCCTTTCACTATCTTCACATTTTTGGATTTTTTTTCTTTTTGCTTTTCCAGTTGAGTGTTCTCTGCTTCTTTGTATTTCTAATCCTTGACTTGATTCTCACATTCCTCATCTGCTGTTAGGTATCTGTATAATATTTTTTATTTCAGTCAGTGTATGTTTAATTTCTAGTTGGTCCTTTTTCATCTCCTCTTGGGTCTCGCTAAATTTACCCATCTTTTCTAGGAAATTCTTGAAAAACCTTATAACTGGTTTTGAACTCTATATCCAGTCATTTGTTTTTTTTTCCATTTCTTTAGTTTGTGACCTGTTCCTTTGTCTCTGCATTTTCACTATGCCGGGAGAACTTCTGTGTTGGAATCAGCCTTATGATACAAGGCTTGCAAAACTGCAAAAGCCTTTCTGTTGAGCTTGGATGGGGTGGAGTCTCAGGGCTTAGCAGACATCCCTGGCTTCCAGTCAGCCTCGCCCAAAGTGGCCCCTGTGTCTGAAGTGTCTCTCCGTAATCACTGCAGCCGTCTCTGCACATGTGTGCACATGTCTTTAGACCTCTGCCTTTCTGACTCCCCTGTGCTCTGGGACACATATGAGTCTGGGTCTTCAGGGTGTAGTCTGAAATTGGGGTTCAGTGCAGTTAGAAGTGTTGGGAGGCTCTGTCTCCCGCCCACTAGAGAAAGCCAGCGGCACAATCAACAGTCCGTTTTCTGAGCACAGTGTGTGCGCGCCCTGGTGTGTGTGCCCCTAGACCTCTGCCCTTTTGTGTCTCCCCTAAATTTCCATGCACTGCTCCCTTTCCACAGTCCAGACTCCCCCCGTAAGAGTCTTGCTCGAAACTGGAATTCAGTGCCATAGGATAAGGAGTTCAGTGCAGTTGAGAGTCTCTGTCTCCCTCCCGCCAGAGGAAACCAGCCAGGCACTCTGCTTCCTGCTCCCTCCACGTGCCTGTCTCCGTACCTCAGCTTCTTGCAGCTCCATGAGCCCCACTCTTTCCTTTTAGATATAGAATTTCCACTCAGCCAACTTTCCTGTGGTTCTCGATGTCCGTTCTTTTAGTTGTAGTTTTGAAATTGTTGTGTGAGGCAGCAGTTTAGGTGTTCACCTATGCTGCCATCTTGGTTTCTCTCCTTTTAGACCAATTTTTGACATACTATGACACACTTAAAAACAAGTTAAAGACACATTAAAAGATCTTGCCTGGGAAATATTAACCCACCCATTGTATTCATCAGACCTTGCTCCTTTAGATCACCCCTTGTTCCGGTCAATGGCACATACACTTCTGAGCAGTGGAAAATTGGGTCTCTGAATGGTTTGCCGCAAAACAAGAAAAGTTTTATTGGGGCAGTATCCACAAATTACCTGAAAGATGGGGTAAATATGTAGCTAGTGATGTGCATTACAGTGGTACCTCGAGATATAAGTGCCCTAATATACGAGATTTTTGAGATACGAGCTGTCGAGTGAGCGATTTTTGCTTTGAAATACGAGCAACATTTGAGATAGGAGTAATTGCAAGGATCAGCCAGCTGCACACAACCACCAGTTTACCTTGACTAGAGCGTCTCATAGTTTCCCACGTCTCAAGGTTACAGAACGAATTAAACTCGTATCTCGAGGTACCACTGTACTTGGAATAAAGCAGTTTTGATATTTCTCTTGAAAGTATTGTTTTCTTTGATTACAAAATCCGCCATAATTAACTGGTATACCTAGTATGCACTCATATTTTCCTGCTTTGCTTTTTCCTACCTCCTTAATCTATCACCAGTGGATTTCATGCAACTGGCGTATGCCCTCTTCTTTGATTGTAATAAATAAGATGCAAAACTGCTATTATCTGGAGCTATGGTCAGCAAACTGTGGGTCTCAAGCCACAGGGGACTCTTTGGCCCCTTGAGTGTGGCTCTTCCACAAAATACAACAGCCTGGGAAAGTCTATTTTAAAGAAGTGGCATTAAAATAAGTTTAAAAAATTTGGATCTCTAAAGAAATTTCAATCGTTTGGCTCTGTTGACTAATGAGTTTGCAGACCACTGTTCTGGAGCATTTTGTCAATCTATTGAGATTTTGCTTCCTGGCAATTGTCATCAATTTGGCTCAAATAAACCCATAAAATTCTTAGAGGTTTTCCCAGAGACACAAGGCTTAGGAAGAAGTCCTTACCAGGTTTTGAAATAATGACATGAGGCAAATGAATGCCAATCTGAGGTTGTGGTAATGTGCTACACAGCAACAGAAAACTAATGCACTAGCCTATGTCCATATCCTCCCTCTAGATTTTCATCTTCCACACAATTTCATTTCTCAATATTCAACGTAATGTTTAGATCTCTTCTTCTAGTTGCGGACTGCTAAGGTTAAAAAGTTACCCAAACTTTATTATATTCTTTGGATAAAAATTTACTTATTTTCTTTTCCATTTTAAACATTAATATTTCAAAACGTAAAAGAAATGACAGTGAATTAGCAGGGGCCAACTTTTACGTATACAATTATCCTCAACCAAGTGCAGCAAGGACACCAAGTTTGTTTGGCATATGTCTATTTCTTCAGTTAAACTGAGCTCGTTGACTTTCAATAATATTCAATAACTATTGAATTAAAAGTGTAATTGCATTTATTAATTAGGAATATCTGTTCTGGCTTCATTTCAGGTGGACTTTTGCTTGATGGCCCAAAACATAAAGATCTATGACAGGATGGATTCTAGGACCACAAACAATGAATATGCCAATGTTATTGTTGCCCAGCCTAAATTTTATAAGGAAGGAAAACAAAAGGTAAGTAGAATTTGAAGACTCTTCACCGTAATCAACAGAATTGCCCAGTACTGCATCTCTCCTAAGAGTCTTAGTTCCAGGTACCTGAAATAGAAAAAGCGGAAATGGAACAATTCTCCCTAAAATATTCCTCCCTTCTTTTAAAAAATAACCTCAACTGTTGGCAGAGGTTTCTTAGGAATTCAAAGAACACCAATAAACTTTAGCCAAATTAGATTTATAACTAGAAAATACTGTTTTTGGTATTACATTTAAGTATAAAATGAAGACAAGTCCACATTTGGACTTAAGAGACACCACACAAAGCAGCCGCTCTACCTGCACCCATGGTTTAATGATTTGGCCAAAGCTCTGGTCTCTGGCAGAACAGACTGGAGGTCCTGAAGGGTAGCTCTAGATTTCACCAACATATAACACCATGCTCACTCAAAGGGCCATTGATAGAACTCGCTGAATTCAGTTAAAAAAGGAAGCAATTTTTTTTTTAAGTTAATGATTGCTAAGGAGACATCTGAACCTAAATGTTCAA
>JAAGEH010000764.1:0-18663 GCA_011751065.1 Lasiurus cinereus | reverse complement strand
GCTTAGAAGCCGGTGACCCATAATTACCCCCAGGTGCCTGGCTCCCTGAAGGAGGGCGGTGGGGTGGTCTTTAAGGAAAATGAGATCTTTGACATTCTTTTCTCTAAAAAGAGAAGAGAGTGGGGATTAGGGGCGAACTGAAAAAGCTATATGCAAAGGTGAATGTCACATTTGTGTGTTTTTTTTCAGATTTATTTCTATATTTGTATTGATTTCAGAGAGGAAGGGGGAGGGAGATGTAGATAGACACATCAATGAGGGAGAATCATGGAGGGGCTGCCTCCTGCACGTCTCCTACAAGGGACTGAGCCCACACGGAGCATATGCCGAGACCTCCTTGTTCGTAAATCCACCTTCAACCATTGAGCCATATGCTGGCCAGGCCTATTTATTTATTTTTAATCTTTTATTGTTGAAAGTATTACATATGTCTCCCCTTTTCCCCCTATTGACCCCTTCTAGCTCCCCACCCCCAACCCCAGCCCCAGGCCTTCACCACCCTCTAGTCTGTGTCCATGGGTGACGCGTATATGCAGACAAATTCTTTGGTTAATCTCTTCCCACCCTCCCTCCTCCACCTAACCCAGCAGTTCTCAAACTTTGCGGGTCGAACGACCCTTTCACAGGGGTCGCCTAAGACCATCAGAAAACACATATTTCCCATGGTCTTAGGAACCAACACACCGCTCCTCGGTGTAGCAAAGTGTAGCAATGTAGTTTACTGTTGTCCTATGAAGACTGTTGCCCATGCTACACCACAATTCAAGACAAAGTTTCATTTATTTGTAATTAGAAATAAATATTTCACAATATGTAATTACATATTGTTTTTGTGATTAAGCACTATGCTTTAATTATGTTCAGTTTGTAACAATGAAAATACATCCTGCCTATCAGATATTTACATTACAGTTCATAACAGTAGCAAAATTAGTTATGAAGTAGCAACGAAAATAATTTTATGGTTGGGGGTCACCACAACATGAGGAACTGTATTAAAGGGTCGTGGCATCAGAAAGGTTGAGAACCACTGACCTAACCTCTGAGTTTGGACAGGATTGAACCCTTATTTAGACACATTCATGGAGAGTCCAGGCTGGGATTAGGCACCGCTTGGGGGCCTGGGAACCCCAGGGGTGAGCAAGGCACAGGCCTGCCTTCCAGAACGTGGAATGATAGACATCTTGAACAGTTCACTGTTCGGAGACAGGAAGAACGATGTAATCGGGGGCTTAAGGACCCTAGAGACTAAGAAGCAACCTGAGTGCTCCCAGCCAAGGCACACTGAGACTGTAGCATTGCAGGAACCGAAAGAATGTTGCTGGGACAGACCCTCGGGGGCCTCGAAAACACTGTTAAAGATGTAAGGTTCTTCTCACCCTAGCGCAGGAAAGCCTTGAAGAGTGAGCAGAAGGGTGTCATCATAAGATTGGCCTTTTCGAGTAGGAATTCTAGCCCAAATATGGGAAGTGGATTACACGAGACCAACTGGGAGGCTGTGAGTGATCTACAGGAAACCATGGTGGCGACTGGGATTGGAGAACTGGACGGAATCCAGTCATACACTCAACACTGCCTGGAAAGTCTGTCACTGGTACTAAATATGTAATATTGAATATATTCACGACAAAGAACAGTCAAGGATGGCTCCTAGATTTTTGGCTCAAGCTGGTAGATTATTGGTATCATTACCAAAAAAAAAAGAAAAAAAATGGGGAATGTAAGTGGAGGAACTGTTTGGGGAGAATGGATGGGGAGGAGAGGGATAATTTTAAGGAGACAACTGAATGGAGATGATGTCAAGAAGGCACATTTATAGCCAAAACCGGTTTGGCTCAGTGGATAGAGCATCGACTGGCCTGCGGACTGAAAGGTCCCAGGTTCGATTCCGGTCAAGGGCATGTACCTTGGTTAAGGGCACATACCCAGTAGGGGGCGTGCAGGAGGCAGCTGATGGATGTTTCTCTCTCATCCATGTTTCTAACTCTCTATCCCTCTCCCTTTCTCTCTGTAAAAAAATCAATAAAATATATTAAAAACAACAACAAACAAGGCACATTATATACAGACCTGAATAGCGTCTAAGGTGAGAGAGCTAACCTTAGAGATTTTCAGGGTAAAGTGGGCATTAAAGCCATGGAAATAGATTAGATTGTTTAAGGAAAATTAAGGCGAGGGATAATAGACGAGCAGTTTGTAGGTTTTAACATCACCATCATCATTATTATTCACGGAGCGTTGTGTTTTTTTAAGGTAAAGAGGTTGGGTATAGAAACAGATATTTTGGAGGTTCCAGCATATAACGCTCCTTTCCTGTATTCAATGAAGCCAGATGGAGACTGCTATGGGCTATAGGGGACATGAGCTATCCAGTTACCATGACCCCCGTCGCTTTGTTACGTCTTAGACCCGGATTACATCATTCTTTTTTATTTGCCTTGTTTTGAAAGCATTGGAGTTTGACCCCTGGGTCTGTGGAGACAGAAGAGAAGAGGGCGTCGGACTTTATCCCTGAGAAGTCCCAATGTGTGTGGGCTGAGTAGGAAAGGAATAACCTGGAAGGGCATATTGGCAGCGGGAGATAGATGGAAAACCAGGGGAGTGTGACATCAAGGAGGTCAGTGTTGCAAAAGAGAGGGTGTGATCAGCAGAGCCAAGTACACCAAGTGGTCAAACAAAATGAAGTTTAGAAACGATCCATTAAATCAGTGGTTCTTAACCTTCCTAATGCCGTGACCCTTTAATACAGTTCCTCATGTGGTGGTGACCCCCAACCATAAAATTACTTTCGTTGCTACTTCTTAACTGTAATTTTGCTACTGTTAATGAATCGTAATGTAAATATCTGTTTTCCGATGGTCTTAGGCCAGCGGTTCTCAACCTGTGGGTCGCGACCCCTTTAGAGGTCAAACGACCCTTTCACAGGGGTCGCCTAAGACTCTCGGAAAACACCTATTTCCCATGGTCTTAGGCACCAACACACCACTCCTTGGTGTAGCAAAGTGTAGCAATGTAGTTTACTGTTGTCATATGAAGACTGTTGTTCATGCTACACCACGATTCAAGACAAAATTTCATTTATTTGTAATTAGAAATAAATATTTCACAATATATAATTACATATTGTTTTTGTGATTAAGCACTATGCTTTAATTATGTTCCATTTGTAACAATGAAAATACATCCTGCCTATCAGATATTTACATTACAGTTCATAACAGTAGCAAAATTACAGTTCTGAAGTAGCAACGGAAATAATTTTATGGTTGGGGGTCACCACCACATGAGGAGCTGTCTTAAAGGGTCGCGGCCTTAGGAAGGTTGATAACCACTGTCTTAGGCTCTACAGCAGCGATTCTCAACTTGTGGTTCTCGACCCACAGGTTGAGAACTGCTAGCAGGATAGCCTAAGACCATCGGAAAACACAGATATTTACATTACGATTCATAACAGTAGCAAAATTACAGTTATGAAGTAGCAATGCAAATAACTTTATGGTTGAGGGTCACCACATGAGGAACTGTATTAAAGGGTCGCAGCATTAAAAAGGTTGAGAACCACTGCATTAAATGTAGCATCATGGATGCCTTCGGTAGAAGACTTTAGTAAGAACCATTTTAATTAAATTCTTCGGGGGGTCAGAGGGAGAATTCTCTATCCAAGTAGATTAAGCAATGATTAGGGAAAGAAATTGGAATAACAATGACAGAACTGTCATTAAAAAAGAGAGGAGAGAAAGTACCTACAGAGGGTGATGGGTCAAGCCAGTTTTAGGTTTTATGTTTTTGGATAGAAGGGATCTCGGCAATTTAAATACTGACAGGGAAGGATCCAGCAGAAGAAGATGATAAGAATGTAAGAGAAGCTGAAACCAATTTGGCTCAGTGGATAGAGTGTCAGCTTGCAGACTGAAAGGTCCCAGGTTCGATTCCGGTCAAGGGCATGTATAAGAGAATACTTGTCATTTGTTGATTTGTTGATGATAGCCATTCTGACAGGTGTGAGATGGTACCTCATTGTCGTTTTGATTTGCATCTCTCGGATGATTAGTGACTTTGAGTATGTTTTCATGTGTCTCTTGGCTTTCTGAATGTCCACTTTCAAAGAATGTCTATTGCCCTTTTTTTTTTTATTGGATTGTTAAAATTCGTGCCCTCGGGGGAGGGGGAGGGGGTTTCCTCAGCCAGGCCTTCACCCTCTCACAATCCTGGACCCCTTGGGTAGGATCCCTAGGCCTGGCCTGAGATCAAGGCCTATCAGGGCTTTCTTTACCCTCCCACCCCACCCCCCACCCCCACCCTGCTGCAGGCAGCTGGCCCCACCCCCACCACTGCCACTGCCACTGTTTGCCATCTGTACATCCCTGCCCCCGCTCCCCTGCCACCAATGGCCTTCCTCTGCCAGCAACAGGCGTGGGGTGTGATGGCTTGGCTGGCCTAGGCCTCCCTCTGCAGGGCGATCACTGGCCGGCCACACATCTGCTACAGAGTTGTCACCGGTGGCCTGGGCCTCCCTCTTTCTTTGCTGGGGGGGGGGGCAGCCCTCAGATGGGGCCATCTTCCTACCTTAATTGCCCCTAACTGCTTGCCTGCCTACCTGATCACCCCTAACCACTTGCCTGCTTACCTGATCACCCCTAACTGCTGGTCTGCCTACGTGATCACCCCTAACCACTCTGCCTGTCCACCTATCATCCCTAACCACTCTGTCTGCCTGCCTGATCACCCCTAACCACTCTGCCTGTCCACCTATCATCCCTAACCACTCTGTCTGCCTGCCTGATCACCCCTAACTACTCTGCCTGCTCATTTGTCACTCCTAACCACTTTGCCTGCCTGCCTGTCTGATTACCCCTAATCGCTTGCTTGGATGAGGGGCCATGGTGATTCTGGTTTTTGGTTGTTCTGGTCATTACACTTATGGTGGCTGGCCTTTTATTACATTGGGTAATCTTCAGACCACCAGTGGCTGAATGGTCAGCAGTGGCCATGGCTGCAGAAGTCATCCCTGGCCCTTGATTTTTTTTCTGTCCCCAACCTTGTAAATACTTGCCCTCTATTCTTCCCTCTAACCTCTCCAGCAACACTGCTAGGCAGACTGGCCCCAAGTCAGTCTTCCGAGAAGTGCCACGAGCATCTCAGTGGAATAAGATGTTTGCTGAGTGCCCTCGGCAACATCAGCTTGGTGTTCCCACACAGACTAAAGTGCTCTGTGGGAGCCGTGGAGCCCAGCACCCATCTGGGTCAGGTATTAGGCTTACGGACCCACTGCAGATCCCCCGGTGGCCTAGGAGCCCGCTCAAGCCCTCGTGCCTGTGGTCGTGCAGCCCCTAAAACACTCTCAGACAATGACCAGGGGACAGAGAGCCTTAGAGCAGGTCCATCTCCAAAGGAGAGGTGCCAGCACGCGGAACCTATGGAAACAGTTGGGGGAAAGAGGTTGGATGCATTGGAGAGAGGAAGACAACGGTTTACTTTACCTGCAAGACCTCTGACCACAAGGCAGCACAGCTTAAAGCAAGAGATGGCTGCTGCCACAGTTATTTTTATTGGGGGGCAGGGGTGGGGTGGAAGGGGAGGAGATGAGAGGGGAGTGAGCACGTGTGCGTGAGCTTCGCTTTCCCACCTGTGCGGACGCCTACAATGAGGCACATCTCAGACCTTGAACTTAGGCAGGAAGCTGGCTGACATCTGCAAGCCAGGGAAAAACTGCGAACTTGACCTTTGGCACCACCTCTGGGAAAACGATAGAGGCTGACTGACAGCCTTAGGCCCGTCCATTGCAGGGTCCAGAGGAAGCCTACAAGCTCAAGACTTCCGCCACCAGAGGGCGCCAGAAGCGTGGAGCCCGAGGTCTGGTTTCAGACATAACCCCAGGAGGTCTGGCTCCCTCCCCAAATCCGGGAGGACTGGAAGAGGGGAGTTTCAAATGCAAAGACAGAGCAATGTAACCCTTCCAGGGATAGGGGCAATGAACGAGACGCGACACTGCCAACGGGTGACAGCACTCTTCCAGTAAGCAACACAAAGCCATGGAGATCTGCGAGTTACCCAATAAAGAATTCAAAACCGCTATTTTAGGGGAGCTGCATGAGCTGCCAGAAGACACAGAAAGACCATTTTAAGGAAATCAGGAAAACGACGGTCAAAGAATACATAAAGCGAAACAAAAAGTCTCCAAACAAGTGCAAACGGCAACAGTCCAATATTGACCCAATCCACCGTGAACAGTTTTATAGCTTTAGCACTCATTTATCTGTAATGATTTTGAGCCGCTCTTTATACACCCTTTAGCCGATTTGTGCTACAGATTTCCCCCCCAATCTGAAAGCACAGTGTTCCCATGCAACTTTGAAAAACTGAACTGGCATAAAACAAAGAAGCAAATTACCATAAATTTGTATTTCCATATATTTTGAGCCATCATAAACGACCAAAGTATAGCAAATAACATATAAAACTTAAAATAACACTAACGTATAGTAACAGCAGAATGATATTGTGAAACAGAAAACTTCCTTCCATAGCCTAAAGAAAGGATGTGTTGCCGAAACCGGTGTGGCTCAGTGGATAGCGCGTCGGCCTGCTGACTGAAGGGTCCCAGGTCTGATTCCGGTCAAGGGCATGTACCTTGGTTGTGGGGACGTGCAGGAGGCAGTTGATGGATGTTTCTCTCTCACTGATGTTTCTAACTCTCTATCCCTCTCCCTCCCTCTCTGTAAAAAATCAATAAAATATATTTTAAAAAGAAAAAAGAAAAAGAAAGGATGTGCTGAACCCAATGACAGCCAGGCAAGGCCCGGGTCCTGGGTCCCGGGGATGAGACAGGTCCGTGTGGAAAAGCTGGACAAACGCTCTGTCCTGGAGCTGACGGGCTCTGTTATGGACACAATTTGGGGAAGAAAGATGAACACTGTTCTGCAGAGTTGACATGGGCTGTGGATGAAGGGGGTGGGAGGGGACGTGGCTGGTTCTGGGGGAGCTCCTTAATCCGTAAGGCAGTCTTTGGGCCTTTGGATTGCCGGTGGGCCACAGTGTGGGAAGGTCATGGCTAAGCAAGGACAGAGGCAGCTGGCCTTTTCTTTTTTAAAAAATATATTTTATTGATTTTTTACAGAGAGAAAGGGAGACGGATAGCGAGCCAGAAACATTGATGAGAGAGAGAGACATCAATCAGCTGCCTCCCGCACGCCCCCCACCAGGGATGTGCCCACCACCAAGATAACATGCCCTTGACCGGAATCGAACCTGGGACCCTTCAGTCCGCAGGCTGATGCTCTATCCACTGAGCCAAACTGGTTTTGGCTGGCCTTTTCTTCTAGAAGTTAACTCATTCCAGCATACACTCAGGAATGTGAGCAGTGTTTTCCTCTGCAGTTGTTAACTGGTTCGCTTCTCCTGTCTCTTCCATTCTCTGGCCTGCTGTTTGTTTGTTTGTTGTTTGTTTGTTTATTGAGATCTCAAAGGGGATGCTGCTGGGGATGTGGTCACTTGCCAATGGGACCGAGGACTCTTTAAAATACATATATAAATATAAGTATATATATTTAATTTCAGAGAGGGAGAGACAGTTAGAAACATCAGCGATGAGAGAGAACCACTGATCAGCTGCCTCCTGCACGCCCCTTCCTGGGGATCGAGCCTGCAACTTGGGCATGTGCCCTGACCAGGAGACAAACCATGACCTCCTGGCTCTTAGGTCAGCCAACGCTCAACCACTGAGCCATGCTGGCCCAGCCAGCCTGCTGTCATTTAATTTAGGGCATTTCCTTTTTTTTTTTTTCTTGTCACTATGGTACACGTACAGGCTGTAAAGAGTAGAAATAATGTGTGTGCAGGGTAGTTTCACTTACTAAAAAGACTGACTTGATTTCTCCTTAAGTATAGGATAATGGAATGCCAGGATTTACACAACCATCAATCCACTCTAGCAACAGACTTTCTCTTCACCTATTACCGGATGCTGACTAAGAGACCACTTAACAGAACCCAGTAGTAACATTAGCAGCTTTCTGAATTCTTTCCCCTGCTTGTTCAGCGCCTACACAATGTCTTTATTTTACTCACCAGGATGGGAATGCTCAATTCTATCAACTTTTACTCAAGTTTCACCCCCACATGCTTTCAGGGGCGGATTGGGTACCTCAGGGCACATCTTGCTAACAGATGCACACAGATGCTCACAGACACAGCTCAAAGCCACGGCAGCTTGATGCCGAGATGCTGAGGGCAGGTTCAGAGAAAGGCCTGGTGAGGATTCTCCCTGCTGCCTCTCTAACAGATTAATAAATAAATAATAAAAACCAAACACTGGATGCCATTTTCCCTTTTTTTCGTAAAAAGAGAAATTCTTTTCAGATTTCTTTCTATTAGTGAAAACAGGTGCTGAGGCAGGCTTTTCATAAAAACAAAATGGCATAAAGCAAACTTCCAAAAAGCAAGGTGTGCCTGGATTGTGCTGTTCTTCTGTGAGTTACCCAATCACATCCCTGGAGCATGCTCCTTTGGATTTCCTACTGTATCGTTTTGGTTTGTAGAGATTGTGTGTGCTGTCAACGTAACTATTATACTGGTGAATTTGAGAGTTTGAAATTATTTTCTCCCAGGTGTCATCGATCCGTTTTCCCACATATTGTACCTCCAGGTGTTACTTCTCTCTAGAGACTGCCTTCCTAATCCTATTTCTGATAGTGTGTTTGGTCATTATTTCTATCTACTTTGGGAACTGGCCATAGTTTAATTTTAGTTCTACATAGCTTTTTTTCAGAATTGAGATTTTATTGGCTGCTTTGAGGGCAAGTACACAGACAGATTTGTACACATTTCTTAACGTATGTACCAAAAACCTAAAAAGTTGTGTAATTGTGATTGTGTTCTAAACAGTTATTCCAGCATAAAATTTAGAGGGGAATTTTCCTTAATAGAACACCAGGAACAGAGTTCTGAAATGGAAGCTTATACAGAAGCATAGTTCTTACCCGGAAGCTTCTGAAATAATCTCCAAGTACAGTATCTCCTGGGTGTTAATGATGCTGAAGACTATCTGTAACATCCAAATGTGACTGTTATTATACATTTTGTGTGTGTTTTTTCTGTAAAAAAAAAAAAATTGCCCGAAACCGGTCGGCCTTCGGATTGAAGGGTCCCGGGTTCGATTCCGGTCAAGGGCATGTATCTTGGTGGCGGACACATCCCCAGTTGGGGGTGTGCAGGAGGCGGCTGATCGATGTCTCTCTCTCATCAATGTTTCTGGCTCTCTATCCCTCTCCCTTCCTCTCTGTAAAAAATCAATAAAATATTTTTAAAAAATTGTATATCTTAGCTCTGTCTACTTAAAAGGACCAGGTACAATTATCAATAAAATAATTTTGAGCATATCACTGAAAAAAGGGTGGTTTCTACATTTCCCAATAAATGGCACTAAGTTTTCTGGAAAAAATGCTGATTGCAGATCTGGGGAAAGAAAAATAAAATTTGCGCCTGAGGCAGTTTATTGTACCAGAAAACAGGAAACTGGGGGCGGTGAGATGAAAGGGCTTTCATGGACCTAAGGCAACAAAATTTGACTATCGAATAGAATAATAAGAACAACTACACTTTTTTGTGGTTTTTGTTTAATTATCCTCACCTGAGGATTTTTTTTTTCATTGCTTTTCAGAGAGAATAGAAGGGAGGGACCGAGGGAGGAAAAGAGATAGAGATAGAGATAGAGATAGAGAGATAAGAGAGAGAGAGAAAAAGAGAGAGGGAGAGAGAGAGAGAGAGAGGATGATAGAGACAGGAACATCTACGTGAGAGAGAAGCAGTCACCGGTTGCCTCTCAACCACGTCCACCCTGGGAACTGAACCCTGGCCCCTTCAGTGCCTGGACCGATCTCTGATCACTGAGTGACACTGGCCAGGGCCGTGCAACTAAACTTGAACTGTCTCCAAACCGGTTCTAGAGGATGCAGGGATGAAGTTAAGCAGGCGCTTTTTTTTTTTTTTTTTTTAATTAAAGAGTAAGCCGAAACCAGTATGGCTCAGTGGATAAAGCTTTGACCTGTGGACTAAAGAGTCCCAGGTTCGATTCCAATCAAGGGCATGTACCTGTAAAAACCACCCTTTTTTCAGTGATATGCTCAAAATTATTTTATTGATAATTGTACCCGGTCCTTTTAAGTAGACAGAGCTAAGATATACAATTTTTTTTTACAGTAAAAACACACACCCCTAAATCATAAATTTATAATAACAGTCACATTTGGATGTTATAGATAGTCTTCAGCATCCTTAACAGCCAGGAGATACTGTACTTGGAGATTATTTCAGAAGCTTCCGGGTAAGAACTATGCTTCAGTATAAGCTTCCATTTCAGAACTCTGTTCCTGGTATTCTATTAAGGAAAGTTCGCCTCTAAATTTTACCCTGGAATAACTGTTTAGAACAGGATCACAGTAGGGGGCATGTAGGAGGCGGCTGATCGATGTCTCTCTCTCTCATAGATGTTTCTAGCTCTCTATCCCTCTCCCTTCCTCTCTGTAAAAAAAATCAATAAAATATATTAAAAAAAATAAATTAAAGAGTCCTACCTATGTAAGGAAAAAAGAAGAAGGAGAACTGGACAGTAAAGTTGCCAGATTGCTCTGCAGACGGGGCTCTAAAGATTCTGCGTTGGCCTCGCTCGCCTAACCGCCCAGCAGAGCGCATTCAACCTCCGGCGCTTTGTCCCAGGCCTCCCCTCAGTGCAGTGGCCTACGTAGCTTCCTGAACCTGGCCACGAACTTGAGCTGTCAATCACCTGGCTTCTTCACTGTCTATTAAGTAGGGTTTTTCCCGGTAGTGTTATTTATCATTTTCATTGCAATCTCCCTTCGGCACCCACAGTTAAGCAGACAATAAAAACTTAACTTTGAAGAGAGGCACCAGGTTTAGAATGTTCGTTTCTTTTTTTTTAAAAATATATTTTACTGATTTTTTTACAGAGAGGAAGAGAGAAGGATAGAGAGTTAAAAACATTGTTGAGAGAGAAACATCAATCAGCTGCCTTCTGCACACCTCCTACTGGGGATGTGCCTGCCACCAAGGCACATGCCCTTGACTGGAATCGAACCTGGGATTTTTCAGTTTGCAGGCCGATGGTCTATCCACTGAGCCAAACCGGTTAGGGCTAGAGTGTTCTTTTCTGATTCTCAAACCAGCTACCCAATGCTCACAGAGGTGGCTGTCTACTGAATGGTCTCCTGACTGGGTGTGTGCTCTCTCGCTGGGCTGGAAGGCCTGAAACCTGTAGCCAGGTCTTCATCTCTGGTATAAGGCTCCCACCACAGCCCCTGGAACATGGAGGGATGGCAAACTGCGTCCTGCAGGTTGGGGATTGAAAGAACTTGAGGACAGGAACTTCAACATGCCATTGAAGGCCGGATGATACCTGCCTCCACCGGCTATTGGACCTGGACGGTGGAACGCACCGTGGATACGATGTGCTGAGGGAAATACTCCATTTAGAGAAAGAAACTTCCCACCTCCCAGCCCACCCCCCAGGCCTCCCTCTGCTTGCAGACCTGGTTGGGTCCCCTTGCCCAACCCCAGCAGGATGGTTGGGGGCTTTCTCCCAACCAGTGTTGGCAAAACAGTTTTCTTTCCTCGGGCCTAGCCCTAATTCCAGCCCTAATTCGACCTATCCTGCAGAGAGTTTGACTCTGGATCATTTAACCCAGTGGTTCTCAACCTTTCTAATGCCACGACCCTTTAATACAGTTCCTCATGTTGTAGTGACCCCCAACCATACTTCCTAACTGTAATTTTGCTATTGTTATGAATTATAATGTAAATACCTGTGTTTTCCGATGGTCTTAGGCGACCCCTGTGAAAGTGTCGTTCGACCCCCTAAGGGGTCGCGACCCACAGGTTCGGAACTACTGATTTAACCCAAAAAGAGCGAGGGATTCCATTTCCTCCTAGGATTAATGTCGCCACCCTACTTTCTCCTGTCAGGTTAGGACCCCCAGAGACCAGAAGAGCACAGAAACACACGGGCTGGGGCTTCCAAATCGAGGATCCCCTGTGTCCTGGTGGGAGCGAAAGGAGCGCGCAGCCCTCCCTAGGGTGAGGGTGGGCTGGACCGCAGCCCTGAAATCCACGGCCCCGCCATCCTGGCTGTTGTTCCGTCCACTCCTGAGCACTCTCGGGGACCAAGAGCTAAATTTATTGGCCTTTTCTAGAACATTCTTGAAAAACCTTATAACTGTGGCTTTGAACTCTCTCTATGGAATCATTTGCTTCCCTCCGTTTCTTCAAATAGGTTTTCAGTACATATCTTGCCAAGCCCCCCTGGGAAGAACTTCCTGTCCCCTGAGGCTGATGCGGTGGGAACCCACACTTTTCTGGAGGCCAGCAAACCTCCTGGCTGGACCCAGAGACCCCATGTGGTCCCTGAGGCGCCCCCTGGGAAAAGCAGATGCCTCCTGCAGCCTCCTAGGTGGGCAGGGTGACTCGGCTCCAAGAGAAGTGGGTGGAGTCTGAGGCCTCGAGAGTGGGGACCCCTTGGAGCGTTTTCCTTCTCCAACAGCAGCCACGGCACCTCCCCAAAGAGTGGATCCGAGCTCAGTGGCTCAGAAGACCCTGGCCCCCAATGCCCCCCAGATTCCCTGCTCCCCTGGCTGCTCCATCCCCCCACAGCAGAGGATGCGGCAGTGACACCGCTGGGCTTGCTCCACGACCAGAGGCAGTTCTGTCCTCGGAGCTCTTAGAGAATTGTCCTTCAGCTACACAGTAATGGTGACCAAAACCAATGGCCGTCCTTTCTCTCTCCCACCTGTGCCTGTTTGTCTAGGGGAACCGGGAGGCAGGGGCGGCATGGGTGGTGCTGGCTCCAGGGAGGGCTGTTGGCTGCTTGGGAGCAACAGATACAAATATACATACCGTGATCTCAGAAACGTGCACATGAGTGGAAAATGAGGAACACGTCAGGTACACATGTGTTCACCTTCTCTGAATTTCAGATAGATGCCCACAAAAGAATATATTACAAAACCGATACACAAATACATAAAAAATGTTCCTAATGGGAAGAATTGCAAGACAAGTAAGAGAGCTAAGAAAGGGGAATCACTAATAATAGAAGGCACATCTATGTATATAAAAGCCTAAGGGACGAGTCCACTGCTCAGCTGGTTGCCAGGACACACACTGACCACCAAGGGGCAGGCACTTTTTTTTAAACTTTATTTATTTATTTTTAAATAAAACTTTATTGTTCTGATTATTACAATTGTTCCTCTTTTTCCCCCCATAGCTCACCTCCACTGGGTTCCCACCCCAACCTTTGCCCTTATATCTTCCCCCCCCAAACCCTGTCCTCATCCATAGCTGTATGATTTTTCTCCAGTCTCTTCCCGCATCCCTTACACTCTTTCTCCCCAAGAATTGTCAGTCCACTCCCTTTCTGTGCCCCTGATTCTATTATATTCACCAGTTTATTCTGTTCATCAGATTTTTAATTCACTTGATTTTTAGATTCACTTGTTGATAGATATGTATTAGTTGTTCATAATTTTTCTTTACCTTTTTCTTCTTCTTCCTCTTCTTAAAGCATTTTATATAATATTGGCTTGGGGGTGATGTACTCCTTTAGTTTTTTCTTATCTGTGAAGCTCTTTATCTGCCCTTCAATTCTGAATGATAGCTCTGCTGGATAGAGCACTCTTGGTTGTAGGTTCTTGCTATTCATCACATTGAGTAGCCAATCCCTTCTGGCCTGCATAGTTTCTGTTGAGAAATCAGCTGACAATCCTATGGATGCTCCTTTGTAAGTAATTAACTGTTTTTCTCTTGCTGCTTTTAATATTCTCTCTTTGTCTTTTGCTCTTGGCATTTTAATTATGATATGTCTTGGTGTGGTCCTCTTTGGATTCCTTTTATATGGGGTTCTGTGTGCTTCCTGGACTTACAAGTCTATTTCTTTCACCAGGTGGGGGAAGTTTTCAGTTATTATTTCTTCAAATAGGTTTTTAGTATCTTGCTCTCTCTCCTTCTGGCACCCCCATAATTCTGATGTTGGTATGCTTGAAATTGTCCCAGAGGCTCTTTACACTATCTTCATATTTTTGGATTCTTTTTTCTTTTTGTTTTTCCTATTGGGTGTTTTTCGCTTCTTTGTATTTCAAATCTTTGAGTTGATTCTTGCAATCCTCTAGTCTGCTGTTAGGTCTCTGTATAATATTTTTTTATTTCAGTCAGTGTATGTTTAACTTCTAGTTGGTTCTTTTTTATATCCTCAAGGGTCTCACTAAATTTATCAGCCTTTTCTAGGAAATTCTTAAAAAAACTTTATAACTGTGGTTTTGAACTCTATATCAAATCATTTGCTTTCTTCCATTTCTTTCATTTGTGATATGTTTCTTTGTTTCCACATTTTGGCTGCTTCCCTGAATTGGTAGAGTAGCTTTGTGTGGTAGGTGTCCTATAGGGCCCAGTGGCTCGGCCTCCCCAGTTACCTGAGGTGGACACTCTTGGTGCACCCCTCTGTGGACTGTGTGCACAGCCTTTTTGTAGTTAAGCCTTGATTGTTGTTGGTATCACTGGGAGAAATTGACCTCCAGGCCAATTAGCTGAGAGGATCAGCTATGTCTACGATGGGAAAACTTCTGTGCTGGAGACACCCTTATGAGACAAGACTTGTTTCAGTGGGGCTTTTGTGCTGAGTCTGCCCCCTGAATGTGTCCCTTATGGATCTGGGGAGTTGTAATCTGATGGTTTTTCTCTGACCTCTGGGTACACTGGCTCTTGGACCTCCAAGGAAGTGCTAATTTAGCCTCTGCCTGAAGCCACCCAGCAGGAGCTACAGAGAGATCTGCAGATTCCTCTTCTTTGTTTGGGGTTTGGAGGTGCCCAGATGAGGCCCAGCTATGAATCAATGCAAGTTGCTACAGGGCCTTGGGCCTTCTTTTGGGTGTTCTGGGTCTCACTGACTCAGCAGCAGTTTGTTAGGTAAGTTTAGATTTCAAAGGACCAGGGCATTCATCTGCAAAAGCCTCTGCACTCAGCTTGGATGGGGCAGATTCTCAGGGCAGAGCAAACAGCAATGGCTTCCCATCCGCCCTGCCCTAAGAGGTCCCACAGGTCTCAGTGTCCCTTGTTAATCGCTGCAAGCACCTCTGAGAGAAAGCGCCCTCTAGTGTCACCTGCTGCCAGACAGTCCAGTTTCTCCCTGTGTGAGTCTGGGTTCCCAGAGTCTTGCCCGAAACTGGAGTTCAGAGCAGTTGGGAGCTTTTGTCTCCCTCCTGCTTGAAAAAGACAGCCATGTACTCAGTTGCCAGCCCTCTCTGTGCACACACGCCTCTGTATCTCTGTGGGTGCATGCCTCTGTACCTTTGCCTTCTGGTTCCTCTGAGTCTCAGTGTGCTTTTCTCTTTCCTTCTAGTTGTAGAATTTCCACTCAGCCAGCCTTCCTGTGGTTCTGGATGGTATCCATTTTGTCTTTTTTTTTTTAAAGATATTTTATTGATTTTTTACAGAGAGGAAGGGAGAGGGGTAGAAAGTCAGAAGCATCGATGAGAGACATCTATCAGCCGCCTCCTGCACCCCCCGCTACTGGAGTTGTGCCCCCAAGCAAGGTACACGCCCCCGACCAGAATCGAACCTGGGACCTTTCAGTCTACAGGCCGACGCTCTACCCACTGAGCCAAACCGGTCTCAGTCCGTTTTGTCTTTTAGTTGTAGTTTTGAAATTGTTGTGCACGGCAGCAGTGCAGGTGTTCACCTCTGCCGCCATCTTGGTTTCTCCCCAAGGGGCAGACACTTCATGCAGGAGCTGACGGGGATGAGCGGCACTCCCACAGAGGCTGATCCCCGCCAGCAGCACCTCCACCAGTGCACAAAATCGTGCACTGGGTCCCTAGAAATAACATAACACAGAATAGGGATTTGGGAGGGAAAAACCACTGGGAAAGGGGCTTTAACCTGAAGTGTTTGCGCATGGGGTGTGAAAAGCACAGCGAGTTTGAAGTCTTCCTTTGATGTAGATGAAATACCACCATTTGAAGGAAGGTTTGGACTCCCTTACTGTCTTCCTGCCTCGTGTGCCTGGGTGAGGACCCCGAATCTCAATCCAGCCCCACAGGTGAAAAGTTTTGGATTCTGCAAGAATCCAACCTCCAAGTCTCATCTCTAGTCCCAGAGGGCCCTCCCGGACCTGCTGAGAGAAGACCTGGCACAGCGGTGCTGAACCTGCGGGTCTCAACCCCTTTGGGGTCGAACGACCCTTTCACAGGGGTTGCCTAAGACTATTGGAAAACACCTATTTCCCATGGTCTTAGGAACCAACACAACGCTCCTCGGTGTAGCAAAATGTAGCAATGTAGTTTACTGTTGTCATATTAAGACTGTTACCCATGAGAAACCGGTTTGGCTCAGTGGAAAGACTGTTACCCATGCTACACCACGATTCAAGACAAAATTTCATTTATTTGTTATTAGAAATAAGTACTTCACAATATATAATTACATATTGTTTTTGTGATTAATCCCTGTGCTTTAATTATGTTCAATTTGTAACAACGAAAATACATCCTGCATATCAGATATTCACATTACAGTTCGTAACAGTAGCAAGATTACAGTTATGAAGTAGCAACAGAAATCATTTTATGGTTGGGGGTCACCACCACATGAAGAGCTGTCTTAAAGGGTCTTGGCATTAGGAAGGTTGAGAACCACTGAAGTAGATGAAATATCACCATTTGAAGGAAGGTTTGGACTCCTTTACTGTCTTCCTGCCTCGTGTGTCTGGGTGAAGACCCCGAATCTCACTCAATTTAGCCCCACAAGTAAAAACTTCTGTGATTCTGCAAGAATCCAACCTCCAAGTCTCATCTCTAGTCCCAGAGGGCCCTCCCCCACCGCCTGAGAGAAGACCTAGCACATCGGTTCTGAACCTGTGGGTCTCGACCCCTTTGGGGTCGAAGGACCCTTTCACAGGGGTCGCCTAAGACTATTGGAAAACACATATTTCCCATGGTCTTAGGAACCAACACACCGCTCCTTGGTGTAGCAAAGTGTAGCAATGTAGTTTACTGTTGTCATAGGAAGACTGTTGCCCATGCTACACCACGATTCAAGACAACATTTCATTTATTTGTCATTAGAAATAAATATTTCACAAATACAATTACATATTATTTTTGTGATTAATCCCTAGGCTTTAATTATGTTCAATTTGTAACAATGAAAATACATCCTGCATATCAGATATTTACATTACAGTTCATAACAGTAATGAACTTACATTACAGTTCATAACAGTAGCAAGATTACAGTGATGAAGTAGCAACGGAAATAATTTTATGGTTGGGGGTCACCACCACATGAGGAGCTGTCTTAAAGGGTCGCGGCATTTGGAAGGTTGAGAACCACTGATGTAGATGCAATATCACCATTTGAAGGAAGGTTTGGACTCCCTTACTGTCTTCCTTCCTCTTGTGCCTGGGTGAGGACCCCGAATCTCAATCCAGCCCCACAGGTAAAAAATTTTGTGATTCTGCAAGAATCCAACCTCCAAGTCTCATCTCTCTAGTCCCAGAGGGCCCTCCCCGACCTGCTGAGAGAAGACCTGGCAGAAGGGAACTTGCCTGGAGGGACGCCCACCAGCAGAGGCTTCTGCCAGGAAGAGAAAGGGCCGGCAACTGGACCTTTCTCCCCAGGGCGCCTCCTTCTCCCCTCCCCCTGGTTCCTTCAGGGAAAACCCACAGATTATCCGAAGGTCACCCCAGAAGGCGGGAAACACCCCTTAATGCCCTCTGGCGCTGACGCAATTTGCAATTCAAAGGAGGGTCCCTAGGGCCTGGGTGGGCGTGCCCTCCTCCTGCTTTCCCCCAGGCAGCCTGGCCCCTGCCCTGCCCCACCTCGCCTCTCCCACCAGCAGCCCGGGGCCTGGGCGCTGGACACCTTCCCCGCCCGGATCCCCCCTCTGCGACCCCCGCCTCTGGTTCCCGGAGCCGGGGAGCCAGGAACGCGGCCCGGATCCGCGCCTCCAGGACCCGCAGCCGCCCCAAGGGGAGGCCCCGGCGGCGGACCGCACCCCGGCGGGTCCCGAACCAGCCGGAGGGGCCGCCCCGAGGGGACGGGGGGACCCGGGCTCCTGGCGCCGCGCGGAGCCCCCAGGCTGCAGCCCGGGGAGCGGACAGCAGGCGGCCCCCGGCTGGGGACCCGCGCCCCTGGGAGCCCGAGGCCGCCCTGCAGGCCGCGCTGCTGCTGCTCCCTCTCCCGAAGGACGAGGACTTTCGGGGACCCGTCCCCCCCGAGCGCAGGCAGTGCCGGCGGAGCGCTGACGTGGCTTCTGCCGCCACCGCTCCTGCCCGTTCTCCTCCGGACCCTGTGGACCCGATTAACCGAGGACCCTCCTCCGCCGCCTCCACTTCCCCGGGATTCTCCCCGCGCCTCGGGATGGCAGGAGCGGGCGGGGCCGGGAAATATTGGTTCGGGGGGGGGGGACCCTCAGGGCACACCCAGGGGCTGGACCATCAGCGCGGCCCCCCAGCTGGGCGCAAGGCCCGGGCACCAGGAGATGCTTCTTGAAGGTTTGCAGGCACATGGCGGGGTGGGGAGGGTGCTGGCTAAGGGTGAGGAGGTCTAAGGTTTCCAGGGCACCAGCCCCCCTCCCCAGGCCAGACAGCTCCAGGCAGA
>JAAGEH010000763.1:0-15128 GCA_011751065.1 Lasiurus cinereus | reverse complement strand
TTTTAATGGCAGCATAGAATTCCATTGTGTAGATGTACCACAGTTTTCTGATCCACTCATCTGCTGACGGGCACCTAGGCTGTTTCCAAATTGTGGCTATTGTAAATTGTGCGGCTATGAACATAGGGGTGCATAAATCCTTTCTGATTGGTGTTTGTAATTTCTTAGGATAAATTCCTAAGAGTGGGATTACAGGGTCAAATGGGAGATCCATTTTTAGTTTTTTGAGGAAACTCCATACTGTTCTCCACAGTGGCTGCACCAGTCTGCATTCCCACCAACAGTGCACAAGGGTTCCTTTTTCTCCGCATCCTCGCCAACACTTGTCGTTTGTTGATTTGTTGATGATTGCCATTCTGACAGGTGTAAGATGGTATCGCATTGTCGTTTTGATTTGCATCTCTCGGATGATTAATGACTTTGAACATGTTTTCATGTGTCTCTTGGCTTTCCTTCTGTCGTCTTTTGAAAAGGTTCTATTTAGGTCCATTGCCCATTTTTTTATTGGATCCTTCATCTTCCTTTTATTAAGTTGTATAAGTTGGTTGTAGATTTTGGAGATTAAACCTTTATCAGTGATAGCATTTGCAAATATGTTCTCCCATGCATTGATCTTTCTTGTTGTTTTGTTGATGGTTTCTTTTGCTGTGCAAAAGCTTTTTATTTTGATGTAGTCCCATTTGTTTATTTTTTCTTTAGCTTCCATTGCCTTTGGAGCAGTATCAGTGAAGAAGTTCTTTCGGCATATATCTGAGATTGTGCTGCCTGTGGATTCCTCTAGTATTTTTATGGTTTCCCTTCTAATGTTTAAGTCCTGTATCCATTTTGAGTTTATTTTTGTATTTGGTGTAAGATGGTGGTCCAGTTTCAATTTTTTGCATGTATCTGTCCAATTTTCCCAACACCATTTATTAAAGAGGCTATCTTGGTTCCATTGAATGTTCATGCCTCCTTTGTCAAATATTAATTGAGCATAGTGGTTTGGGTGGATATCTGGGTTCTCTATTCTATTCCATTGATCTATATGTCTGTTCTTGTGCCAGTACCAGGCTGTTTTGAGAACAGTTGCTTTGTAGTATAGCTTGAAGTCTGGTATTGAGATCCCACCTACTTTATTCTTTTTTCTCAAAATTGCTGTAGCTATCCGTGGTCTTTTTTTGTTCCAGATGAATCTATGAAGAATTCTTTGTAGGTCTGTGAAATATGTCGTTGGTATTTTAATGGGTAGTGCGTTGAATCTGTAGATTGCTTTGGGTAGTATGGACATTTTAATGATGTTGATTCTCCCAATCCATGAGCATGGTATGCTCTTCCATCTGTTAACATCTTCCTCTATCTCTTTTTTCAGTGTCCTGTAGTTTTCTGCATAAAGGTCTTTTACCTCTTTAGTTAGGTTTATTCCTAGGTATCTTAATTTTTTTGGTGCGATGGTAAATGGGATTGCTTTTTTAGTTTCTCTTTCTATAATTTCATTGTTAGTATATAGAAATGCCACAGACTTCTTAGTATTAATTTTGTATCCTGCTACATTGCCGAATTCATTAATTAAGTCAATTAGTTTTGGAATGGAATCCTTTGGGTTTTTTATGTACAATATCATGTCATCTGCAAATAAGGACAGCTTTACTTCTTCTTTTCCAATTTGGATGCCTTTTATTTCTTCTTGTTGTCTAATTGCAATGGCTAATACTTCCAGTACTATGTCAAACAGGAGAGGTGAGAGTGGGCATCCCTGTCTTGTTCCTGTTCTTAGGGGAAATGGTTTTAGTTTTTGCCCATTGAGTATGATGTTAGCTGTGGGTTTATCATATATGGCTTTTATGATGTTGAGGTATGATCCTTCTATTCCCACTTTGCTGAGAGTTTTTATCAAGAAAGGATGTTGGATTTTGTCAAATGCTTTTTCTGCATCAATTGATATGACTATGTGATTTTTATCTCTCAATTTGTTTATGTGATGTATCACATTTATTGATTTGCGGATATTGAACCAACCCTGCATTCCTGGGATGAATCCTGCTTGGTCATGGTGTATGATCTTTCTGATGTACTGCTGGATCCGGTTTGCTAGAATTTTGTTGAGGATTTTGGCATCTATGTTCATGAGAGATATTGGCCTATAATTCTCTTTCATTGTGTTGTCTTTATCTGGTTTTGGTATTAGGGTGATGCTGGCTTCATAGAAGGTATTTGGTAGTATTCCTTCTTCTTGAATGTTTTTGAATAGTCTGAGGAGGATAGGTTTTAATTCTTCCTTGAATGTTTGGTAGAACTCTCCTGTGTAGCCATCTGGACCCGGGCTTTTATTTGCTGGAAGCTTTTTGATTACTGCTTCAATTTCTTCCATAGTTATTGGACTATTGAGATGTTTGGCTTCCTCCTCATTGAGTTTTGGGAGGTTATATTTTTCTAGGAAAATGTCCATTTCTTGCAGGTTGTCCAATTTGTTTGAATAGAGTTGTTCATAGTATTTTTTAACAATCCTTTGTATTTCCACAGGGTCTGTTGTTATTTCTCCTCTTTCATTTCTGATTTTGTTTATTTGGGTCTTCTCTCTTTGCTTCTTGGTGAGCCTGGCTAGGGGTCCATCAATCTTGTTTATCCTTTCAAAGAACCAGCTCTTTGTTTTGTTGATCTTTTGAATTGTTTCTTTGGTCTCCAAGTTGTTTATCTCTGCTCTGATCTTCACTATTTCCTTCCTTCTGAGTACACTAGGCTTTTCTTGTTGCTCACGTTCTAGCTCTTTGAGTTGTAGGTTTAGGTGATTTATTACCATTATTTCCTGTTTTTTGCAGTAGGCTTGTAGGGCTATGAACTTCCCTCTCAAGACTGCTTTCACTGTGTCCCATAAATTTTGTATTGTTGTGTTGTCATTGTCATTTGTTGCCATGATGTTTTTTATTTCTTCCTTGATCTCTCTGGCTACCCAGTCGTTGTTTAATAGCATGCTGTTTAGTCTCCATGTGTTTGATTTCTTTCTATTGTTTTTATTATAGTTGATTTCCAGTTTTATGCCACTGTGGTCTGAGAAAATGCTTGATATGATTTCTATCTTCTTGAATTTGAAGAGACTTTTCTTATGACCCAACATATGATCTATCTTTGAAAATGACCCATGTGCACTGGAGAAGAATGTATATTCTGTGGCTTTGGGGTGAAATGTTCTGAAGATGTCAATTAATTCCATCTGGTCTAGTGAGTCATTTAGGATTGATGTTTCTTTGCTAATTTTTTGTTTAGAGGATTTGTCCAATGGTGACAGTGGGGTATTAAAGTCTCCTACTATGATTGTATTGCTGTCAATCTCTCCCTTAATGTCCTCCAAGAGTTTTTTTATGTATTTAGGTGCTCCTATATTGGGCGCATATATGTTTACCAGAGTTATTTCTTCTTGTTGGATTGTTCCCTTTAGTATTATGAAGTGGCCTTCTTTATCTCTTGTTATGTCCTTCACTTTGAGATCTAATTTGTCAGATATAAGTATTGCAACCCCAGCTTTTTTTTCATTTCCATTTGCCTGAAGTACCATGTTCCATCCCTTCACCCTCAATCTGTGTGCATCTCTTTTCCTGAGGTGGGTTTCTTGCAGACAGCAGATATATGGATCATGTTTTCTTATCCAATCGGTTACCCTATGTCTTTTGATTGGAGCATTTAATCCGTTTACATTTAAAGTTATTATTGATAAGTACTTATCTGTTGCCATTTTTAGTCCTTACCCCCGAGTTCCTTCTTCGCTTCCTCTTTCTTTTTATTACAGCAGACCTTTTAACATTTCTTGCATTGCTGGTTTGGTGGTAATATATTCCCTTAGTCTTTTTTTGTCTGTGAAGCTTTTGATTTCACCTTCAATTTTGATTGAGAGTCTTGCAGGGTACAGTATTCTTGGATTCAGACCCTTCCTTTGCATGACTTTGTATATTTCATTCCATTCTCTTCTGGCCTGACGAGTTTCTGTTGAGAAGTCAGTAGCTAGTCTTATGGGGGTTCCTCTGTAGGTAACTTTCTGTTTCTCTCTGGCTGCTTTTAAGATTCTTACTTTGTCGTCGGTGTTTGCCAATTTAATTATAATGTGCCTCGGTGTTGGTTTGTTGGGGTTCATTTTGCTTGGGACTCTGTGAGCTTCTTGGATTTGTGTGGGTTTTTTCTTTTCTATATTGGGGAAATTTTCTGTCATTATTTCTTCAAACACGTTCTCTAATCCTTGTTCAGTTTCCACTCTTTCTGGAACCCCAATTATGCGGATGTTATTTTGTTTCATGTTATCCCAAAGTTCCCTTAGACTCTCCTCTTGCTTTTTAACTTTTTTTTCTAGAAGCTGCTGTACTTGGGTATTTTTTCCTACCGTGTCTTCTAGCTCACTGATGCGGTCCTCTGCTTCTTCTAGTCTACTTTTGATGCTTTCTATTGAGTTCTTTATAGCAGTGATGTCATTATTCATTTCTTCTTGTTTATTCAGCACCTCCTCTAGTTTCTTCTGCATTTCTTCTTCACGCTTCTTCGCCTCCTCTAGGTTCTTATTCGTTACCTCTTGGCCCTTACTCATATTGTCAAATTTGTCTTCCAATCTTTTCAACCACATTATGATAATTTCTCTGAACTCTTTCTCTGGTAGGCTTATTTGTGGCTCTATTTTGTTTACTTCCTTTTCTGGTGAAACCTGCCTTTCTGTCTTTTGTGGGCTGTTTCTTTTTCTGACCATGGTCTTTCTTCTCTGGGTGTCTGGTTATGTAGTGCTCTCTCCTACGTTGACTGAAAGGCACAAACTACAACACGACCAGGTACAGCACACAAGGCACTGAGTAGAAATGTATTCAAGATGTTAATAATCACAAATAAGGTGACCACCAATGAAGGGCAAATTAGGGGTAGATAGAGAAAGAAGAAGAGGAAAATGAGGAAGAAAGAAAAGAAAGAAGTGCCAAAATCAAATTGGGAGAGTGAGAGAAAAAATAAATAAATAAATAAATAAACAATAAAATAAAATAAAATAAGAAAATAAAAAGGTGAAAAAGGAGAAGAAAAGAGGAAGAGAAAAAAGTCAGAGAGAAAAGAAAGTGTATAAGAGAGAAAAGAGGAACAAAATATAGATGTCAGGAGAGAAGTTCAATAGAACATTCACTAATCCCAATAAAGGCCAGCAACCAGTACCTAGATATTGATTCAAATTGCAAATAGCAACTGGTATCGAGGGAGATGAGGGAAAAGAGAGGTAGAAAACAAAGCAAGCAAAAAGCAAAATAAAACAAGTAGAATAAACTAAAACAATCTCTCAAAAAAAAATTTCAAAAGATCGATATAATCACTTTTCAGGCAAATAGCAATAAAAGGACATCGAGAAAAAACAACTTTTTGGCTAGTGAAGACAAGAGGGGAGAGGTTTGTGTGGACTTGTAGTAGGGGATTTGAAATTAGATATATAAATGGGGTGAAATTTTAACCAGGTAAAGAGAAAAATAGGGAGAATCAAAAGTTGGAAAAGGGAAAGAGAGACAAGACAGCAAAATGGGGAAAGTTAGGAGGAAAGTGTTGGCATAAAGGTGGAGTTGAGTTGGAGTAAAAGAAGCCTCTGCTGAGCTTGGGAGGGTGGAGTCTCAGGGCTTAAGGGACCGCCTTGCCTTCCAGTCGGCCCCGCCCTCCACGGCCCCTGAGTCTCACGTGACTGGGTAATGGCTGGAGCGGGCCTTGTGCGCGCCCCCGCAGCGCCTCTGACCGCTGCCTTTGCGGCTCCCCTGCGAACCAGGACCACACGAGTCTAGGTCCCCAGGGTTTCGCCCAAAACAGGGGCCCAGTGGAGTCAGAAGTGGCACAGTGGGGAGGGTCTGTCTCCCGCCCACTCGCGAAAGCCAGCGGCACAATCAGCAATCCGTCCTCCGCGTGGTGCCGTGCGCAACCAGTCCTCCGATCCTTTGCAACTCCCCTAAATTTCCGTGCACTTCTCCCTTTTCACAGTCCAAACTCCCCCCGTATGAGTTTCGGCTGGATCTGGGGTTTAGTGTCGTAAGATAAGGGGTTCAAAGCCGTTGGGAGTCTCCGTTTCCCTCCCGCCAGAGAAAGCCAGCCAGGTACTCCGGCACCCGCTCTCTCAGCGCGCGTCTCCGAACCTCAGCTTTTTGCAGCTCCTCTGGGTCTCCGCGAGCCCCTCTCTTTCCCTCTAGTTGTAGAACTTCCACTCAGCCAGCTTTCGTGTGGTTCTGGATGATGTCCGTTCTGTCTTTTAGTTGTAGTTTTGAAATTGTTGTGCGAGGCAGCAGTATAGGTGTTTACCTATGCCGCCATCTTGGATTCCCTCCCTGTAGTTAAGTCTTGATTATTGTTAGTATCACTGGGGGGAATTGACCTCCATGCCAATTGGTTGGGAGGATCAGCTGTGTGAGGGAGAACTTTGGTGCTGGACTCAGTCTTAAGACTTGCAAGACTGCAACAGCCTCTGTGCTGAGCTTGGATGTGGTGGAATCTTAGGGCTGTGCAGATGGCCTTGGCTTCCCTTTAGCCCTGCCCTACACAGCAGCCCCTGGGTCTCAGTGCCCCTCATAATTGCTGTAGCCCTTTCTGTGCACATGCATGTGAGCCTCCAGACCTCTGCTTTTCCGGCTCCTTTGAGTTTCTGTGCATTCTAGGGACCCGTATGAGTCTGAGTCCCCAGGGTCTCACCCGAAACTGGTTCAGTACAGTCAGACCTGGATTTCAGTGCTGTTGTGAGGTTCTGTTTTCCTCCTGCTAGAGAAAGCCAGTGGCACAATCAGCAGTCAGTGCTCTAACTTTTACTTGCCCCCAGAACTCTGTCTTTTGCAGCTCCTCTAAGTTTCCCTGCACTCCTTCTGGACTTTTCACAACAGTCCAGACTTCCCTGTATGGATCTCGCCTGGAACTGGGGTTCAGTGCAGTCAGAAGTGGGGTTCAGTGCAGTCAGGATTTTCAGTCTCCCTCCCACTAGAGGAAGCCAGCCAGACCCTCCATTACCTGTCCTCTCCAGGAGCATGTCTCTGTACCTGAGCTTTTTACAGCTCCTCTGAGTCTTTGTGAGTCCCTGTCTTTAATTCTAGTTGTAGAATTTTCACTCAGCCAGCTTTCCTGTGGCTCTGGATGATGTCCGTTCTGTCTTTTAGCTGTAGTTTTGAAATCGTTGTGCGAGGCAGCAGTTTAGGTGTTCACCTATGCCATCATCTTGGTTTCTGAGGATTTTATCTTTTCAGAACATACATGTTTTTAAAGTGACCAGATCATAAGTACACATCTTGGTGAATTGTCACCAAATGAATGTACCTGTGCAGTCAGCTCCCAAATCAAGGCATTGCATCCCCCTATACCCCAGCTGCCCTAGGTGCTTCCTCCATCTCCTTCTCCCCCTGGACAGCCACCACTGGCTCCCGCAGCACAGGGTCACCATGCCTGTGGGCCTTATTTGAGAAGAATCCCCAGTGTGCAGATCTTGGCTCACGGAGTATGAGGCAGTATTATACACATGTTCATCACTGCAGCTTCACGCACTGGGCATTGTCTAGTTTCCAGTTCAGACTATGCCACTCCTGCACACACCTTCCATGAACACATGTGTGTACCTGCCATGAGCAGACCCAGCCCAGATGGCCTGGACTTTTCCAACGGTGAAGCCCAGTGTGCAGGGGCCAGGGCTTCCTGGATGCATCCCAAGGCGAGGGGCACCCACATCTGAGAACCACTGTTTTAGTGGCTTACCAGAAGCCTGAATGGGTTGCTCCAGATCCTCTATTCTGCACTGTTTCTCAAGGAATTCCTGAAATCCTTCTCATCAACTCTAGGAATGGCCAAGCCTCCTTCCATAGCCACTCTTTGATGTTTGTAACACACACACCACCACTGCCATAAAGGGATGGCATTTTCCCCACAGGAAGCATCCAGTGTTTCCACATCTGAAGGCTCCACAGGAGAGGACCTGCACCTCAGTCACATCAGTCACACCCACCCTGTCTCATGTGCCTCCTGTCAGACCTACATAGAATTAGGATCCCACAGTGTAATTCTCCAGCAGATTCCAGCAACCCCTCATTCTGTACCTAAACTGCCTCGGCCGAGGGGAGGCAGGACCCACAGAGGAGTCTACTACACCTGGGCTGCCGTCTAGAAGGGCACAAGCACAGGAGCCGAAATGCCATCTGAAAGCAGCGCCAGGTTATGAGCTCTGTGGCTCAGCAACCAGACAGCACACATGTGCGGAGAGGCTCCAGGGACTGTCACCTGGAGGTCAAGCCCAGCCACAGAAGAGTGGACACTGACCGTCCAGCCGGCGCCCAGCTCCACAGAATGCAACTTGGTTAGAGTGGCCCCATTTCTAGGAAGCATGTTCTTGTTTTGCAACAGCTGGGGGCCCATTTTCTTCTCCGAAGGGAATTAGCGAGCACAAAGGATACTCTTTCTACAGCAAGGCTAAATAGCTGCCCAGACTGCTCCCTTCCAGCTCTTTGAGGACAGAACAGATTGTTTTTATTAAAGAGACTAGAGGCCTGGTGCACAAAATTTGTGCACGGAGGGGTGGGGAGCGGGAGTCCTTCAGCCCAGCCCATCACACCCTCTCCAATCTGGGACCCCTCCAGGGATGTCTGACTGCCCGTTTAGGCCCGATCCCATCAGGGCAGCTGGACATCCCTCTCACAGTCCAGGACTGCTGGCTCCCAACTGCTCGCCTGCCTGCCTTCCGGATTGCCCCTAACCGATTCTGCCTGCCAGCCTGATCACCCCCTAACCACTCCCCTGCCAACCTGATTGATGCCTAACTGCTCCCCTGCCAGTCTGTTTGCCCCTAACTGTCCTCCCCTGTGGGCCTGGTCACCCCTAACTGCTTTCCTCTGAAGGCCTGGTCACCCCTAACTGCCCTCTCCTGTAGGCCTGGTGTCCCCAACTGCTCTCCCCTGTAGGCCTGGGTCCACCCCCACAACTGCCCTCCCCTGCAGGCCCTGTTACTCCCAACTTCCCTCCTCTGCTGGCCTGGATACTGCTAACTGTCTTCCCTTTCAGATTTGATCACCTCCTGCCCTCCCTTGCAGGTCTGGTGCCTCCCAACTACCCTCCCCTGCTGGCCTGATGGCCCACAACTGCCCTCCCTTGCAGGCCTGGTCCCTGCCAACTGTCCTCCCCTGCTGGCCATCTTGTGATGGCCATCTTGTGTCCACATGCGGGCAGGATCTTTTGACCATATGGAGGCAGCCATTTTGTGTGTTGGAGTGATGGTCAATCTCCATATTACTCTTTTATTAGATAAGATAGAGGCCTGGTACATGGGTGGGGCCAGCTGGTTTGCCCTGAAGGGTGTCCTGGATCAGGATGGGTGTTCCCTTGGGACGTACGGTGGCCTGGGCGAGGGGCCTGTGGTGGTTTGCAGGCCAGCCAGCCAGCCACCACCCCCCGCAACCCCGGGTTACCTAAGCAAAGGCCCTGGTATCTGGGATTTATTTTTCTTCTACAATTGAAACTTTGTAGCCTGGAGCAGAGCTAAGCCTTCTGCTAGCCTCATTGCGGCAGCCATTTCTGTTGGAATTTATTTTTCTTCTATAGTTGAAACTTTGTAGCCTTAAGTGGAAGCCTGGGCCTGTGAGGGTGTGTGGAAAGCTTGGCTTCCTCCATCACCGGGGCAACCCAAGCCTTCTTCCTGCTCTCTCTGTAGCCATAGCCATCTTGGCTGGGTTAATTTGCATACTCATCCTGAATGGCTGGTGGGCATGGCTGGTGGGCATGGCTTGTGGGTATAGTGGAGGTACTGTCAATTGCATATTGCATATGCCCCTAATTGTTCTCCCCTGCAGGCTTGATCACCCCCAACTTGATCTTTTATTAGATAGGATAATAAAAATAAGTTGATAGACTAAATGGAAGTTTACAAAACCCAATAGTGCCATTCTAGAATGCGGTCTCTGGTTTTCCATGCAAAAAGTAATATAAAATGTATTTTTATTCTCATGGGCAAATTGTAAGCTATAAACCTGCAGCATCCAAGGCCTCCCTTGGTCTGTGTCCCAGCAGCTCCACGCCTGTCTCCCTCTCTCTTCCCTCCCAGTATGCTATCCTAGATGTGCTACAGGCTTCCATGACTTGGTGACTTCATGATGTTTTCTCTGATCGCTGTGCTTCCCTCCCCTCTTCTCATCTCCATGGCATTTCCCAGCCCAATGGCACTGCCTCCGGAGGCTTTCTGAAATCTCCCCCAGCACATATGCTCAGCCTTACTGCATTGCCTCAGGTCTGGCTGCCATATTCATCAGTCCCCTTATTGTCACATGGTAATCTTTCATAGCAAGGGCCAATCTTTCTTATTTCTACTTCTTTTATGTGCACATAGGAAGTGCTGTGCTGACTTGAATCAGATTTGTCTGAGAAAGAGAAGATTTATGCTATGAGGATCATCATGGCAGAGGACTCCTTGGGGCAAGTGGAGGAAATGTGCAACCTGTTGGGTAGGAATGGTGGTGCTGTCTGGCCATGGATTCCACCCGCCGTGCTCCCTCCAACAGCCTCCCGCTCTCGCCGCCATTGCCAAGTGGTTGCTTGGCACCCTGATTTCACAAGGGCTCACCCCCCTAATGGAGAGTTGAGCTTGTGGGTCTGTCCCAGGAAGGTGCCAGAAGACACCGAAACCAGCCAGGCTCCCAGGTCAGAGCCAGAGCGGGAAGGGCTCGGACGTGTCTTAATGAGGATTTGGTTACCTTTGCCTTAATGAATCCCTGGAGGAAACAGGATTGGTTTCTGTGAAATAGAGATTGTCTTTGCAGCTGCAGGGGCCTCACATGGAGGGGACAGGTGTCTTGTCCTTCCCCGGGAGGCTGGGCAACTCCATGGCCTAAATGCATTTTATTTTATCCACAGAGGATTAAGGTGACAGCCAGAGCACCTCCACTGCATCCAGGCCAGTCATAACAGGAAGGACAACGGGCATGGGGGAGGGGGGAGAGACTCTCCAGCTCCTCCCCTTCCCCACTCTGCCCTCCTCACTCCACCCACCTCCCTCCCGCCCCCAGCATTTGTCCCCTCTCCTCTTCCCCTGAGAGAGAGCCCTGGTCAGGGTCGGGCACCGCAGTGCTTTGTTAAAAGAGCTGACTTACTGATTTGTTGAGCATTTATTTGTTGATTGGCCTGTGGCTTTATCTACTCAATACTCTGCTTCTTTGTCCAACTAAACTGCACCCATCATCCCATCACTTTTCTTCCAGGAAACCTTTGTGCCCGTCCTTTAAAGCCCCGGAGGCGGAATTCTGTCCTGGTCCCTGAAAGGAGCCACCAAGCCGACTCAGCACACGGTGAGGGGATGAACTCGCCATCCAAGGCCTGGTGCTGCCGGTGCTGCAGGTCCAGGGATGGGCCTTGAGAACCACAGGCTCTTGCTGGAAGGGAGCCTGCAGCCTGGTCGGGGCCAGGCCAAGGCCAATGGTTCAGGGTGACTGAGGCTCCACCCCACCAGTTCCCACTTGGCCCTGCTGCCAGTCCTGAGTCAGAGGTTCTCACACTCACAAGGGCCTGGGGGACTGCGAATCACTGCCCCATCAGGGTAGAGGAGCAGCAGGAACAAGTGCCACTCACCCTCTCTCTAGTTTTCTAGGCCCCCTGAACCCTGGTGGCTGGAAAGGCAGTGGTGCCCCGGGCCCCAGTTCGGTCGAGATGGGGAACACATCTGTGTCCTGGTCGCGTGCTCCTACAGGTGAGCAGGACAGAGCAAGGGGGGCCATGGTCTGTGCACGGTACCCATGGGCCCAACCACCCGTCCCGGGCACAGTGGAGTGGATACTTGCCTCATTCTGGCCCCGTGTGCAGGGTCTCAGCTGCATCTGCCTTGATCCTAGTTAGGAGGCCTCTCACCCACCCATCAGCTTGGGGGCAATGTGACTGGCGCCTGTGGACACGTGTTGAGCCATGAATACAGCCAAGGGGATGTGAGCACAAATTGTGTGGTTTCTGCCCACATCCCTCCCCCTCAATTGGGCCCCCAGGCCACAGTCAGGTCTGACAGGTGACCAGCATTTTATACTGATGCTTGCTCTCTCCCCGCCCCCAATCTCTCTGCAGTGAGATCACGTCCGCTGGTAACATGGGGTTAGCCATATGGTTAGCAGAGGGCAGGGATCGATGCAGTGGCTGGAATTTTCACCCACATGTCCTTCCCACTCTCTAGGCTCCTAAAGGTGCTGTGTCCTAGCCCAGGGCCCTTCCTCCTGAGAGAGGCCTGGCAAGGTCTGTCCCAATCTCCCAGTATGCAGCAGGTGAGGAGGAAAGAGTCACCGCTCTGGTCCCAGCGGGAACTGTGGATCAGGCACAACTGCCTGCCAGGTGCACCCTCGCCTGGGCCAGGACACAGCAGCCAGGACACCCTGCAGCTGCAGAGAAAGGAAGTGAGACCTTTGGGTGTCAAGAAAGTGACAGCACAGGGAGACATGTCTGTGTTCTGTCGACAGCTGGGATGAGACCTTCCAGCCTAGAGGCCGTATGAGGCCCTGAAACCATTTGGTCTGGCCCTGCCAAGGCATGAGGGATGAATTAATTAAATAGTTGATCAGAAGAGAAACCAAGATGGCGACAGAGGAGAACACCTAAACTGCTGCCTCGCACAATTTCAAAACTACAACTAAAAGACAGAACGGACATCATCCAGAACCACAGGAAAACTGGCTGAGTGGAAATTCTACAACTACACGAAAAGAGAGGGGCTCACAGAGACTCAGAGAAGCTGCAAAAAGCTGAGATAAAAAGACACATGCGTGGAGAGGATGGGTGGTGGAGGGCCTGGCTGGCTTTCTCTAGCAGGAGGGAGACGGAAACTCCCAACTGCACTGAACCCCACTTCTGACTGCACTGAACCCTAGTTCCGGGTGAGACTCATAGAGGGGGAGTCTGGACTGTCATGAAAAGGGAGGACTGCATGGAAACGTAGGAGAGCCGAGAAAGGCAGAGGTCTGGAGGCGCGCATACATGCATGCAAGTGTGCACAGAGAGGACTGACTGCTGAGTGTGCTGCTGGCTTTTTCTAGCAGGAGGAAGACAGAACCTCCCGACTGTGCTGAAATCCAGGTAGGACTGCACTGAACCCCAGTTTTGGGCAAGACCCTGGGGACTTAGACTCATACGGGTCCCTGGAGCACACGGAAACTCAGGGGAGCCTCGAAAGGTAGAGATTTGGAGGTGCGCATGTGAGTGCATGCAGAGAGGACTGAAGTGATTACCAAGGGGCACTGAGACCCAGGGGCCACATAGAGCAGGTCTGATGGGAAGCCAAGGCTGTCTTCTCAGCCCTGAGACTCTGCCCCATCCAAGCCAAAAACAGAGGCTTTTGGAATTTTGCAAGTCTTAGCTCCTAAGCCTATCTCCAGCACAGAAGTTCTCCCAGTGTAGACACAGCTGATCCTCACAGCCAATTGTCCTGGAGGTCAGTTCTCCCCAATGATACCAACAACAATCAAGAATTAACTACAACAGTGCTGTACACACAGTCCACAAAGAGGTGCACCAAGACTGTCCACCTCAGGTAACTGGGGAGGTGGAGCCACTGGGTCATATAGGACACCTAGCACACAAAGCTGCGCTACCAACTCAGGGAAGCAGCAAAAATGAGGAAACAAAGGAACAGATCACAAACAAAAGAAATGGAGGAAAACAAATGACTGGATATAGAGTTCAAAACCACAGTTATAAGATTTTTCAAGAATTTCCTAGAAAAGATGGATAAATTAGTCAGACCCTCGAGGAGATGAAAAAGGACCAACTAGAAATTAAACGTACACTGACTGAAATAAAAAATATTATACAGAGACCTAACAGCAGAGTAGAGGACCACAAGTATCAAGTCAAAGATTTGAAATACAAAGAAGCAGAAAACAATCAACTGGAAAAGCAAAAACAAAAAGAATCCAAAAATGTGAAGATAGTGTAAGGAGCCTCTGGGACAACTTCAAGCGTACCAACATCAGAATTATAGGGGTGCCAGAAGAAGAGAAAAACCTATTTGAAGAAATAATGACAGAAAACTTCGCCCACCTGGTGAAAGAAATAGACATATAAGTCCAGGAAGCGCATAGAACCCCAAATAAAAGAAATCCAAAGAGGACCACACCAAGACACATCATAATTAAAATACCAAGAGCAAAAGACAAAGAGAGAATATTAAAAGCAGCAAGAGAAAAACAGTTAATTTCCTGCAAGGGAGCACCCATAATATTGTCAGCTGATTTCTCAACAGAAACTATGCAGGACAGACAGGCATGGCAAGAAATATTCAAAGTGATGAAAAGCAAGAACCTACAAGCAAGATTACTCTACCCAGCAAAGCTATCATTCAGAATTGAAGGGCAGATACAGAGCTTCACAGATAAGAAAAAACTAAAGGAGTTCATCAACACCAAACCAGTATTATATGAGATGCTGAAAGGTACTCTTTAAGAAGAGGAAGAAGAACAAAAAGGTAAAGATAAAAATAATGAACAACACATATCTATCAACAAATGAATCTAATAATCAAGTGAATTAAAAATATGATGAACAGAATAAACTGATGCATAGAATAGAATTAGGGTCACAGAAAGGGAATACACTGAAAATTCTCAGAGGGGAAGGGGGGTGAAGGATGTGGAAAGAGACTGGACAAAGATCATAAACCTATGGATGAGGACAGTGAGGGGGAGGTAAGGGCAGAAGGTGGGGTGGGGTGGGAACCAAGTGGAGGTGAACTATGGGGGGGAAAAGAGGAACAATTGTAATAACCTGAACAATGAAGTTTTATTAAATTAAAAAATAATAATAAAATAAATTCGAATTGAAAAGCTAAATAAATAAATAAATAAATAAATAAATAAATAAATAAATGTTTGACAAAATACAGCGGGAATGTTTCAGTTCATGGTTTTGGGTGGTCCCATGATATTGCTATAAATATCTACAAAGCCCTCGGCAGAAAGAGGTTCCCCACTTTGCCCCCACTCAGCAGCTTTCTAAATTCTATGGAGACAGAGACCCAGTGCCTATGGCGGGCAGCTCCCACATGTCAATACGGGGGCTGTAGGTGCAAGGACCCCCTCTGCATGGGGGCTGTCGGGGGGGACCTCCTCAGTGTGAGGCTGTGGGTGGGGGCCTCAGTGTGGGGCTGTGGATGGGGGGCCTCAGTGTGGGGCTGTGGG
>JAAGEH010000762.1:759-10976 GCA_011751065.1 Lasiurus cinereus | reverse complement strand
CTGCATTTCCAAAGGAAAGTTACCGTTTCCACCTCTAACCCTGGCCAGGACCCAGACCCTGCTGACCTTTTACTCTCACCCTCACTCTAAAACCCTAACAGCGACCACAGCTCTAGCCTCAGACCTAGCCTTGACCTCTGACCCTTGACTGCCACTCCGATTTATATTTATATTTTTTATATTTTAAAATATATTTTATTGATTTTTTACAGAGAGGAAGGGAGAGGGATAGAGGGTTAGAAACATTGATGAGACAGAGACATCGATCATCCGCCCCCTGCACGCCCCCTACAGGGAATCGGCCCGCTACCAGGATACATGCCCTTGACTGGAATGGAACCTGGGACCTTTCAGTCTGCAGGCTGACGCTCTCTCCACTGAGACAAACCGGTTTTGGCCCGATTTATATTTTTAAAAGTGAATAGAATCCGTAGCTGGTGTTGCTCACTGGTTAAAGCATCAGCTTGCCAGACATACACTCGCTCGCTCACTCCTCTCTAGTTAAAGGAGGCACTAAGGAACATTAGGCAGGGCGGTGGGTCGCCTTAAAGGAACCTCAGTGCAGCTGCCTCAAAAGCCTCCCTTTGCAGGGCTGGGGTGGGAAGAGTTGAGGAACCCAGAGCCGTGACTTCAATGGATCCAGGGACGGAATGATTTCCGCCATGGACAGCATGGAAGATTTTATAAGTGTTTTTTTTCTTTTTTTTGGGGGTAGAATTTTTGGGCGTGTTACAGGACTTTAGTTGTAAATTCTGCACCTTGGCCCGAAACTCCGCGTGTTTTTCCTTTGATGCCCACAGGAGGGAAGCAGAGGATCAATTTTTCGCAGAAAAAAGGCTGACTATGGACTCAAATTCGGATCCTTTGGGATCCGGGACACTTGTTCTTCCAGCCCAGCAACACTTGCCAGGACAAACGCCTCCTCTTTATACTTTAGCACATTGATTGCTGACAGACCAAGCCTCAACACCTTGGTGTGCTTATACAGAGACTGTAAGATGGGACTGCACAGCTCAGGTAAACTGACACAGTCGTGTGCTCCAGAATGCTGCTGTTCAGCCTCAGGATATGCTCAGATTTTTTATTTATATAATTTCCACGTGTGTGTTTTAAATACATATTTACTCTGTTTCTCTTAATTTTTTATCATTTCTGTGCTTGTGAAATATACTAATTTTCATTTCTAAAACGTGGGGGTGGTTTTCCTATTCTGTTTGGGTATTGAACTCCATGGCTGTTCATTACAGATGTGTTTATTATAGCTTGAGTTATGTTCAACTACCATTTACTACACTTCAAAAAACCTGGTCTGTTTGAGGCTTGTTTTTAAAATAAATCAAGGGCAGCCACTATCCTTTCTGATTTTTCTACTGAGTGATTCATGTATTAGGTCTCTGCACTCTGAATGGTCAGCAAAGAAGTATTTAAGAGCCTGTGAGAGCTGCAGTGGTTGTTCCAGAGGAGGTTGAGCCATAGTGGCTGCTGTTTCCAGAACTCTGAGGATATGTATACCTTTGTGTGGAACCAAAGAATCAAGAAGAATTTTCATGACATTTTGCAGTCTTTCTTTTTTAAAACATCCTCTCAATATCACTTCAAATCCCTTCACAAAATGCACAACCTGAAATGCTAATGGCCAGTTTTGGGGAACATTCTGCAGATTGACTGGCTTGTCAGCTTCAAAAGCATGAAAGTCTGGAATGTATAGAGAAAATATGAGACTGTGATAGGCTGAAAGCCACTGCAAGTCTCAACACATCAGTGCAGCTTCTGATATGAGAGGGAATTCTTTAGCAACTTACGGCGTAACTGGGAGATTCATTACATCATCCTCAGCTCTGGCAAATAGAAGGAAGCAAAGCATGTGTGTTGGATCTCCGGGTTGTGACTGATGCAGTAATAGATTTCTGATTCTGAAAGACAAAAAATTCCTAGGGAAGTCCCCGTGCTGGTAGAGGATGCCTCATTAGCAGGGTCTCTGCAGCACGGAAGGTCTGAATAATGGCACCTTGCAGCGTCTGACATGCATCAGTTAAGGTGGCCTCTCCTGACCCCAGTTACTCTGGCGGTACTCAGCACCTCGCTGTAAGGACCGGCTGAGTCAATAATGGCGGCTTGCGTGGTACCCACTACCACAACCCAAACTGGCTCCCCATAACTGCTTGCCTCGAGGATGGTGGTGGCCTCCAACCTGGTGGCTTGCTCTGTAGAGGCAGTCTGCAGCTGCCTGCCTGCCAGGTTAAAGGACACGGTCCCGTACTGGCTACCTGTTTAGCTGGGGCCTCTGCCTTATGGAAGGTCTCCATAATGGCGGCATCTCACGAGGACACTGAGTCTCAAAGTACTCCACACCTGGCTGTACTGACTGGCTGCCTCAATAATGGCGGCTGCAAGGTGCCCACGGCCACAATTTTCGCGGCCTCCGACATCCTGGCTGCGTAAAGGAGAACTATCCACACTGCCTGCCTTGTTAACTGTGCCTTCCTGTTACTGACGGCTTCAATAATGGCAGCCTCTAGGATACTGACTGAGATAGCGAATGGACAGGTTCTCAATGTCACTGCAGCAGCCACGGCCCCTCTTAGCAGGGCTGGGGCGGGAAGGATTGCAACATCCAGACCAGTGACATCAGTACATTCAGGGAAGGAATGATTCCCACCCTGCACTGACTCCATGATTTTGAGGGCTTTTCTTTCTTTTAGGTTTTTGTTTTTTCGCTTGTTGGGGGGTAGAATTATGTGTGATGTTCACAGGGCATTATCTGGAAATTTAGCACCACGGACAGAAGCACATGGTGCTATTTCTTGAATGCCCACAAGAGTAAACTGGTACCTAGTCACCAAGTACCTTGTAACCAGGCAACTAGTAACCTGGCAACCAGTGAACCAGTAACCAGTTACCTGCTCATCAGGTACCTAGTAACCGGTATCCTAGTAACTTGTAAACTAATGACAAGGAACCTTAGTAAAGGAGACCTGTCACGTCCTGCCTGTTTCATGAGTAGCTTATTGCGGCCTCTCGAAAGAGCAGTGCTTCTCGGAATACTCCAGCACCTTGCTGTACGGATTGGCTGCCTCAATAATGGCCACCTGCACGGTACCGAAGGCCGCAACCCGAGGGGGCTCCGTATAACTGCCTGCCTCCAGGACAGCGGCCTCCAACCCTCTGCCAGCCTCAGTAAAGGCGACCTGCACCTACCTGCCTGTCAGGGTACAGGCCTCGTGCCCCGTACTGGCTGCCTTGTCAAGGGGGAGGCGACCCGAAGTACTGAAAATGGTAATGGCGGCTTGCAGCGTACGACTGCGTCACTTAAGCCGGCCTCTCGCGGTACAAAAAGCACCTCGCTACACGAACTGGCTGCCTCGATAATGCCCGCCTGCATAGCACCCACTGACGCAAACCGAAGGGGCTCCATATAACTGCCTGCCTCGAGAATGGCGACCTCCGACCTGCCGGTTTCCTCAGAAGAGGCGGCCTGCAGCTGCCTGACTGCCATCCAGGGTGAAGGCTACCAGCCAGGTACTGGCTGCCTCGTGAGGGGGGCCTCGGCAGTATGGAGGTTCTCGGTAATGGCGGCCAGCTGCTTACGGCGTGCGTCACTTAAGCCGGCCTCTCGCGAGCACGCTGAGTCTCGCGGGACTCAGCACCTCGCTGTACGGACTGGCTGCCTCAATAATGGCCGCCTGCACGATACCCACGGTCACCACATGAGAGGACTCCGTATAACTGCCTGCCTCGAGGACAGCGACCAAAAATCACTTCCAGCCTCGCTAGAGGCGGCCTGCAGCTGCCTGCCTACCGGGGTAAAGGCCCCGTGACCCGTACTGGCTGCCTCATTAGCCGGTGTCCCCCGCATTATGGACGGTCTCAGTAATGGCGGCCGGCAGCTGACGGCTTGCGTCACTTAAGCTTGCCTCTCGCGAGCAAGACGAGTCTCGCAGTACTTGGCACCTGGCTGTACGGACTGGCTGCCTCAATAATGCCCGCCTGCATAGTACCCAGGGACGCACACGAGGGAGCTCCGTATAACTGCCTGCCTCCGGAACGGCGGCCAATATCCCCCCTGCCAGCCTCAGTAGACGCAACCTGAGCTGCCTGCCTGCCAGGGTAAAGGCTTCATGCTGCATACTGGCTGCCTCGTTAGCCGGGACCCCTGCCGTACAGAAGGTCTCAGTAATGGCGGCCGGCAGCATATGGCGTGCGTCAGTTAGACAGCCTCTCGCGAGCATGATGCTTCTCGTGGTACTGGGCACCTCGCTGTACGGACTGGCAGCCTCAATAATGGCCCCCCTGCACAGTACCCACTGATGCAACCAGATGGCTCCGTATAACTGTCTGTCTCAAGGTCGGCAGCCTCCAACCCACTGCCATATCAGTAGAGGTAGCTTGCGGCTGCCTGCCTGCAAGGGTAATGGCCCCGTCCCCCATACTGGCTGCCTCTGAAGCCGGGGCCCCCCGCCATACGGAAGGTCTCGGTAATGGTGGCCGGCAGCTTACGGCGTGCGTCACTTAAGCCGGCCTCTCGCGAGCACGCTGCGTCTCGAGATACTGGGTAACTGGGCAACTCGCTGTACGGACTGGTTGCCTCAATAATGGCTGCCTGCATGGTACCACTGACTATACCCGAGAGGGCTCCGTATAACTGCCTGCCTTGAGAACTACGGCCTCCAACCTCCTGCCTGCTTCACTAGAGGCGAACTGCACCTGCCTGCCTGCCTGCCTGCCTAACAGGGTAAAGGCCCTGTGCCCCGTACTGGCTGCCTCGTTAGCCGGGACCACGTCATATGGAAAGTCTCAATAATGGCGGCCGGCAGCGTACGGCGTGTATCACTTAAGGCGGCCTCTCGAGAGCACGTTGAGTCTCGCGATACAAAAGCACCTGGCTGTACGGACTGGCTGACTTCATAATGGCTGCCTGCACGATGCCCAAGGCCACAACCGCAAAAGGCTCCTTAAACTTCCTGCCTCTGGGACCGAGGCCTCCAACCCCCTGCCAGTCTCAGTAGCGGCGGCCTGCACCTGCCTGCCTGCCAGGGTAAAGGCCCCGTGCCCCATACTGGCTGCCTCGTTAGTGAGGCCTGTGCCGTACGGAAGGTCTCGGTAATGGCGGCCTGCTGATTAAGGCGTACGTCACTTAAGCAGGCCTCTCGCGAGCACGCTGCGTCTCGCGGGACTCAGCACCTCGTTGTACGGACTGGCTGCCTCACTAATGGCCGCCTGCACAGTACCCATGGCCACAACACCAGAGGGCTCCGTATAACTGCCTGCCTCTAGTAACATGGCCCCCAACCCCGTACCAGCCTCGGCAGAGGCGGCCTGCAGCTCCCTGCCTACCAGGGAGAGAGCCCGAGTCTCCTACTGGCTGCATCGTTAGCCGGGGCCTCCCGCTGTACGGAAGGTGTCGGTAATGGCGGCCAGCAGCTTACGGCATGCGTGGCGTGCGTCACTTAAGCCGGCCTCTCACGAGCACGCTGCGTCTTGCGGTACTCAGCACCTCGCTGTATGGACTGGATGCCTCAATAATGGCCGCCTACACAGTACCCACGGCCGCAGCATCAGAGGGTTCCGTATAACCGCCTGTCTCTAGGACCGTGGCGGCCAAACCCCTGCCAGCATTGGTCGAGGCGGCCTACAGCAGCCTGACTACCCAGGTAAAGGCCGCCTGCACCGTACTGGCTACATCGTTAGCCGGGGCCCCCCGCCGTACGGAAGGTGTCGGTAATGGCGGCAATCAGCTTACAGTGTGCGTCACTTAAGCCAGCCTCTCGCGAGCACACTGCGTCTCGAGGGACTCAGCACCGCGCTGTACGGACTGGCTGCCTCAACAATGGCCGCCTGCACAGTACCCAGGGCTGCCACAGGAGAGGGCTCCGTATAACTGCCTGCCTCGAGGACAGCGGCTTCCAATCTCCTGCCAGCCACAGTAGAGGCGGCCTGCACCTGCCTGCCTGCCAGGGTAAAGGTCCCGTGCCCGTAACTGCCGGCCTCGTTAACGGGGACCCCCCGCAGTACGGAAAGTCACGGTAACGGTAGCCTGCAGCGTAAGGCATGGGGGTGTTTTTTTGGGTAGAAATTTTAGTCGTGGTTAAGGGGCTTTATCTGGAATTGCAGCATCCTGGACAGAGGCACAGTGTGTTATCCCTTGAATGGCCACAGGAGGGCAGCAGAGGATTATTTTCCCGCAGGAATTGGCTGACAGTGTCCCTTAAGGACTAACATAATAAATACATAGATCCATAGATATATACAGTATAATATTAAGTGATTTCAAGAAAAAATATAATTATGTATTCCCAAAACTAGTGTATAAGTATGCTCTATGATTATATTCTCAAAATCACTAAATAAAGGATGCTTGCTCTTAGCACGTTTCTACAGAATTAGTTTAGCTTTCATTCTGAAAGAGACAGGCCTAAGTATTGAGCAAAGCCCCGTGCGATACAAGAACAGGTTTCAAAACCGAAGGGCTTCAAAACCAAAGTATTAACTAGAATCATTTCTTCAGAAAAAAAATGTGTTTACAACTATTTTATTCTAGAACACAAAAGTACTCAATAACCTAATGCCACAGATGTAACAGAAATATATGAAGCAATTTTGGATTTTACTAAGATACTGGAAAGGGAGACTCATTTTGATGCTGCTGAAATACATTCAAATTCTGCATTTCCAAAGGAAAGTTACCGTTTCCACCTCTAACCCTGGCCATGACCCAGACCCTGCTGACCTTTTACTCTCACCCTCACTCTAAAACCCTAACAGCAACCACAGCTCTAGGCTCAGCCCTAGCCTTGACCTCTGACCCTTGACTGCCACTCCGATTTATATATATATATATTTTTTTTTTAATATATTTATTGATATTTTACAGAGAGGAAGGGAGAGGGATAGAGGGTTAGAAACATTGATGAAACAGAGACATCGATCATCCGCCCCCTGCACGCCCCCTAAAGGGAATGGGCCCGCAACCAGGACACATGCCCTTGACTGGAATGGAACCTGGGACCTTTCAGTCTGCAGGCTGACACTCTCTCCACTGAGACAAACCGGTTTGGGCCCGATTTGTATTTTTAAAAGTGAGTAGAATCCGTAGCTGGTGTTGCTCACTGGTTAAAGCATCGGCTTGCCAGACATACACTCACTCGCTCACTCCTCTCTAGTTAAAAGAGGCACTGAGGAACATTAGGCAGGGCGGTGGGTCGCCTTAAAGGAACCTCAGTACAGTTGCCTCAAAAGCCTCCCTTTGCAGGGCTGGGGTGGGAAGAGTTGAAGAACCCAGAGCCGTGACTTCAATGGATCCAGGGACGGAATGATTTATGCCATGGACAGCATCGAAGATTTTTTTTTTTTTTTCTGGGTAGAATTTTGGGTCCTGTTACAGGACTTTAGTTGTAAATTCTGCTCCATGGCCCGAAACTCTGCGTGTTTTTCCTTTGATGCCCACAGGTGGGCAGCGGAGGATCAATTTTTCACAGAAAAGGGCTGACTATGGACTCAAATTCGGACCCTTTGGGATCCGGGACACTTGTTCTTCCAGCCCAGCAACACTTGCCAGGACAAACGCCTCCTCTTTATACTTTAGCACATTGATTGCTGACAGACCAAGCCTCAACACCTTGGTGTGCTTATACAGAGACTGTAAGATGGATCCGCGCAGCTCAGGTAAACTGACACAGTCGTGTGCTCCAGAATGCTGCTGTTCAGCCTCAGGATATGCTCAGATTTTTACTTATGTAATTTCCACGTGTGTGTTTTAAACACATATTTCCTCTGTTTCTCTTAATTTTTGATCATTTCTGTGCTTGTGAAATATACTAATTTTCATTTCTAAAACGTGGGGGTGGTTTTCCCATTCTGTTTGGGTATTGAACTCCATGGCTGTTCATTACAGATGTGTTTATTATAGCTTGAGTTATGTTCAACTGCCATTTATTACACTTAAAAAAAACTTCGTTCGTTTGAGGCTTGTTTTTAAAATAAATCAAGGGCAGCCACTATCCTTTATGATTTTTCTACTGAGTGATTCATGTATTAGGTCTCTGCACTCTGAATGGTCAGCAAGGAAGGATTTAAGAGCCTGGGAGAGCTGCAGTGGTTGTTCCAGAGGAGTTTGAGCCATAGTGGCTGCTGTTCCCAGAACTTTGAGGGTATGTATACCTTTGTGTGGAACCAAAGAATCAAGAAGAATTTTCATGACATTTTGCAGTCTTTCTTTTTTAAAACATCTCTCAATACCACTTCAAAAAATGCACAACCTGAAATGCTAATGGCCAGTTTGGGGGACATTCTACAGAATGACTGGCTTGTAAGCTTCAAAAATATGAAAGTCAGGAATGTATAGAGAAAATATGAGACTGTGATAGACTGAAGGCCACTGTAAGTGTCAACACATCAGGGCAGCTTCTGATATGAGAGGGAATTCTTTTGCAACTTACGGCGTAACTGGGAGATTCATTACATCATCCTCGGCTGTGGCAAATAGAAGGAAGCAAAGCATGTGTGTTGGATCTCCGGGTTGTGATGGATGCAGTAATAGATTTCTGATTCTGAAAGACAAAAAATTACTAGGGAAGTCCCCGTGCTGATACTGGCGGCCTCATTAGTGGGGTTTCTGCAGTACGGAAGGTCTGAATGCTGGCACCTTGCAGGGTCTGACATGCATCAGTTAAGGTGGCCTCTCCTGACCCCAATTCCTCTGGCAGTACTCAGCACCTCGCTGTAAGGACCGGCTGACTCAATAATGGCGGCTTGCGTGATACCCACTACCACAACCCAAACTGGCTCTGCATAACTGCTTGCCTCGAGGATGGCGGCCTCCAACCTGCTGGCTGGCTCTGTAGAGGCAGTCTGCAGCTGCCTGCCTGCCAGGTTAAAGGACATGGTCCCGTACTGGCTACCTGTTTAGCTGGGGCCTCTGCCTTATGGAAGGTCTCCATAATGGCGGCATCTCACGAGGACACTGAGTCTCAAAGTACTCCACAACTGCCTGTACTGACTGCCTGCCTCAATAATGGCAGCTGCAAGGTGCCCATGGCCACAATTATCTACTGTGCCATATTTACTTCTCAAGACAAAAAAAAATGAAATTTTGTCTTGAATCGTGGTGCAGCCTGGGTAATAGTCTTCCTAGGACAATAGGGACGAATCCCAAAAACAATAGGTAATTATATAGTGTGACATATTTATTTCTCATGACAAATAAATGAAATTTTGTCTTGAATCGTGGTGTCGCATGGGCAACCGTCTTCCTAGGACAATAGTGATGAATCACAAAAAACAATAGGTAATTATATATTGTGACATATTTATTTCTCATGACAAATCAATGAAATTTTTTGTCTTGAATCGTGGTGTCGCATGGGCAACCTTCTTCCTAGGACAACAGGGACGAATCCCAAAAACAACACGTAATTATCTACTGTGACATATTTACTTCTCAAGACAAAAAAAAAAAATATGAAATTTTGTCTTGAATCGTGGTGCAGCCTGGGTAATAGTCTTTATCTGACAACAGCCAACGACACGGCGACACGTGGCGACACCGAGGAGCGGTGTGTGGGTGCCTCAGACCCTGGGAAATAGGTGTTTTTTTCCTGCTGGTCTCAGGCGTGACCCCCATGAAAGGGTCGTGCGACCCCCCAAAGGGGTCAGGACCCTCAGGTGAAGAACCACTGCCTTAGAGGGAGGCCCCCCCTGACCCCCGACGACCTCGTCTCTGAGCCTTCACTCTGTCTCAGCTGCCAAGACCCCTGTCTCCCTGCAGGTCCCACCAGCAGGCTCTGGGGGAGGAGGGAGGTGAATTTGGGGTGCCCCATCAGGGGACTCACACATGGGGGGGGGGTGCCCTCCGGCCCGGTTCCAGGCAGCCACGACACCATGACCTACGGCCTGAGCAAGAAGTCGCCCGTCTCCCGGTCCGCCTCGCAGCTGCTGCAGCTGCTGGCAAAGGTCCTGCCCTGCATCCTGCAGCCCGTGGTGCTCAAGTGGTCCGTCACCCAGGTGAGCTGGTTCCGGGTCCCCCCCCCACCACCACCACCCCCAAACCCGGCCGACCGACCGACCGGCCGGCCGACGCCCGCGTCTCCAGGGAAAAGTGGCTGAGCCCTGGCCCGTGTGGCTCAGTGGTTAGAGCGTCGGCCTGCGGACTGGAAGGGTCCCCGGGTTCGATTTCTGGTCAAAGGGCAGGGACCTGGGTGGCGGGCACCTCCCCAGTGGGA
>JAAGEH010000761.1:0-14415 GCA_011751065.1 Lasiurus cinereus | reverse complement strand
GTCATACCTCCACGAAGTTGCAACTAAGGAGGGGCAGGGAACACTTTGGATCATTGTACACATTCACACTCTGAAAAAACAGGGTTATTGTTGTACCTCCTACTGTACAAGAACATAGTAACACCAATATTCTGAGTTTTGTTAAAAGACAATAGAGGTTAATAGGCAGTACTTATCCAGAGCAGAACAATAGTGGAAGTGAATGACCATTCTCTTTTTTTCTTTTTTAAAAATTGTTATTTTATTTTATTTTTTAATTTTGTATATTTTAATTAAAAAACTATTTCTTTCTTTTCTCCTCAATTGATTTAACTTTTTAATTATTACATTTTTGTTTTCAACTAATATTATTGCTACTACTATTTTACTTTTCTGGAAAAAAACAAGTGTCATTTTGTTTTCCCTTTATTTTACTTTGGAATTAGAGTTCTACATTCTGTTTTCATCTTTCCTTTAGCATAATTTTACTCTATTTCAACTCTACCTTTATGCCAACACTTTCTTCCTAACTTTCCCCATTTTCTTGTCTTATTTTTCTCTTTCCCTTTTCCAACTTTAGATTCTCCCTACTCTTTCTCTTTACCTGGTTAAAATTTCACCCCACTTATATATCTAATTTCAAATCCCCTACTCCAGGTCCATACAAAACTCTCTCTTCTTGTCTTCACTATCCAAAAAGTTGTTTTTCTCTATGTTGTTTTGTTGCTGTTTGCCTGAACAGTGATTATATCTTTTTTTTATGCTTTTTTGCTGAGATTGTTTTAGTTTATTCAACTGGTTTTATTTTTCTTTTTGTTTGCTTTGTTTTGGTTTGTTTTTTTTCTTCTCTTTCCCCTTGCCTCCCTCCATATCAGTTGTTATTTGTAGTTTGTATTAATCTCTAAGTACTGGTTGCTGGCATTTGTTGGAATTAGTGACTGTTCTATTGGTGATTTCTCCTGATATCTATATTTTGTTCCCCCTTTCTCTCTTATTCTCTTTCTTTTTTCTCTGACTTTTTTCTCTTTCTCTTTTCTTCTTCTTCTTCTTCTTCTTCTTCTTCTTCTTCTTCTCCTTTTTTAATTTTATTTTTTTGTTCATTCATTTATTTGTTTTTTTCTACCTCTCACAATTTGATTCTGGCATTTCTTGTTTCTTCATTTTCCCTTTCTTCTTTCTCTACTTACCCCTAATTTGTCTTTCATTGGTGGTCACCTTATTTGTGATTATTAACATCCTATATACATTTCTATTCAGTGCCTTGTATGTTGTACCTGGTCGTGTTGTAGTTTGTGACTTTGAATCAACATAGCAGAGAGAACTACATAACCAGACACCTGGAGAAGTAAGACCATGGGCAGAAAAAGAAACAGCCTGCATAAGACAGAAAGGCAGGTACAACCAGAAAAGGAAGTAAACGAAATAGAAGCGGAAATAAGCCTGCCAGAGAAAGAGTTCAGAGAAATAATCTTAAGATGGATGAAAAGAATGGAAGACAAAATCAACAACGTGAGTAAGAGGCAAGAGGAAATGAAGAACACCCAAGAGGAAATAAAGAAGAAGGAAGAAAAAATGCAGAATAATCAAGAAGAAATGAAAAATGACATCACTGCTATAAAGAACTCAATAGAAAGCACCAAAAGTAGACTAGAAGAAGCAGAGGACCACATAAGTGAGCTAGAAGACAAGGTAGGAAAAAATACCCAAGTACAGCAGCTTCTAGGGAAAAAAAAGCAAGAGGAGAGCCTAAGGAAACTTTGGGATAACAAGAAACAAAACAATATCCGCAAAATTGGGGTTCCAGAAAGAGTGGAAACTGAGCAAGGATTAGCGAATCTATTTGAAGAAATAATGACAGAAAATTTCCCCAAAATAGGAAAGAAAAACCCACACAAATCCAAGAAGCTCACAGAGTCCCAAGCAAAATGAAACCCAAAAAACCGACACCAATGCACATTATAATTAAATTGGCAAACACCAACGGGAAAGTAAGAATCTTAAAAGCACTCAGAGAGAAACAGAATATTACCTACAAAGGAACCCCCATAAGACTACCTACTGATTTCTCAATATAAACTCATCAAGCCAGAAGGGAATGGAATGAAATATTCAAAGTCATGCAAAGGAAGAGTCTGAATCCAAGAATACTGTACCCTGCAAGGCTTTCAATCAAAATGGAAGGTGAAATCAGAAGTTTCACACACACAAAAGGACTAAGGGAATATATTACCACCAAACCAGAAATACAAGAAATGTTAAAAGGACTGCTGTAATAAAAAAAACTAGGAAGCGGAGAACGAACTCATGGGTAAAGACTAAAAATGGCGACAGATAAGTACTTATGAATAATAACTTCAAATGTAAACGGATTAAATGCTCCAATCAAAAGACATAGGGCAACCGACTGGACAAGAAAACATGATCCATCTATCTGCTGTCTGAAAGAAACCCACCTTAGGAAAAGAGATGCACACAGATTGAGGGTGAAGGGATGGAAGATGGTATTTCAGGGAAATGGAAATGAAAAAAAAAAACTGGGGTTACAATACATATATCTGCCAAATTAGATCTCAAAGTGAAGGACATAACAAGAGATAAAGAAGGTCACTTCATAATACTAAAGGGAACAATCCAACAAGAAAAAATAACCCTGGTAAACATATATACTCCCAATATAGGAGCACCTAAATACATTAAAAACTCCTGGAGGATATTAAAGGAGAAATTGACAGCAATAAAATCATAGTAGGAGAACATTTTCTCAGATTGAACTGGAAATCAACTATAATAAAAACAATAGAAAGAAATCAAACACATGTAGACTAAACAGCATGCTATTAAACAATGACTGGGTAACCAAAGAGACAAGGAAGAAATAAAAAACATCATGACAACAAATGACAATGACAACACAATAATACAAAATTTATGGGACACAGTGAAAGCAGTCTTGAGAGGGAAGTTCAAAGTCCTACAAGCCTACTGCAAAAAACAGAAAACAATGGTAATAAGTTACCTAACCCTACAACTCAAAGAGCTAGAACATGAGCAACAAGAAAAGCCCAGTGTACTCAGAAGGAAGGAAATAGTGAAGATCAGAGTGGAGATAAACAACTTGGAGACCAAAGAAACAATTCAAAAGATCAACAAAACCAAGAACTGGTTCTTTGAAAGGGTAAACAACATAGATAGACATCTAGCCAGGCTCACCAAGAAGCAAAGAGAGAAGACCCAAATAAACAAAATCAGAAAGGAAAGAGGAGATATAACAACAGACCCTGCCAAAATACAAAGGATTGTTAAAAAATACTATGAACAACTCTATTCCAACAAATTGGAAAACCTGCAAGAAACAGACATATTCCTTGAAAAATATAACCTTCCAAAACTCAATCAGGAAGAATCTAAACATCTCAATAGGCCAATAACTATGGAAGAAATTGAAGCAGTCATCAAAAAGCTTCCAGCAAATAAAAGTCCGTGACCAGATGGCTACACAGGAGAGTTTTACCAAAACATTCAAGGAAGAATTACAACCTATCTCTGCAGACTGTTCAAAAGTATTCAAGAACAAGGAACACTTTCAAACACCTTCTATGAAGCCATCATCACCCTAATACCAAAACCAGATAAAGACAACACAATGAAAGAGAATTATAGGCCAATATCTCTCAAGAACATAGATGCCAAAATCCTCAACAAAATTCTTGCAAACCGTATCCAGCAGTACATCAGAAAGTTCATGCACCATGACCAAGTAGGATTCATCCCAGGAATGCAGGGATGGTACAATATCCGCAAATCAATAAACGTGATACATCACTGAAACAAATTGAGAAATAAAAATCACATACTCATATCAATTGATGCAGATAAAGCATTTGACAAAATCCAACACTCCTTCTTGATAAAAACTCTCAGCAAAGTGTGAATAGAAGGATCATACCTCAACATCATAAAAGCTATATATGATAAACCCACAGCTCACATCATACTCAATGGGCAAAAACTAAAACCATTTCCCCTAAGAACAGGAACAAGACAGGGATGCCCACTCTCACCTCTCCTGTTTGACATAGTACTGGAAGTATTAGCCATTGCAATTAGACAAGAAGAAGAAATAAAAGACATCCAAATTGGAAAAGAAGAAATAAAGCTGTCCTTATTTGCAGATGACATGATACTGTACATAAAAAAGGACTCCATCCCAAAACTAATTTACTTAATAAATGATTTCGGCAATGTAGCAAGAAACAAAGTTAATACCAAGAATTCTGTGGCATTTCTGTACACTAATAGTGAAATTACAGAAAGAGAGATTCAACAAGCAATCCCATTTACCATCGCACCAAAAAAATTAAGATACCTAGGAATAAACCTAACTAAAGAGGTAAAAGACCTATATGTAGAAAACTACAGGACACTGAAAAAAGAGATTGAGGAAGATGTTAACAGATGGAAGAGCATACCATGCTCATGGATTGGGAGAATCAACAGCATTAAAATATCCATACTACCCAAAGCAATCTGTAGATTCAATGCACTACCCATTAAAATACCAACAACATACTTCACAGACCTAGAAAGAATTCTTCATAGATTCATCTGAAACAAAAATGACCACTAATAGCCACAGCAATTCTGAGAAAGAAGAATAAAGTAAGTGGGATCTCAATACCAGATTTCAAGCAATATTACAAAGCCACTGTTCTCAAAACAGCCTGGTACTGGTACAAGAACAGACATATAGACCAATGGAATAGAATAGAGAATCCAGATATCCACCCAAACCACTATGCACAACTAATATTTGACATGGGTGGCATGACCATACAATGGAGTCATTATAGCGTCTTCAACAAATGGTGTTGGGAAAATTGGACAGATACATGCAAAAAAGGGAACTGGACCAGAAATTTACACCAAATACAAAAATAAACTCAAAATGGATACAGGACTTAAACATTAGAAGGGAAACCATAAAAACATTAGAGGAATCCACAGGCAGCACAATCTCAGCCATATGCCAAAAGAACTTCTTCACTGATACTGCTCCAAAGGCAATGGAAGCTAAAGACAGAATAAACAAATGGGACTACATCAAAATAAAAAGCCTTTTGAACAGCAAAAGAAACCATCAACAAAACAACAAGAAAAACCACTGTATGGGAGAACATATTTGCAAATGTTATCACTGATAAAGGTTTAATCTCCAACATCTACAGCCAACTTATACAACTTAATAAAAGGAAGATAAACGATCCAATAAAAAAAATGGGCAACGGACCTAAATAGAACCTTTTCAAAAGATCACAGAAGAAAGGCCAAGAGGCACATGAAAAGATGTTCAAAATCACTAATTATCCAAGAGATGCAAATCAAAACGACAATGCGATACCATCTTACACCTGTCAGAATGGCAATCATAAACAAATCAACAAAAGACAAGTGTTGGCGAGGATGCGGAGAAAAAGGAACTCTTGTGCACTGTTGGTGGGAATGCAGACTGATGCAGCCACTGTGGAGAACAGTATGGAGTTTCCTCAAAAAACTAAAAAGGGATCTCCCATTTGACCCTGTAATACCACTCTTCAGAATTTATCCTAAGAAATTACAAACACCAATCAGAAAGGATTTATGCACCCCTATGTTCATAGCAGCACAATTTACAATAGCTACAATTTGGAAACAGCCTAGGTGCCCATCAGTAGATGAGTGGAACAGAAAACTGTGGTACATCTACACAATGGAATTCTATGCTGCCATTAAAAAGAAGGAACTCTTACCATTTGCAGCAACCTGGTTGGAACTGGAGAGGCTTATGCTTAGTGAAATAAGCCAGTCAATGAAGGAGAAGCACCACATGCTCTCCCTCATTTGTGGATAATAAAGAACATTGTAAACTGATGAACAAAAGGGTAGATACAGAAGCAGTAAAGCATCAAACAGGCAGTGATATTATAGCAGGAAGATTAAAGAGAGGTGGGGTAGATAAGAGATCAATCAAAGGATTTGTATCTATGCATATAAGCATAACCAATGAACATAGACACTGGAGGGTGGGGGTATGCCTGGGAGGAAGGGGAGGCAATGGGAGATATGTATACATGTAACACAATAAAAAATAGAAAAAGAAAAAAAGAAATAATAATAAAATAACCACAAATGCAAAAAATAAAAAATAAATAAACAAATAATAAGTGGGGTGAAATTTTAACCAGGTATAGAGGAAGAATAGGGAGAACATAAAGTTTGAAAAGGGAAAGAGAAACAAGACAACCAAATGGGGAAAGTTAGGAAGAGAGTGTTGACATAAAGGTAGAGTTCAGATTGAGTTTGAGAATCATGCTAAAGGGAAGATGAAAATAGAATGTAGGACTCTAACCCCAAAGTAAAATTAAGAGCAAATAAAATGAAACTTTTTTTGGAAAATGTAAAATAGTAGTAGTGATAATTCTAGTTGAATATAAATATATAATAATTAAAAAGGTAAAATCAATTGGGGAGAAAATAAAAAATACTTTTTTAATTAAAATATACAAAAAAATAAAGAATAAAAATAAAAATAGAATGGGCAGTAGTGGAGGTCATTCACTTCTACTATTTGGCACTCCTGTTTCCCAGTCTGGAGTGTATTGCAGTTCCCTGTGTACCACTGCTGAGGTGTGTCTTAGTCTCTTTATTCTTTTGTGATTATGCGAGTCAATTTGTTAGTCATCCACTGGGGGGCAGTGTTTCAAAATTGACCTCTGAGAGTAAGCACAGGACCTCTCTAGGCTGTGCTTAGGTCCTACTACACTGTGGTTCTCAATACTGGTTTGTGGGGATGGGTTGCCCCAGAGCTGATTCTTTGATAGTTACTCTGCACTCCAGTCCCCAGGTTCCAGGAAAACATCCTTCCCCTGCAGTCTCTCAAAATGTTTCCAATTTTGTGATCTTAGAAATCAGAAGCCAAGGTCTGAAGAGGAGAGTGTTGTCTGAGCTCTCTCCCTTCCCCATTCCTGTTTGAGAAGTGGGGACACTGTAATAACTCCCAGGCTGTCCTTCTGCCTCAGATAAAAATAGGTTGCTTTCAAGAGTTCCCCACTGTTAATAGCTCTGAGAGCCCTCTTCCACATTTAGGGATCACACCCTGCCCTGCATATGCAGATTTCTCTTTAGAGCAGCTTTCCCTCAGACCAGTTCCCACAGTGTGCGCATCTCTAGTCTATGGGACAGGAAACCTTACCTCATCCCAGGCGAAATCTGACCTTTCCCTGTGGCATGTGGAGCTCCTTTCAGTCCCAATGTCTGCCCTGATTGGAGAACAGTGTTCTGGGTCCCCCGACTGTTTGGTGGGTGCTGCAGCTGTAGCTTTTCAGACCACCTGAGACATCCACTTCCCCCTGCAGGATGGCACCGTCTTGGCATTCATGCTGGTGGCTCTGGCAGACAAAACTTCATGGCAGTGGGGCTGCATGGACAGGGGAATTCCTTCCAGCAGTCCCTCACCTTCACCTCAAGGATAACTGACTCTAAACTTGCCAACAAACACTCCCAGTGCAACTCTTAGCTGCTCTCTTTGTCTGCCCAACAATAAGGCTCCAGACACGTCTGTTTATTCTGCCACCATTTTTTCCCTCTTGTAGTGTTCCATAATTGGTTCTCCTGATCTTCTAAGGGGACTTCCCTGAATAATACAAATACAATTTTACACTCTTTTTGAAGTTGACAACTGATATACAATAGTCTCCCAACTACATTTAAAGGTCACTGTTACTTTTTAATTACGTCCAGTACTTTCAAACAGGGCATAAATGTGCTTATTACTCTATTTCCAGCATTTCCCACATTGCACAAAACACTTGTTATGCAGTATCTTGACACTGATATATCTTTTCAATTATTTCTCTATCCTAATATTCTGCTTATTGCACTCATTTCCGGGTGGTTTCTCACAAGGTTGAGTTGTTTCAAGAACAGTCTCAATGTGCTTATTGCTCAATTTCCAGGATTTCCCGCATTGTATGAAACACTTTCTGGCGTATATCCTGAAACAGAGAAGGAATTTTCACTTTTTCTCAAACTATTCTGTTCATGTAAGGGACCTCTTAGATTTCTTCAAAGAGCATCCTACACACTTCTTTGTAGTGGAGAACGCTTATAGACTTATGTCCATATCAAAATTTATACTTTAGTTCTACTTTTCTATAAATGCCATTTTTACCAAAACTGTTCTAAGGTGCTTGTTGCTCTATTTTTGGAATATTCCGCATTGTACAAAACCCTTCTAAACTACATCCAGATGTTGAGAAGTAATTTACAATGTTCTCTAACTATTCTGTCCAAATTACTGTTATATTCCACTTATTTCCTGGTTCTTTCAGTGTCCTATATTTGGCTCACCTCATCTCCTAATGGACTTCCCCGCATGATAAAAATACGTTTCTACACTCCTTTGGAAATTGACAACTGATATACAATTTTCTCCCAACTATATTTAAAGTTTACAGTTACTTTTCAGTTAATACTAATGCTTTCAAAGAGGGCTTAAATGTGCTTATTACTCTATTACAAGCATTTCTCCCATTGATCAAAACACTTGTTCTGTAGTATACTGACACTGACAAGACTTTTTCACTAGTTTTCTATCCTAATATCTTGCTTATTCCACTCATTTCCTGGTGATTTAACTCAGGATCTTAAGTGGTTTAGAGAACAGTCTTATTGTGCTTATTGCTTTATTTTTAGGATTTCCTGCATTGTACCAAACATTTTCTGACATAAATCCAGAAACTGAAAAGTAATTTTCACTTGTTCTCTATTTTGTGCATATAAAGGAATTGTGAGCTTTATTAAAAGACCATCCTACACACTTGTTTGTAGTCGACAACCCTTATGACTTATCTCCCTAATACAATTTATAAATTAGCTCTGATTTTCAGTAAATGCCATTGTTCCCAAAATTGTTCTAAGGTGCTTATTGTTGTATTTCCAGGATATTCCGCGTGGTAGGAAACACTTTCTACAGTATATCAGGATGTTTACAAGAAATTTATACTTGTTCTCTATCTATTCTGTGCAATTGACTGTTATTTTCAACTCCCAACAATATTTAAAGTTTACTGTTACTTTTCAGTTAATTCTAGTGTTTTCAAAGAGGGCATAAATGTGCTTATTACTCTATTTCAAACATGTCCCGCAATGCAGGAAATATTTGTTATGCTGTTTCTTGACAATGAGATCTTTTACACTAGTTATCTATCCTAATACCCTGCTTACTCCACTCATTACCTGGATGTTTCTCATAGGGTTGAGTGGTTTCAAGAAACTTCTTAATGTGCTAATTGTTCTATTTCCAGGATTTCCCACATTGTACGAAACATTTTGACATATATCCTGAAACTGAGAAATAATTCACACTTGTTCTCTAACTATTCTGTTCAAGTAAGGTACCTCACAGCTTTTTTCAAACAGCATCCTACACACTCTATTGTAGTCCCAAAACTTTATAAACTTATCTCCCTATTACAATTTATAATTTAATTCTACTTTTCTGTAAATGCCATTATTGCCAAAACTGTTCTAAGGTGCCTATGTTCTATTTCTGGGATATCCCACATTGTATGAATCCCTTCTATAATATATCCTGATGTTGGGCAGTAATTTACACATCTTCTCTAACTATTCTGCCCCATATACTGTAATTCTCCACTCATATCTTGTTTCTTGCAGTGTCCTATAATGGGCTCTCCTCATCTTCTAAGGGAATTCTCTACATGATTCAAGTACCTTTCTACATTCTTTGCGAAGTTGAGAACTGACACACAATGTCTCCAAATACATTTAAAGTTCACTGATACTTTGCAGTTAATTCTAATGATTTCAAAGTGGGCATAATGTGCTTACTACACTATTTCAAGCATATCTCGCATTGCAAGAAACACATGTAATGGTGTCTCTTGAAACTGACAGATCTTTTCTAGTAGTTCTCTATTCTAATATTCTTCTATTCCAAACATTTATGGTGGTGTCTCACAGGGTTTTCACTGCTTTGGCGACCAGTCTTAATGTGATTACTACTCTATTTCAAGGATTTCCTCCATTGTATGAAACTCATTCGGTCCTCTATCCTGAAACTGAGAAATAATTTTCACTTCTTCTCTACCAATGCTGTTCATTTAAAGGGACACTTAGCTTTATTTAGAGAGCAGCCTACACACTTCTTTGTAGTTGAAAACCCTTAAACAGTATCTCCCTATTACAAATTACATTTTAGGTCTAGTTTTCAGTACATGGCATTGTTCCCAAAACAGTGTTATGATGGGTATTGCTCTCATTCCAGTATATTCTGTATGCAGGAAACCCATTCTGAAGTATATTGTGATGTGTAGAAGAAATTCACACTTGTTCTGTAACTATTCTGTCCAATTAACTATTATTTTCCCCTCATTTCTTGTTTCTTGCTGTGACCTATAATTGGCTCTGCTCCTCTACAAAGGGACTTCTCTACATGACACCAATATCGTTCTATATTCTGTTGGAAGTTGAGAACTGATACACAATTGTCTCCCAATACATTTAAAGTTCACTGTTACCTTGCAGTAACTTCTAATGCCTTCAAAAATGGTTTAAATGTACTTATTACTCGATTTTAAGCACCTCCCAAATTGGACGAAGCACTTATGCTTTTTTTTTTGTCACTGACAGATCTATTCCACTAGTTCTCTATCCTAATTTCATGCTTATACCACGCATTTCCTGGTTGTTTCTCCCAGGGTAGAGTCTTTTACAAAACAGTCTCAATGCACTAATTGCAGTATTTCCAGGATATTCCGCATTGTAGGAAAATCTACCTATACTCAAGAAGTTTAGAAGAAATTCACACTTCTTCTCTATTTATTCCTTGCAATGTGCTCTTATTTTCCCCTAATTTTTTGATTCTTCCCGTGTACTATACTTGGTTCTCTTAGTCTTCTTGGAGAATACTCTACATGATACAAGAACCTTTCACATTCTTTGGGATGTTGAGAAATGACAAACAATTGAATCCAATTACATTTAAAGTTCACTATTTCTTTCCACTTAATGCTACTGCTTTAAAAGTGGCCTTAAATGTGCTTATTACACTACTTCAAGTGTATCCCGCAATGCAAGAAACACATGTAATGGTGTCTCTTGACACTGACAGATACTTTCTAGTTATTCTCTATCCTAATATCCTGCTAATTTCACTCATTTATGGTGGCAACTCACAAGGTCTTGAGTGGTATAGAGACGAGTCTTAATGTGTTTAATACTCTATTTCAAGGATTTCCTACCTAGTATGAAACCCATTCAATCCTCTATTCTGAAACTCAGAAGAAATTTTCACTTCTCCACCTAAGCTGTTCATGCAAGGGACCACTGAGCTTTATTTAGAGAGCATCCTACACACTTCTTTGTAGTTGAAAACCCTTATACACTATCTCCGTAGTACAATTTATACTTTAGATCTAGTTTTCAGTACATGGCATTGTCCACAAACTGTTTTATGATGCTTATTGCTCTCTTTCCAGTATATTCTGCATTGTAGGAAACCCATTCTGCAGTATATCGTGTTTAAAAGAAACTCACACTAGTTCTGTAACACTTCTGTCCAATTTAGTCTTATTTTCACCACATTCTTGTTTCTTGCACTGTCCTATAAGATGCTCTGCTCCACTTCTAAGGGATTTCTCTACATGATACAAATATCTTTCTACACTCTCAGGGAAGTTGAGAAATGATACACAATTGTCTCTCAAATATATTTAAAGTTCACTGTGACCTTGCAGTTACATCTATTGCCTTCTAAAGTCGTTTAAATGTGCTATTTCAAGCATTTCCCGCATTGTACGAAACACTTGTTTTGCTGTTTCTGGACAGTGAAAGATCTTTTACACTAGTCCTCTTTCCTAATATCATGCTTATACCAAGCATTTCCTGGTTGTTTCTCCCAGGGGTGAGTCTTTCAAGAACAGTCTCAATGTGCTAATTGCTGTATTTCTAGGATATTCTTCATTATAGCAAAACCTCTCTATATTACATCAAGATGTTTAGAAGTAATTCACACTTGTTCTCTATATATTCCTTGCAAATTGCTTTAATTTCCCCCTCATTTGTTGTGTCCTGCAGTGTCCTATAATTGGTTCTCCACATCTTCTAAGGGAATTCTCTACATGATACAAAAATCTTTCACATTTGTTGGGAAGTTGAGAACTGACAAACAATTGACTCCAATTACATTTAAAGTTCACTGTTACTTTGCAGTTAATGCTACTGCTTTCAAAGTGTCCTGAAATCTGCTTATTACACTAATTCTAGCTTATGCCGCATTGCAAGAAACACCTGTAATGGTGTCCCTTGACACCGAAAGGTCTTTTCTAGTTGTTCTCAATCCTAATATCCTGCTTATTCCACTCCTTTATGGTGGTGTTTCACAGGGTCTTGAGTGGTTTAGAGACCAGTCTTAATATGTTTATTACTCTATTTCAAGGATTTCCTGTATTGTAATAAAATGATTCAGTCCTCTATCCTGAAACTGAGAAGTAATTCTCACTTCTTCTCTACCTATGCTGTTCATGTAAGGGACCACTTAGTTGTATTTAGAGAGCATCCTACGCAATTCTTTGAATTAGAATACCCCTATACACCATCTCCCTATTACAAACTATACTTTAGATCTAGTTTTCTGTACATGGCATTGTTCCCCAACCAGTTTTATGATGCTTAGTACTCTCTTTTCAGTATATTCTGCATTGTAGGAAACCCAATCTGCAGTATATCGTGATGTTTAGAAGAAACTCACACTAGTTCTGTAACTCTTCTGTCCAATTTAGCCTTATTTTCCACCCATTTCTTGTTTCTTGCTCCGTCCTATAAGAGGCTCTGCTCTACTTCTAAGGAAAGTTTCTCTACATGATACAAATATCATTCTACACTCTCAGGGAACTTGAGAACTGATACACAATTGTCTCTCAAATACATTTAAAGTTCACTGTTACCTTGCAGTTGCATCTACTGCCTTGTAAAGTGGTATAAATGTGCTTATTACTCTATTTCAAGCATTTCCCGCATTGTATGAAACACTTGTTTTGCGGTTTCTGGACACTGAAAGATCTTTTACACTAGTCCTCTTTCCTAATATCATGCTTATACCAAGAATTTCCTGATTGTTTCTCCCAGGGGTGAGTCTTTCAAGAACAGTCTCAATGTGCTAATTGCTGTATTTCTAGGATATTCCACATTATAGGAAAACGTTTCTATATTACATTAAGATGTTTAGAAGAAATTCACACTTGTTCTCTATATATTCCTTGTAGGAAACCGAATCTGCAGTATATCGTGATGTTTAGAAGAAACTCACACTAGTTCTGTAACTGATCTGTCCAACTTAGTCTTATTTTCCACCCATTTCTTGTTTCTTGCTCCGTCCTATGAGAGGCTCTGCTCTACTTCTAAAGAAAGTTTCTCTACATGATACAAATATCATTCTACACTCTCAGGGAAGTTGAGAACTGATATACAATTGTCTCTCAAATACATTTAAAGTTCACTGTTACCTTGCAGTTAATACTACTGCTTTCAAAGTGGCCTGAAATCTGCTTATTACACTAATTCTAGCTTATTCCGCATTGCAAGAAACACCTGTAATGGTGTCCCTTGACACTGAAAGGTCTTTTCTAGTTGTTCTCTATCCTAATATCCTGCTTAGTCCACTCATTTATGGTGATGTCTCACACGTTCTTGAGTGGTTTAGAGACAAGAATTGACGTGTTCATTACTCTATTTCAAGGATTTCCTGCATTGTACGGAAATGATTCCGTCCTCTATCCTGAAACTGAGAAGTAATTCTCACTTCTTATCTACCTATGCTGTTCATGTAAGGGACCACTTACCTGTATTTAGAGAGCATCCTACACAATTCTTTGAAGTATAAAAACCCTATACACTATCTCCCTATTACAAATTATATTTTAGATCTAGTTTTCAGTACATGGCACTGTTCCCAACCTGTTTTATGATGCTTATTGCTCGCTTTCCAGTATATTCTGCATTGTAGGAAACCCAATCTGCCGTATATTGTGATGTTTAGAAGAAACTCACACTAGTTCTGTAACTCTTCTGTCCAATTTAGTCTTATTTTCAACCCATTTCTTGTTTCTTGCTCCGTCCTATAAGAGGCTCTGCTCTACTTCTAAGGAAAGTTTCTCTACATGATACAAATATCATTCTATACTCTCAGGTAAGTTGAGAACAGATACACAATTGTCTCTCAAATACATTTAAAGTTCACTGTTACCTTGCAGTTACATCTACTGCCTTGTAAAGTGGTTTAAATGTGCTTATTACTCTATTTCAAGCATTTCCCGCATTGGACGAAACACTCGTTTTCCTGTCTCTGGACACTGAAAGATCTTTTACACTAGTTCTCTT
>JAAGEH010000760.1:0-10488 GCA_011751065.1 Lasiurus cinereus | reverse complement strand
TAGAGGACCTCTCCCATTCCCCTCCTGCCTGCCCTTATGCGGTGGTCAGCATGCATTGATTGCACTTGGCATATGCTATAAGCCCCAGAATCCACCGTTAGTACTGTTGTTGTGTCTATCCCACGTTCTTAAAGAGAGGTAAGTAATATGACAGACATCTAACATCTTATATATTTTCCCGTGCAGGTACCATTTCTGTCGTCCGTCATCCCTTCCTGTCCATCCAGATTTATATCTGGTATCAGGGTCCGACTTCCTGGAAGCACATTGCTTGTGGTGTGGGTTTGCTGGTGGTGAAGACTCTCAGCATTTATGTTTCTGTAAACGTCATCATTCACCTTCATTTTTGAAAGACTTCTGGGGGAGGCATAGAATGCTCCTTTGACCTGCCGCCTCTGCCCCCAGTCCTTTAAAACTGCTGCTCCACCATCTTCTCACTTGCACTGTTTCTGATGAGAAATCTGACAATTTTTTATTTTATTTTATTTTTTTAGTATGTAGCATGTCTCCTTTGGCGGCTTTGGAGACTTTTGCTCTGTCAATGGGTTTGAGTAATGTAATTAATTGACTATTCAATGTGGTTTTCTTTGTTTCTCGTGCTTGTTCATTGTGTTCACTTGGCTCTTGGATTGGTGGGTTGATAATTTTTGTCGTGATGGGAAAGGTTTCTGTCATTGTTTCTTCAAAATTGTCTCTTCACCCCCAGTCTTTTCAGGGAACCCATTACTCATTTATTAGGCCTTTTAAAGTTGCCTCACTGATTTAATTTTTTTTTTTTTGGATTCTGTTTCATTTTTTATATTTTCAGTCATTCATGGCTTTATGTTCCCCAACCCTTTTCCTGCAATGTCTAATCTATAAATGCTATATAGCGAATTTATTTTCTCAGACACTATTGTCTTCATCTATAAAGTTTGACTCTGGACATTCATATACTAGTATATTACAAGTTTCTAATGAAGTCTTCAGACATGTTATCACCTATAATCATTGTATTAAAATCCTCTCTGCCAAAACTGGTTTGGCTCAGTGGATAGAGCGTTGGCCTGAGGACTGAAAGGTCCCAGGTTTGATTCTGGTCAGGGGCATGTACTTTTAGTTGCGGATACATCCCCAGTGGGGCGCGTGCAGGAGGTGGCTGATTGATGTCTCTCTCTCATTGATGTTTCTGGCTCTCTATTCCTCTCCTTTCCTCTCTGTAAAAAATCAATAAAATATGCATTTTTTAAAAATCCTCTCTGCTAGTCAGTGCTCTGGAATCTTTTTTTTTTAAATATATTTCTTTATTGATTTCAGAGAGGAAGGGAGAAGGAGAGAGAGATAGAAACATCAATGATGAGAGAGAATCATTGATTGGCTGCCTCCTGCATGCCCCCCACTGGGGATCGAGCCCACAACCCAGGCATATGCCCTTGGCCAGAATCGAACCTGGGACCCTTCAGTCCGCAGGCTGACGCTCTATCCACTGAGCCAAGCCGGCTAGGGCTGGGCTCTTGACCAATGACCCAGGGCCTTGAATGGACCCAGGAACCATGGAACTCTCCCTGCCCTCCCTGCTCTCTGTTCTGTTGCACCTGACCTGCGTGCGCTTTTCCCACAAGCCCATTGGTCTCAGCGCTTCTCTGGAGTCTTCTTGGCAAAGGGGTCTCTTTGCTAGTCTCTGGCCAAAAGGTGCCCTTTTGGTTCCTGCCTGGGCTTCTCCAGAGCTATGGACAGAGTCCTGGGACCATGACCAGCGAACAGGGCCCGTGCATTCCAGGCCAGAAAGTGGAGAGATGGAGAGGGAGCACAAGAAACCATTGTACATGGTACAGAGCTGAGTCTGAGACTTGAGCGGTGGCCTGGAGTATCTCGTTGGCTCTGCTGCCAGAGCTGAATAGGGCAGTGGTGACACTTGGTGAAACCAAAGCCATCTTTATAGATGCCATTAAGAATTTGAAAGAAGCTGAGACTGGTTTGGCTCAGTGGATAGAATGTCGGCTTGCAGACTGAAAGGTCCTGGGTTTGATTCCGGTTGGGGGCATGTACCTTGCTTGCGGGCACATCTCCACTGTGGGGCATGCAGGAGGCGGCTGATCGATGTCTCTCTCTCATCGATATTTCTGACTTTCTATCTCTCTCTCTTCCTCTCTGTAAAAAATCAATAAAATATATTTTTTTTAAAAGAATTTGAAAGAAGGTGAAGATACATACCCTAGCACAGTGGTTAGCAAACTCATTAGTCAACAGAGCCAAATATCAACAGGATAACGATTGAAATTTCTCTTGAAAGCCGAAAACCGACTTCTGCGCATGGACTACGAAGTTTCAATCACACTGTACATGCGCACCCGCACATGATATTTTTTTTAAATATATTTTATTGATTTTTTACAGAGAGAAAGGGAGAGGGATAGAGAGTTAGAAACATCAATTAGCTGCCTCCTGCACATTCCCTGGGAATGTGCCCGCAACCAAGGTACATACCCTTGATTAGAATAGAACCTGGGACCCTTCAGTTCACAGACAGACAGACGCTCTATCTACTGAGCCAAACCAGGTAGGGCTGCACGTGGTATTTTGTGGAAGAGCCACACTCAAGGGGCCAAAGAGCCGCATGTGGCTCGAGGGCCACTGCTTGCCGACCACTGCCCTAGAAAAATAGATTTTTAAAGTGTTTTTTTTCTCTCAATCCCAGGACTGAGTATGTTACAATGTGATATTGATTAAACTGTACTTGGGCACCACCATATCCCAAATATTTGTCAGCTCCCATAGTTAAAAATATACCTACCCTGTTACCTGGTAATATCCCTTCTATTCACTTCCCAAGAAAAATGAATGCATAGATCCAAAGAGTGTTCTTAAAGAAAAACGTTCATAGCAATGTGATTTACACCAGGGAAAAACTGGATAAAGCCCACATGCCCATCAACAGAGAAGTGATACAGAAACCGTTGTATATTCACATAATGCAGGGGTTCTCAACCTGTGGGTCGTGACCCCTTTAGGGGTCAAACGACCCTTTCACAGGGGTCGCCTAAGACCATCGGAAAATGCAGATATTTACATCACGATGCATAACAGTAGCAAAATGTCATGGTTGGGGGTCACCACCACATGAGGAACTGTATGCAAGGGTCGCGGCCTTTGGAAGGCTGAGAACCACTGACATAAAGGGTTAATACTCCCTGGGGGAAAAAGCAACCACCTGTCTTTCTCCTCCTCTTCTTCTCCTGCTCCTCCCGATCCTGCTTTTCCTCTCCTCCTCCTCCTCTCTGTTCCTCTTCCTCTTCTTCATTTTTTATTTTTTCTGTCCAGGTCCATGGGATTACTTAGTGTTTCTGTTTTCTCTGACTCTTAGCAGCTGTCCTCTTCCCCAGCTTCCCAATCTCTTGTTTCTTACCAAGAACTAACAATAATAACCAAGAGGGAAAAAGGCGGAGACTTAGTGTCATTCCAATGAGCTTCTCACGACATCAGCCTTCAAAAGGTTTACATATATCCGAATCTGGTTTGGCTCAGTGGATAGAGCGTCGGCCTGTAGACTGAAAGTCCCCAAGTTAGATTCTGGTCAAGGGCATGTATCTTGGTTGCGGGCATATCCCCATTGGTGTGCAAAAGGTGGCTGATCAATGTCTCTCTCTTATTGATGTTTCTGGCTCTCTGTCCCTCTCCCTTCCTCTCTGTAAAAAATCAATAAAATATATATTTTTAAAAAAGTTTTACATGTAATGGTGGTTGATGCCAAGCATGAAAACAAATAAAAATAATATAATGCAGAATGACATGAGAGCCAAAATAGATACAAAATGATAAAATGAAAATTGTCCCTTTACTACCTTTGGGAGGCAAACAAAACAAAACAAAAACTTTGGGAGAGATTTCTGATCCATTATTAAACTTAAAAATAAAGAGTTTAATCAAAACAATTCTCAGGCTCTAGTGTCTGAGTTTCCCATAGGAAGGTCTAGCCTAGAATCAAGGACAACTGGTCCCTGAATATTTCTTCTCAGATGTTGCCTTTCTTCTGTCCTCTAGTGGGAAGCTGTAGAATTATTACAACTGTCCCAACTCCTGCATTTCAGGATGAAGAACATGAAAAACATTCTATAGGCAAAAGAATCACAGGGAAAACAATTTCATGTTCTCTGAAAATATCATGAAAGTATATTTCATTACAAATTGGCTTATAAATTTATCCTGGGTTCTATGTTGGTTTGACCAGCTAGTTGTCTTGTTAAATTGGAGAGATAAAATGATCATGAGTAGCTGAAACTGGTTTGGCTCAGTGGATAGAGCATTGGCCTATGGACTGAAAGGTACCAGGTTTAATTCCAGTTAGGGGCATGCATCTTGGTTTTGGGCACATCCTCAGTAGCGGGTGTTCAGGAGGCAGCTGATCGATGTTTCTCTCTTATTGATGTTTCTAACTCTGTCCCTCTCCCTTCCTCTCTGTAAGAAATCAACCAAAAATATTTTTTTAAATGATCATGAGTAAAAAGGGAATAAAAAGAAGAAGAAGAAGCCCTAGCTGGTTTGGCTCAGTGGTCAGAGTGTCAGCCTGTAGACTGAAGGGTCCTGGGTTTGATTCTGTTCAAGGGCACATGCCCTCGTTGTGGGCTTGATCCCCAGGAGAGGGCAGCCAATCAATGATTCTCTCTCATCATTGATGGTTCTCTCTCTCTCTTCCTCTCTGAAATCAATAAAAAAAGCATATTTAAAAAAATAAAAGAAAGAGATCAGTGATTGACAGGGATTGAATAAGGAGGATGAAGAGTGATAGGTCCTAGGTTTGTCCTGGATAAGATGTTCTGGAACTGAAGAGTGATTGTGATGTGATGTGATGGTCATAAAAAATTGTGAATGTGCCGAGACCGGTTTGGCTCAGTGGATAGAGCGACAGCTTGCGGACTGAAAGGTCCCAGGTTCAATTCCGGTTGGGGGCATGTACCTTGCTTGTGGGCACATCTCCACTGTAGGGTGTGCAGGAGGCGGCTGATTGATGTCTCTCTCTCATCGATGTTTCTGACTTTCTATCTCTCTCCCTTCCTCTCTGTAAAAAATCAATAAAATATATTTTAAAAAAAGAATTGTGAATGTGTGAGAACATATTTGCAAATGCTATCACTGATAAAGGTTTAATCTCCAACATCTACAGCCAACTTATACAACTTAATAAAAGAAAGATAAAATGACCCAATAAAAAAATGGGCAACAAACCTAAATAGAATCTTTTCGAAAGAAGACAGAAAGAAGGCCAAGAGACATATGAAAACACGCTCAAAGTCACTAATTATCCGAGAGATGCTAATCAAAACGACAATGTGGTGCCATCTCACACCTGTCAGAATGGCTGTCATCAAGAAATCAACAAACGAGAAGTGTTGGAGAGGATGCGGAGACGTGGAAACTCAGAGACGCAGAGAAGGCTGACTGGCAGCCATCACTTTTTTCCACATTCCAGCCTAGTGACTCCCTGAGACCCCGCCCTGTACAATTTACAAACCCACCCAAGCCCTGTGCAGTAGCTTTTGCATATAAATGGCCTGCTCTATCTCAGCCTAACCTATCAAAGTGCAGCTCTGGTCAGCTCCAAAACCTCCAAGCAAAGAGGAGAAATCTGCAGATTACACTGTAGCTCCTGCTGGGTGGCCTCAGACAGTAGCTGACCTGCATCCCACTGGAGATCCAGAAGCCAGTGTACCTAGTGGTCAGCGTGAGATGACACCAGATTTCAACTCCTTACATCCATAAGTGACATATTCACCAAAGATGTGAAATATGAGGAAACATAAAACACCCAACCAGAAGAACAAAAAGAAAAAAGAATCCAAAAATATGAAGATAGGTGCCAGAAGAAGAGAGAGAGCAAAATATTGAAAACCTATTAGAAGAAATAATGACAGAAAACTTTTCCCTACATGGTGAAAGAAATAGACTTACAAGTCCAGGAAGCGCAGAGAACCCCAAACAAGAGAAATCTAAAGAGGACCACACCAAGAGACATCATAATTAAAATGCCAAGGGCAAAAGACAAAGAATCTTGAAAGCGGCAAGAGAAAAACAGTTCATTACCTACAAGGGAGTACCCATATGATTGTCTGCTGATTTCTCAATAGAAACTATGCAGGTCAGAAGGGAGTGGCAAAAAATATTCAAAGTGATGAGCAGCAAGAACCTACAACCAAGATTATTCTACTCAGCAAAGCTATCATTCAGAATTAAAGGTCAAATAAAGAGCTTCACAGATAAGAAAAAGCTAAAGGAGTTCATCGCCACCAAACCAGGGATTATATGAAATGCTGAATGGTATTCTTTAAGAAGAGGAAGAAGGAGAATCCAAGATGGCGGCATAGGTAAACACCTATACTGCTGCCTCGCACAACAATTTCAAAACTACAACTAAAAGATAGGACGGACATCATCCAGAACCACAGGAAAGCTGGCTGAGTGGAAGTTCTACAGCTAGAAGGAAAGAGAGGGGCTCACGGAGACCCAGAGGAGCTGCAAAAAGCTGAGGTACGGAGACGCGCACGCGGAGAGAGCGGGTGCCGGAGTACCCGGCTGGCTTTCTCTGGCAGGAGGGAAACGGAGACTCCCAACGGCATTGAACCCCTTCTCTTACGACACTAAACCCCAGATCCAGCCGAAACTCATACGGGGGGAGTTTGGACTGTGAAAAGGGAGAAGTGCACGGAAATTTAGGGGAGTCGCAAAACATCAGAGGTCTGGTCGCACACGGCACCACGCGGAGGACGGACTGCTGATTGTGCCGCTGGCTTTCGCGAGTGGGCGGGAGACAGACCCTCCCAACTGCGCCACTTCTGAGTCCACTGGGCCCCTGTTTTGGGCGAAACCCTGGGGACCTAGACTCGTGTGGTCCTGGTTCGCAGGGGAGCCGGAAAGGCAGCGGTCAGAGGCGCTGCGGGTGCGCGCGCACAAGGACCGCTCCAGCCATTACCCAGTCACGTGAGACTCAGGGGCCGTGGAGGGCGGGGCCGACTGGAAGGCAAGGCGGTCCCTTAAGCCCTGAGGCTCCACCCTCCCAAGCTCAGCAGAGGCTTCTGCGGCTGAATCCAGCACAGAAGTTTCCCCGGCACAGTGAAAATGCCGAGACAAGGGAAGGGATTACAAGCAAAAGAAATGGAGGAAAAAAAACGACTGGATATAGAGTTCAAAACCACGCTTATAAGGTTTTGCAAGAATATGCTAGAAAAGATGGATAAATTTAGTGAGACCCAAGAGAAGATAATAAATACACTGACTGAAATGAATACTATTACGCAGAGTACTAACAGCAGACTAGAGAAAGGCAAGGATCAAGTCAAAAATTTGAAATATAAAGAAGCAGAAAACATTCAACTGGAAAAGCAAGAAGAGAAAAGAATCCAAAAATGTGAAGATAATGTAAGGAGCCTCTGGGACAGCTTCAAGCGTACCAACATCAGAATTGTGGGGGTGCCAGAAGAAGAGAGAGAGCAAGATACTGAAAACCTGTTTAAAGAAATAATGACTGAAAACTTCCCACATCTGGTAAAAGAAATAGACTTACAAGTCGAGGAAGCACACAGAACCCCAAAGAAAAGGAACCCAAAGAGGACTACACCAAGACACATCATAATTAAAATGCCAAGAGCAAAAGAGAAAGAGAGAATATTAAAAGCAGCAAGAGAAAAACAGTTTATTACCTACAAGGGAGCACCCATACGACTGTCAGCTGATTTCTCAACAGAAACGATGCACGCCAGACGGGAGTGGCAAGAAATATTCAACGTGATGAACAACAAGAACCTACAACCAAGAATAACCTATCCAGCAAAGCTATCATTCAGAATTGAAGGGCAGATAAAGACCTTCACAGAGAAGAAAAAGCTAAAGGAGTTCATCAACTCCAAACCAGTATTATATGAAATGCTGAAAGGTACCCTTTTAGAAGAGGAAGAAGAAAAAGGTAAAAGACAAAAAATTATGAACAACAAATACACATCTGTCAACAAGTGAATCTAAAAATTAAGTGAATTAAAAATCTGATCAACAGAATAAACTGGTGAATATAATAGAATCAGGAGCACAGAAAGGGAGTAGACTGATAATTCTCAGGAGAACAAAAATCATAAAGCATCAAACAGACTGTGAAATTATAGCAGAAAGATTAAAGTTAGGTGAGGTAAATAAGTGATCAATCAAAGGACTTGTATGCATGCTTATAAACATAACCAATGATCACAGACACTGGGGGGTCGGGGTATGCCTGGGAGGGAGGGGGGGCAATGGGGAGATATGTATAAAAAATTAATAAAAATTAATTTAAAAAAAAATAAAAAATAAATAAAAAATAAAAAAACAATGAATACAGAAAAATAATAATAAAAAAAAGAAGAAGAGGAAGAAGAAAAAGGTAAAGATAAAAATTATGAACAACACGGTGATAACAAATACATACCTATTAACAAGTGAATCTAAAAATCAAGTGAATAAAAAATCTGATGAACAGAATAAACTAGTGAATAAAATAGAATCAGGGACATAGAAAGGGAGTAGACTGACAATTCTCGGGGGGAAGGAGATGTGAGGGGTGCAGGAAGAGATTGGGCAAAAATCTTATACCTATGGATAAGGACAGTGGCGGGAGGTAAAGGCATGGGGTCGGGGGTAGGGAATCAGGTGGACGGGAGCTCTGGGGGGAAAAAAAAAGAGGAACATCTGTAATAATCTGAACAATAAAGATTTATTTTTTTAAAAACCTGCATCTCAAAGGGGAGCCCTCTCTGGCGTGACAACAGATACAAGCTGCGGCCCAGGACCGGGGACCACGGGCCTCGCAGGAGCGGAAGGGAGTGGCCCACAAGCTGCAGGTGGATCTTCTGCCTCTTGAAGGTCAGTGGAAGCAGTGCCCGGAGCCGGCCCTGGCTCTGGAGAGGCCCCTGGAGTCGGCGTTGCCTCTTGAGATCTTTTTTGCTGTTGCTCTGGAGCTGGTTCTGTAGATCCCAGGAGAGAACATGTTATCACCGTGACGGCCTCGATATGCCTTCTAGAGACAGAAACGCTCTTCTGTCCATCGATGGAGTCCCCCAGACTGCAGGCCATGGCATAATGATCTGGGCCAGCTCTACCCCTGGCCTCTACAAGCTCTTCTCTGTGCGGCCGAGCCCCATCTCCTCCCCACACGCCCACGCCACCACCCGAGTCCTCCTCACCCTCTGCCTCTGCCTCTGCGGGCTCGCGGTGCTCCAGCTCTGAAAGGAGCAGCTGGGCCTGGCGCTCCAGGTCTGAGCCTGGAAAGTTGAGGTGTAGGTAGGCCAGCAGCATCACCAGGCAGGGGAATTCTGGGGGCTGGAAAAAATCCTGAGGGTACTGGTCCAGCCACATGCCCAGGATGGAGACGATGGCCCTGTGGAGAGAGACATGGGCCGCAGAGTCTGAGGCCTGGCCTTTGCTTCCACACTAACCTCAGAGCATCCCTGTGGGCGCCTGGGGTCCCTGTCCTCCCCTCACGGTTCCGATCCACAGCCCACTCACTTTTTCTGCTGGTCCACAGGCCCACCATCCTCTTCGGCATACGGGAAGATGCAGCCATACCTACAGGAAGCCAGGAGAACGTCACATCGGCCGCCCTGTGGACACTCCCTGCCTGTGAAGTCTAGTGTGACTGTCTCACTCCTGGCTACAAGGAAACTCTGGAAAGCAGGGTCGGGGCCTGCTCTGGATTATGGTCAGTGTCTAGAACATGCCTCCACTTGCCGATATATTTGCTGAATGAACGAGTCCCATCACAGGTACCTCAGTTAGCCCACTGCTCACCCCTGAGATTCCTGCTCTGGCTTCATCCACGACAGAGAACCCTAATGAAATCTCCAATCTCCTTTTCAAATGAGAAAACAGCTCAGCCAGTGGTTCTCAACCTTCCTAATGCCATGACCCTTTAATACAGCTCCTCATGGGGTGGTGACCCCCACCCATAAAATTATTTCTGTTGCTACTTCATCACTGTAATTTTGCTACTGTTATGAACTGTAATGTAAATATCTGATGTGCAGGATGTATTTTCATTGTTACAAATTGAACATAATTAAAGCATAGTGATTAATCACAAAAACAATATGTAATTATATATTGTGAAATATTTCTTTCTAATTACAAATAAATGAAATGTTGTCTTGAATCCTGGTGTAGCATGGGCAACAGTCTTCATATGACAACAGTAAACTACATGGCTACACTTTGCTACACCGAGGAGCCGTCTGTTGGTTCCTAAGACCATGGGAAATATGTGTTTCCTGATGGTCTTAGGCGACCCCTGTGAAAGGGTCATTCGAACCCCAAAGGGGTCGAGACCCACAGGTTGAGAACCACTGAGCTCAGCCCAAGGCCCCGAGGAAAGTGAGGGATGAGGCAGAGGCGTCCTCATGAGGAAGAGAAAATGACCAATGAGCACAACCACTGCCCTCCTCCCCCCACTCCTCACAGACCTCTCCAGTGCCGGGCACCCAGGGAGCACGTTACAGG
>JAAGEH010000759.1:0-11873 GCA_011751065.1 Lasiurus cinereus | reverse complement strand
GAGGGGGCAGAGGCTGGGATGGGAAGGGCTGCCCTGTGTGGCCGGGGAGGCAGAGCAGGGCGGCTGCTGCTGGTAGATAGGGCCTCGGCCTCCTCCTCCTCCTCCACCTCCTCCTCCTTCCCCTCCTCCTCCTCCTCCTCCTTCCCCTCCTCCTCCTCCTCCTCCTCCTCCTCCTCCTCCTCCTCCTCCGGCCGGTGGGACCAGCGTGGTGTGGCCTGCATGGTTACAAGCGGCTATTGTCTCCGCTGGAATGTCACTGACAGATCCTCAAACATGCCTCGGATTCCGGCGAAACGGGCACAATGCGGCTCTGTTCCGCACGGCGACGGAGACAGCGCGTTTGGCTAACCTTCCACCCGGCCGGTGACGCGGCTACCCGCTCACGTGCCGGAGAGATGTCTCCCGGGCGGCTCGGCCCTGGGTGGTGCCCCCCGGTCTGCCCCTCTCCCCCCCCATCCTGCCACAAAGCCCCTGGGCGCTGCGACGCGGCTGCCAGACGACACGTCTGTGTCCCCCCGACCTGCCCACCTTTCAGGGGGCCCTCGAGCAACGGGACTCGTAGGAGAGCTCCGTTTAACCCCGCCCGGGCCCCTAACATTCACCAGACCCGGGGTGTTTCAGCCCCTCCCCATGGTCTAACATGTGCTCGGATCGGAGCACGCGAGGTGGGCGTGGCTGAGAGAACATCACTGTCGGGCTCAGGGAGTGAGTGGGCAGAAAGGACAACGACAGCCAAACCAGGGTCGGAAGGTCAGGTCACGTGACTGGTAGGTGGTCCAGAGGGATGGGGCGTCCGAGATGCAACTCATCATCCCACACGTGCATCACCGGGTCTGCCCGGCCACCACCCAGGGTCTCTGAAGGGGGCGCCTCGCGGGCAGGGGCTGCCACTGAGGGGACACGGGGCAGGTGGGGCGGGTGGGACCCTGCGTGACGGAGGAAATCCCGCAAACACTGCCCCGTAGCTGGTGCTCGAGGCCTGCGTCGGGGAGAGGGCAAGTCAGGCAGCTGAATGCCTTCAGGGGCGAGGCCCTCGGCCTCTCTGTGCTCAGGGGCTGCGGGCCATGCTTCCTCCTGGCATGGGCGGCCCTGTGGGTGGGGACCGGGAGGCCCTGTGGATGGGGGGCGGGGAGGCCCTGAGGGTGGCGAACGGGAGGCCCTGTGGATGGGGTGGGGAGGCCCTGTGGTGGGGGCCGGGAGGCCCTGTGGATGGGGGGCCGGGAGGCCCTGTGGATGGGACTGGGAGGCACTGTGGGTGGGGGCCAGGAGGTCCTGTGGGTAGGGAGCCAGGGAGTCCTGTGGAGGGGGGCGCTGGGAGGTCCTGTGGGTGGGGGGCTGGGAGGCCTTGTGGATGGGGGCCGGGAGGCCCTGTGGGGGGGGGGGACAGGAGACTCAGTGGGTGGGGGTCGGAAATGCTGGGAGGTCTTGGGGGCCTGTCAGAGTCCAGCTAGGTCAGCCTCGGCAGCAGGGAACAGTGGCTTCCGGGGCTGGGAATGGGCACGGGTTTCCCCCACCCTGTGTCTCGTCCTTGAGCCCGTGAAGGGCCTGGGAAGGACAGGGCACCGGGAAGTGGGGACTCCTCACCCCCTGTGTGGACAGTCCCCTGCTCCCTGAGGTCAGCCAGGGGAGACCTAGGGCCACGCCGGGGGTGAGGGGGCAGAGGCGCCTCCAGCCTGGCCCACGCCCCGGGGGGGCGCTCCGTGCAGCCGGGAGGAGAATGCGGGGGGCGCGTCCCCGGGGCCGCTCAGCTCACACCGCCATCCCGGAGCGGCCGCGGGCAGCAGGAGGCGAGCGAGCCTCCCACGGGCAATAAACACGGCAGCCCTTCTCACGGTGCACAGCTTTCCCCGCGTGTGCGGGCCTGGGCTGATTTTCGTTCCTCGGTGCCGAGCGCTGAGCTCTGGCCTGTGCGTGTCCCTGAGAAAGGCCGTGTGGGACCTGCGCTCGCATTTCCTTCGCCCGAGTCCGGGGGCTGGGGTCCCCCCGAGGCCAGCTTATACTCACTGCTGCAGCGTCTCGAAGCCTTGTTCTTTGTAGAGCAGCTCCTGCTTCATCTGCGAGAGCTCCCTCTTCAGCTTCTTAACCTTCGGAGAGACGTCGAGGTAAACACGCGTGTTTGTAAGGAATTAGCAGCGTGTTCTAAAAGATCATCCCTCAGGACACCATGAAGCGCGTGCACACAGCCCAACACTCGCTCCATTGGTCTCTCCCGGACAGGGGTTCTGGGCCCGGCAGGTTAATTATGTCTAAATTATCCGCGGCTGACACCCCTGCGGATGGGAGCCCTCGGCATCCATCAGCGGCACTGCTCTGAGCGCCACCTCTCCGCGGTCTCCAGTCTGTGGCCCGCAGCCCGGCAGGGGGAGTGGAACTGGAAACCAAGGCATCGCTCACTCTGGGAGCTGGGACGCCTCCTGCCCAGGCTCAGGACCTCTGGCCCCGCCTCTGCCTCTCAGACAGGCCGGCCGAGCCACCTCAGGGCTCCCGCACATGCTGTTCCCTCTGCTGGAGCAGCCTCCGGGGCTGGGAATGGGCATGGGTTTCCGGTTCCCCAACCCTGCATCTTGTCCTTGAATGAGATCTCCCCAGATCCCCAGAGTCCCTAACCCCTGGCCACTCAGGTCTCAGCTGCACGTCACCTTTCCTAGCCCCCACCACGCATGCACTCCGCTGTTTGATGCGGTTCCCAGCATTTTCCCAAAGCTACACATTTCTGTGCCCCGGCTTACTGACTATCCCCGGGTGTGGTCCAAGCTTCCAGAACACAGCCAGGCTAACAGTTATTTGATGTCAAACTGGTAAAAAAGAATTTTCTTTCCCTGCTGCCAACCACGTCCCTCGGGAATGACAGCACGAAGGTCTGGGGGGTCAGGAAAGCAGCAGCCTGGCGCGGCGAGAGCAGCGGTCACCGGCCACCACACCGCCTCAGGGCCAGCGGTCGGCAAACGCAGGGGCCCACGGAGCGGCAAACTGCGGCACCAGGCTGAGGCACGGCCTGAGTGTCAGGCACATCCTGTTACACATGACTTCTATGGGCTTTGGACCTTCACTTCCTGTTCATTCTACCGATTCCACGCAGATTTACGGAATCTTCACTCTGTGCCAGGTCCTGGGTCTGCTGCGTGGACAACAGACAGGATCCAGCCCTCTATGGTCTTTAAACAAACAAAATTTTCTGACTGTCCGAATGCTCATGGGCACTTATGGTGTGTTTTTGTTGGTTTTTATGTTTTTATTGATTTCAGAGAGGAAAGGAAAGAGAGAGATAGAAACTTCAACAATAAGAGAATCATTGATCAGCTGCCTCCAGCATGCCTCCTATTGGGGATCGAGAGCCCTTGTGCAGAATCGAACCCTGGACCCCTTCAGTCCGAAGGCCAACGCTCTATCCACCGAGCCAAACAGGTTAGGGCTCAGTGTTGTTTTTATAATTTTATTTTTCCAACAACATCTACCCCCTTTGCCCTCTTCGATCTCCCACTCCCATCCCCGCTCTCACCGCACTGAAATCCTAATCAAGACATGAAACTGAAAAAGTAAGCGTCATTATTTTGTTAAAATAAAAATTACATATCAATGTTCAGAATTTGGGCAAGTATTCAAACAATTAAACAGAAGTTTCAGAACTAAAAATATGTAGTGGAATAAAGCTGAAATCAGTAATAAAAAACTATTCCCAACTATTTAAGAATTAAGCAGATTCTAATCATAAAGAAGTTACAAAAGTTAGTAAATATTTTGAACTGAGTGCTAAAAACACAAAATTCAAACACTGCATTTTGTAGGCAAAAGCCACGCGCAGGAAGTAATTTAGAGCTTTAAAAGCAAACGTTAGAAAGTAAGAAAGCCCCAAATCATTTCTAAGTATTTGCTAAAGTCAAAGCTATTTTTTTTTTTTTGACACAGCCATTTCATTCCTAGTTGCCTAATTAAGAAAAATGTGGTAGAGATGTGCCCCAAAGGAGACATGTATAGGAGACATGTACGTTAAGGCACATTTTTTAATGACCAGAAGTTGGAATAAGCAGTAATGCACATCAATCAATGGTAGGAGAGAAAGAATTTATGGTACGTACCCCAAGGTGGGATGCTTTACGGCAATAAAAGTTTATGTGAATGAATCTCAGCATGTCGTTGAGCAAAAGAAGCCCTCAGATAATATACAGCGGTACCTCGAGATACGAGTGCCCTAACATACGAGATTTCTGAGATGCGAGCCGTCGAGCGAGCGATTTTTGCTTTGCAATACGAACAACAGTTGAGATAGGAGTCATCGCGTGGATCGGCCGGCTGCACACGACCCACCAGTTTACCGCGACTCGAGCGTCTCCTGGTTTCCCACGCCTCAAGGTTACGGAACGAATTAAACTCGTATCTCGAGGTACCACTGTACATGGTGGCATTCTAGCTTCACAACATCCAGAGCAGGCAGAGACCGACCCTCCGTGCTGCCCTCCGAGAGGAGGAGGAGGGCCGGGAGGGGCTCACCGGGACCTTGGGGTCATGGCCGTCATCCAGCTCATGACACAGGTGACGGTTACACGGATGTATGTCCGTGGTGAATGGTGTTTATGACTCTAAAGCCACAGGTGAACGAGCTCTGGCCTTACAGCAGTTTGGTCAAAAAGGTTCGGGGTAAAGATGGGCAAACAACCCGAGAGAAAGTGCTGAGCAGACAAGTTCTAGAAAGAAGTGGCTGTGCGGGAATACGGGCACCTGGACATACTGGGACATCCGACGGAAGAGCAGCGAGGCTCAACTCCGGAAGTCACTTTCGCCCGATAAGGGGACGGAAGTTATCGGGACTCGCGTTGTGATTCGCTACATTAACTGCGAATAATAAAAGTGCCCAATGGGCCAAAACCCGTTTGGCTCAGTGGATAGAGCGTCAGCCTGCGGACTGAAAGGTCCCAGGTTCGATTCCGGTCCAGGGCATGTACCTTGGTTGCGGGCACATCCCCAGCGGGGGACGTGCAGGAGGCAGCAGATCGATGTCTCTCTCTCATCGATGTTTCTAACTCTCTGTCCCTCTCCCTTCCTCTCTGTGAAAAGTCAATAAAATACATTAAAAAAAAAAAAAGTGCTCAATGAGGGAATGGGCTGGGTCCCGGGAGCCAGGACCATCTCCCCCACAGAACGGCTCTGACAAGGCGGCGGGAAACACCAGCCACCGGACGCGCGTGGAGGAGGCCCCTCCACCGACAGACAAGGCAGGTGGCCGTGAGCGCCTCTCCCCGCCCAGAGCCCCCGGAGCCGCAGTGCGACGCTTACCCTGAGCCGCGTGGTGGAGATCTCCGCTTTCAGGATGTCAGGGTCGTACTTGGTGCTCGACGAGGACCCGGAGAACACTGTGAGAGAGAGAGAGAGAGAGAGAGAGAGAGAGAGAGAAACAAGGTGCGTGGCCGGGCTCCGCTCAGCATTCATTCACACCCGCTACACACGCGGCTGGCGCTCGCCCCGCACCCACTTCCTCACTTCCCTACTGTCACTCAGGAGACACCTACATGCAATCTGCAAGCCTTCGTAATTAAAAAAAAAACCAACACAAAACTCAAGAAAGACACGTGTCCCCGAGACCGGTGTGGCTCAGTGGATAGAGCGTCGGCCTGCGGACTGAAAGGTCCCGGGTTCGATTCCGGTCAAGGGCATGTACCTTGGTTGTGGGCACATCCCCAGTGGGGGGCGTGCAGGAGGCAGCTGATCGATGTCTCTCTCTCTCATCGATGTTTCTAATTCTCTCTCTCCCTTCCTCTCCGTAAAAGTCAATAAAATATATTAAAAAAATATTTGTTAAAAAAAAAAAAGAAAGACTCGTGTCATAAAAACCTGGTATTTTGTGTTCTTCTGGTTTTATAAATGAATAAAGTCTGTCGTGTTCTTCTGGTTTTATAAATGAATAAAGTCTGGGGGGTCCCTCTGGCCCGTGCAGTTTATCAGCTCCATATTACCCAGAAAGCCACCGTGTCGGGGGGAACCTCAGAGCCAGGATGCTGCTGCCTCCAGCAAGGCCAGCCCGGTGCCCCGTTGGGAGGTGAGGGGGAGCCAGGTCAACTCGGGGGTCAAGGGAAACGTCCTTCCAGCTAACGGCTCCGTCCCTCCCACGACAAATAGTGTCAGAGCGGCAACGGGGCCACTGACCTGCCTTCGTCGGAAAGCGTGAGAACCGACTCGGAGATAAATCATAGGCCAGCGGCAGAGGGGGAGCAAAAGCAGACAGGCTACGGGGTCCATCTGGAGAAGCTGCGGGGTGCCTGCCCCTCACCCGCCCCGCTGAGGGGGTCCGGGCCCCGGGGGAAACCCCGCAGGGCCCCGGAGGCCTGCCAGGCGCTAGGGTCCGGGCCCGGGTCCCGGGAGCAGCGGGCGATACTCACAGCTCGTGTGGGAGCGGGACTTCTCCTTATAGGCGTCGTTCAGCCGCACGTACTCGTCCAGCGCCAGCGCCAGCCGCTGCTCCTTCACGTGGTACAGCTCCTTCTGCGTCCGCAGCGCGTCCTGAGCCACCGAGAGGTAGTCCTTGAGCATCTTCTCCTGCTCCCCCCGCCACTGCTTCCTGGGGTCTTCGATCTGGGTGGTTTCTGGAGGCACAGGAGGCGGCCATTCCTCAGCTTTCATGCTATTATTATTGTTATTGTTATTTAAGCTTTTTAAAAAGTAGCCAGCTTTAATTCTTACGGCCTCTGAGTAACTCATGAGTATACGCGAAGGGACGTGTACAGGAACTGGGCACAGTCTTTGTTTTATTTTGCCCAGTCCCTCTCCACCGACCTCCCCTGTCAGGTCCCTGTCAACAGTTTATTGTCCTGTGAGTCCATCAGACACACTGTCACAGTAGAAGCGCCCACAGCGGAGATGGGGTCCTTCCTCTCAGAGCTCCCCGGCTCCCCAGCCCCTAGGAAGAAAAAGCCCCCCACACTATGTGAGTTATTCTCCTTTTCACGGCCCTGCATGGCCCGAACCTGCCTACCTTCCCAGGCACACGCTTCCATGCACACACATAGCTCCATGTACACACACACCTCCATGCACACACAAACCTCCATGCACACACACATACCTCCATGCACACGCACACCTCCATGCACACACACACCTCCATGCACACACACACCTCCATGCACACACACCTCCACGCACACATACACCTCCATGCACACATGTGCTCCCATGCACAATGCACGCTGCCTCCAATCAGCGCTGCGCAGGGTCCGCTCAGCAGACCGGCGCCGGGCCCTGAACTGCCACATGTCCGTGGCAATGAGTGCAGGCACCAAGAGGGAACGTGTACACATGTCATACACTTACTGCGTACCCGCCGACTCTAACAACACCGGGGCTTGCCCTCTGTATTCCTCCCAGCCCAGCTTTCATATAATTGGTTTTATTGTGTTTTACAGAGACAGTCTCCCACGGTGGATTCCCAATGTAAACGCGAACAAAGGAGAAAACCCTGGGCCAGTCCGAGCGAACACGGGGGGCCCGGCTCTGGCTCTCATACCTCCCCCTCTGGAACCACCCGAGTGCTAAACCCCGGCGGCGGCGGGAGTTCCTGCCATCTCAGCACCCCTCAGAGGTGCCGTGAGCAGCCGAGGCCGAGCGCCGTGCTCTGCCCATGCTCTGCCCAGCGGGCACACTGCTCCGCCAGGAAACCACTCACACTTCCAACCGAAACCTGCTTGCACTCTCCTCCTGCCTCACCCGCTCCGCCCGTGGAACTGCAGTAAGTCCCATCCACAACACTCCCCCCGCTCCCATCCCCGTCTGTGTCCTGACTGGGGTGCTTCCTTGCGTGGCCTGCGTGGTGTGCATGGCCTTCCCCGGGAACTGGAAGTTATATGGCCTTTTGGCTGGCAGCCTCTGTGTTGTCGCTGTGAGTTAAATCCAGCTACAATGGGAACAGGTGGGTCGGACGGCTGGCCACCATATGACCATGAGAACCTGCTCTTGACAAATCAGGACAGAAGAATCAAGTTCTCGGTGTCTGCAGGTCTCTGGAATGCCCTGTCTCCAACCGGCATACGCCCCAAAGGCTGCAGTGAGTCAAAACCCAGAGACCCGGTGCTCTGCTGTGACCGCACGCGTCACCGGCTCTGGGAATGATGAGGGATAGCACGCAGGTGGTTCTGGCTGAGCAGCCTGGGTCCCCTCGGGGCCAAGACAGGCCGGGGTGACTCTGGAAGTGGCCGGGTCAGCCATACAACTGCAAGCGCGGCCTCAGTCGCTGGGTAACCGAGGGGAGCTTTCTCCAAAGCGGCACGTGTTCTGAACACGCGTCTTCACGGACGGAAATATTTCACTATGCAAAAGCAGAACAGCGCATGTAGTGTGGGGGGAAATGGGCGAGAGTCCATGTCTAAAGAAGAGATCACAGTGCCCTAACCGGGGTGGCTCAGTGGATAGAGCATCGGCCTGCGGACTGAAAGGTCCCAGGTTCGATTCCGGTCAAGAGCAAGTACCTTGGTTGTGGGCACATCCCCAGTAGGAGGTGTGCAGGAGGCGGCTGATTGATCTCTCTCATCGATGTCTCTAACTCTCTATTCCTCTCCCTTCCTCTCTGTAAAAATCAATAAAGAAGAGATCGCAGGGACAGCCCCGCCAGCCAAGATTAAGGACGTCATCACCACAGGGGCACCCCAACCACGTGGTGAAATGTGAACAGGCAGAGACCAGCCAATAAGGGCCTAATCTTCTCCCTTTTAACTATTCGTTACAACAAAAGGCTAACAGGCAAATGGACCGAACAGAGGAATGACCGGTCACTATGAAGCGCACTGACCACAAGGGGGCAGACACTCAACACAGGGGCTTTCTCCCTGGTGGTTAGTGTACTTCCATGGGGGGGGGAGTGCTGCTCAGCCAGAAGCCCCCACAGCAGCGCTATGGATGCCCGGCTTAGGCCTCAGCCGTCAGTTGGATATCCCCCGAGGGCACCCAGACTGGGCGAGGGTGCAGGCCGGGCTGAGGGAACCCCTCCAGACAGAGTGCATGAATTTCGTGCACCACGCCTCTAGTTCATTATAACTCAGGATCTGCCTATCCAAACACATACTATTGATAGTCCTTTCCGAGAGGGATACGTATGAAAACAACCTGACTCAAACACAGACCTCACCCTCTCACTAACACAAGTGTCCGGTCTTCCTAAAGCTTCGGACCTGGTCACAGTAATGCTCCCCTCCTGGCAGCCAGGCCCTTGCACGTGGGCCAGACCTCCTGACCTGTCTCTAGTGACTAAGGGACGTGACGCCACTGAGATGAGGGATATATATGCACACAACCTGACTCAAACACACAGAGGGATATATATGCACACAACCTGACTCACACTCCACAGCCATGACGCCGTCTCGCTCTCGCTCTCTCCCTGCTTTTGGTGTTTTTGCTCCAATGGAACGGCCAGGTCTGAGCCGCCCGGTGGAGAGGCCCCCGTGAAGGGAATGCGGGGCCGCTGGCCACAGCCAGGAAGCAGGGAGCCCTGTCGCAAGCAGAGGGGTGTGGAGCGCAGGCCTCGGGCGGCCGTGCCCGGCCCCCTCCTCGAGCCAGAGGGGCCTGCTTGGTCCTGCTGGGGTCCCCGCCTGTCCCCCAGCAACCGGAGACAGTAAATGTGTCTTAAGCCACTAGGTTTTGGGGTAGTTGTTCTATGGAGACACAGAACCAATGAACGAGACAGAGGCAGCGAACGGAGAGTGTACGCGAAACCCCGGCCGGTGTGGCTCAGCGGTTGAGCATCGACCTAGGAACCAGGAGGTCCCGGTTCAATTCCTGGTCAGGAGCCTGAGACTCCTGACCTCCAGGCGAGGGCGACTCCTGTGTGAGCGCTGCCTGCCGGGAGGGCTCCAGGATAGGCCAGGCCAGGGCCAGGGCAGGGCTTGGGTGTGGGGGGAGAGGTGTGGGGGGGCTGTAGGAAGATCGCCTCCTGAACACGGGCGGTTCTTACAGGACTGAGCGGGGCGCTGTGGGCTCCATCCCCAGGAGGAGGAGGCAGCCGATCCATGATTCTCTCCCATCATTGATGTTTCTCTCTCTCCCTCTCTGAAAATCAATTAAAAAAAATCTTTTTTAAAAGAAAGAAATGTACGTGGAAAACTTGCAATGTTCGTGTTGTAGCAGTTAGGCTAAGGTTTGTACTCGCAGTTGCATCTCAAAATCGTTATGGCTTTATCTCATCCTTTCCCCTGCGTATTGGGGAACTGGTACACCCTCAGGTAGATACCCGCCCGCGGCTGCACGGCCACCAACCCCTGCCGTGCCGATGGCTGAGGTGCAGTTATAACAGCAACAGCCGTGGTAATGAACGACAGCGCTGGTGTGGACAAGCGGCAGCAACCGCCGGAGACTGGCTTCAGCACCGAGCCCGCAGGGGACTCGGCAGGAAACCCCGCACGGCGCCAACGCCTCCAGGACAGCGCGCCCACGGGCTAGGAGGCTCCATATAGCTGCAGGCTCCGTCTCCATCCCTGTACCAGCTGACAGATTTGTGAACCTTTATCCAATGTAAATACTCAAAAAACTACTACACAGCGTGGAGTTTCTGTGGTGAGTAAGACCTGGTGGCCGGGGGAGCCACTGTGGTCCATGCATTAAAGGTCCATGGGTCACGGAAACCGGTGTGGCTCAGTGGATAGAGCGTCGGCCTGCGGACTGAAGGGTTCCAGGTTCGATTCCAGTCAAGGGCATGTACCTTGGTTGCGGCACATCCCCAGTAGGGAGCGTGCAGGAGGCAGCTGATCAATGTCTCTCTCTCTCATGGATGTCTCTAACTCTCTATCCCTCTCTTTTCTTCTCTGTAAAAAATCAATAAAATATATTTAAAAAAAAGAAAAAGGTCCATGTGTCGCTGTGTGAGGGAAGCCATGCAGACCTCCTGGCACAAACACGCAGACCTGCCATGTCGGAGCGTGAGACGATGCGGAGGAACAGCACGTCTGTCCGCTGTGCCTGCTCCCGTCCCGGGCGCTGTGCTCGGGGAGAACGGATGAAAGCAACAGGACCCGCTTCCCCGACCTTCCTTTTCGGAAACTGCTGTGCTTGGGCACGATCCGTCTCTACAGGCATCGCTGAGGCCCCCCCCCCCCCCCCCCACCAGGGGGACCAGAGGCCCCGCACGGCCCTCCTTCCCGGAACGTTCATGGAAGGCCCGGGACGCGTGGGTTCAAAAGCGCGGAACCGTCTCCCGCAGGAGGAAGTCGGAGCCTCAGGGGGAGCCTGGGTCAGTGCCAGGGCCGGGCAGAGGCCAGGGGCTTCCCGCGTGGACGAGCGGGTCCCCGGCACCGGCAGGGCCTGCAGGGGTGTGGACGGCGCCCAGACCAGGGCCCGCCGCCCGCCCTGCTCCTCCTGGCGGCCCTGACTTCCCTTCCCTCCTCGCCAGCCCTGCCTTCCGAGGCCTCCCAGCCCTGGGTCCATCCCCCGGGGTCTTCCTTCTTGCCGGAAGCTTCTGGTTCCCCCAGCCCCTGGTCCTGGGGAGCGCATTCTCATCGAGAGGCCCACGCCCCGCCCTAGCAGCCAGCTGCCCCTTGGGAGGGCAGAGCCTTTGTTCCGTCCATGCCAGGGAGGTTCGTCCGCATTCCACTGCCCTCTCTCACTTCCCCCTGCCAGAGGGCCGGCCTGCGGCTCCCGACCTCCAGGTGAGGGCTGCCTGCCTCTGGGGCTCCCGGCCAGGGCAGGGCCTGGGTAGGAGGGGAGGGCTGCAGGAAGATCGCCCCCTGAACACGGGAGGTTCTGACAGGACTGAGCGGCTAAGGGAAACCCCACAAAGACTGTCATCTCTGCCGGAGGAGTCGCATCCAGCCTGGCCCTCTTGCTGCTCTAACGCTAACACAGGGCAGCTGGTGGGGTCACGAGGAGGAGGCACGCACCACCCCAGCTCTCCCACTGAC
>JAAGEH010000757.1:11289-26781 GCA_011751065.1 Lasiurus cinereus | reverse complement strand
TGAAAACTGCTAGCAAGGTCGCCTAAGACCATTGGAAAACAGATATTCACATGATGGTTCATTAACAGCAGCAAAATGACAGGGATGAAGTAGCCACGAAAATAATTTTATGATGGGGGGGTCACCACCACATGAGGAATTGGATTAAAAGGTCACAGCATGAAAAAAGGTTGAGAACCGCTGGTCTAAGCGGATGTGAAGCTGGGAGAGTCCGAACAGGTGGCTGTGAGCGCGAGGAAACGGGGAGCGTAAGCGAGGAGAGCGCTCAGAGGGGGTTGCGCCTCCAGAAGCGGGAGAGAGAAGCTGGGGGGAGAAAGGGCTGCCGGGACCCCTTCAGTAGCAGTGCGGCGTGCACGGGCCCCGGGTTAAGTGGTGGGTGAGACACCCTGGGAGAGAGGTTTCCAGGGGGACAGGCAGACCTGACAGAAGTGCTCATCCTTGGAAGCTAGTAAACGCGGTGCGAGCTGGTGCGGAGCGCAGAGGCCGGCCTTACGGGGACCTGCCCGTTCCTGGGGTGTCAGCTCTGCATTCCTGGCCAGTTCTTCACCGGCACCCACTGGCTAAAGAGGCCATGGTGCTCGCTACCCCCGAAACCTGGGCGGTGGGGAAGCCATATCCCTAAAAGCCGGTTTGGGCTTTTGAATTATGCGAATGTCTGTCCCTGCACAAGGGACACCCGGGCCTGCTTCGGCTCTGAGGTTTCCTCCAGGAACCAGACTTGGAATTCCCGGCGTTCAGGTTGCTCGTCGTGTCCCTCTGGACAGGATCCTGTGTGGGGACGACGAGGCTCTCAGCCTGTTGGTCTTTTTATATAAATACACACTTGGTAAACGTTTAGCTAGAATAGCGTGATTGGGTGTAATCTGTTTATCCTGCCATTTACCGAATCATCAATACTCACCTGTCACAATGGCATCGCTTCCAACGAGCGTCCATAAACATTGCGTCCCTGTATGTCGCTGTTGACTCCTGACTGTCGGCAGAATGGTGACCTTCGTGGCAGCTGAGGTGGCGGGCTGTTGGGTTCCCGTGGCCACGTGCGCGCCCTCACCCTTCCTGCGAGCGCAGCGGCGGGTAATGAGACAGCGCCTCCGTTTGCAGACGCCCGGGCCTGGCGGGTCCCCGCCATCTTCTCGTGGCTGCAGCGCGAAGGACACCTCTCGGAGGAGGAGATGGCCAGGACCTTCAACTGCGGGCTCGGGGCCGTCCTCGTGTTGGCGGAGGACCTGGCGGAGCAGGTGCTGAGCGACGTGCGGCAAAACCAGGAGGAGGCCTGGCTGGTCGGCAGGGTGGTGGCCCGCCCCGAAGGTACCGCTCCCTGTTGGGCTCTTCGCGTATAGCCCCGAGCGTGCCTGTCCCCTCGCATGCTGTCCGTGGCACAGGGGTAGCCAGACCACAGCCACACATGACACCATGTACGTCTGCCGCGGGGCTAGGTCTCTGGAGCATCCCTCTCCCCCTTCCCCCCACCCCACCCCCAGCTGCACCTCGGCCAGCGGGGTGAGAGCTGGGAGTGAAGCGCCTCCAGGGGAGAGGAGGCAGTGCTGGGGGCTGTCTGGGGGCCCCGGGCATCGAGCCCGCTGCCCACCGTGGGCGCGGTTTCCTCGCACAGCCCTGTCCTGGCTGCGCTCCCGCAGCTGCACGCTGCCCCCGGTCACTCCCCAAGACCTGGCTCGGGCGGCGCTTGGCGGCTCGGCTCAGACCCAGGAGGGTGAGGGGGCACCGGCGCCAGCAGGCGGCAGCGGGCAGAACCACTCGGAGCTGCCCGCCTCTCGTTGCTTTGTTGTGGCGGTTTCTCCGATGCTGGGCAGTGAGCCCACGCCCTTCGGCTCAGTGCCAGGGGGAGAGGCCCTCTGTGCCTCCCGTGCCGGAGTCTGAGTGGCTCCGCGGGGCCCCGAGCTCCCCTCTGCCCTGGATGAGCGTGGAGGGCGGGTGGGGCCCTGGCAGGCAGGGCTGTCGCCACTGGCTAGGTCTCGTCGTGTGCTACGGCGTTCAGCTGAGTGGACAGCGTGTCCCCTGAGGAGCGCTGGGGGCTGAGTAGCTTTCGGCAACAGCTGTCACTGTAGTCCTCGCACGTCTTCCCGGTTCGGAATGACCCCGTGCTGAGTGTGCGCAGACCCGTCTGCTCACTGTCGGTCCTGCTGTGCTTGCCTCCCTCCGGATGTGGAAACGAAGGCGGCCCCCGGGTGACAGTCCGGCACCTGCTGGACGCCCTGCGGCCGAGCGGGCCCGCGCTGCACAACGGCTCCGCGCACCGGCCCGTCGCCGCCCCGGCCAAGGCCAGAGTGGCCGTCCTCATCTCCGGGACCGGTGAGCTTCTCTTCCCTCCCCACCCTGTCCCCCAAAACCTCGGGCAGGTCACGAGGGGTGCCATCCCTGCAGCCCCGGGAATCCAGCCAACCACACAGCTCGGGGTCCCGTCAGTGACGGACTAACTAGGTGCGGGGGGGGGGGTTAGACTTCTCTGCGAGGACCACTTCGTACGTTAGGTAAACGTCTAACCACTAGCTGTACCCCTGACCCTGCTGTGACCCGGAAGTGAGCTGTAATTGAGCAGGTAGCGAAGGTTTGGCGGGCACGTGTCTAAGAATGTGCGCTGTGTGTCTGTCGCAGGCTCCAACCTGCAGGCGCTGATGGACAGCACCCGGCAGCCCGGCAGCGCCGCGCGCATCGTGGTGGTCATCTCCAACAAGGCCGCCGTGGCCGGGCTGGACCGAGCGGCGAGGGCGGGCATCCCCACCCGGGTACGGCCTCCCGTGTTTCCTCCTGGCCTCCGCCCCACAGGCCGGGGCTGGGGCTCGTGGCCTCTGCATGTTGGGGTTCGGGGTGGTGCTGGGCCCATCTTCCTGCTTCGTCCGTCCATCCCCCACCTCCTCCTGTGGGCGCGTCTCCGCCAGGAAGCGGCTGCGGTCGGGGGAAGGTCGGGTGTGGACTATGGGTGGCCTGCACGGAGACACACCACGCTTCCGTGTCCTGTCCCAGGTGCTTAGTCACAAGTCGTACAAAAGCCGGGAGGAGTTTGACGCGGCCATCGACCAGGTCCTGGAGGAGTTCGCCGTGGACATCGTCTGTCTGGCCGGCTTCATGCGGATCTTGTCCGGCCCCTTCGTCAGGAAGTGGCACGGTGAGTGGCGGCCACCGGCGCCCGTTGAGAGGCCCAGGGAAAGTGGTCGCGGCGGGTAGCTGTCGGCCAGCCCCGTGGCGTGTTTGTGTGACACCCACGGTGCCCGTAGCCCAGGGAATGCCCGGGTGGTTCAGGGTCCCGCTGCCACCCTTCCTGTGGGCCGTGTGTTACCGCGTTCTAATAGCGCGGGCTGCTTCCCACACCACCCACCGCACCTCCTCCTCTGAGTCCATGTTCGGGGGAGGCCTCTTACTTCCTGGGAGCCAGAGAGAGGGGCTCCCGAGTGCCCCCACCCCCGCCCGGCTCCTCAGGGCGTGCAGGCGCTGCTGGGGGTGGCGGGGAGGCGTCGTGGCCAGAAAACCAAGTGGGTTACTGCCTCCCCCACGCTCCCCGCGCCCTGTGTGTGCTGTGCCCTCACTGAGCGGTAAACGCGCTTCCTCTCGAAGGGGCGTGTTTGCCTGAGGACGGCGGGCACACGCCATGGGCAGGCCGGGCCCGCGGGCCGAGCACAGGGCTGAGCCGGCATCTGGCTGCTGGCCGAGCCACTGCCCCCATGGACACTGCAGGGGTTTGCTGTGTCTCCCTACTGTGCGCCAGCGACTCGCTGCGTTACCTTCCGAAGCCCCAGGGCCCACAGAGAGCGCCCCCCCGCCCCTGTCCAGCCTCGGTCCCTGCGGGTCCCTCGGCGAGTCGTTAGCCGGGCAGGCACCTGCCACCCCCGCCGTCCCGGACGCGAGCCGGTGCTGCCCTGGGTCCCCCCTCTGTCCCTGACTCTGTCCCTGACGGAGACACGCCCCCGAGACGTGCTGACCTGCGCCCGCCCTGCAGGGAGAATGCTCAACGTCCACCCGTCGCTGCTGCCGTCCTTCAAGGGCGCCAACGCGCACGAGCAGGCCCTGGCTGCCGGCGTCGCGGTGACGGGCTGCACCGTGCACTTTGTCGCTGTGAGTGCGTCTCCGCGCGGTGGCCGGGCTCGGGCGGGGCGGGGTCCCGTGGGAACGCCCGGTCAGACCTGCTTCCTCCTCCAGGAAGACGTGGACGCCGGGCGCATTGTCCTGCAAGAAGCCGTGCCGGTGAAGCGGGGCGACACGGTGGCCTCCCTGGCCGAGCGGGTGAAGGGGGCGGAGCACAGGGTGTTCCCCGCCGCCCTGCAGCTGCTGGCCAGCGGCGCCGTGCGGCTGGCCGAGGACGGCCGGCTCCGCTGGGCGCAGGAGTGAGGCCGCCGCCGCGCGGTCCCGGGGCTCTTACCGCATCCTCAGCCCGACACCCGCCGCTCCCTCTGGCCGTTTTCTAACACACCGATCGGTACAGGCAGGGCTGTGGGCGCCCCGGGACTTGGAGGTGTTGCTCCAGGGTTATAGGGCTACCTGTTCACCACCTCGTTCGGGGTTCAGCGAGGCATTCGGAACTCCTTCCGCTGTCAGCCAGACAAAACACCAGCTCTGCGCCTGCGTCCTCCTTCTGCCAACATCAACTCTGGGAGGCTCCCCGGGCCGGGCAGCTGGCGGCCACCCTTCCCTCCCGACGCCTGCAAGCACCGGCCATCCCGGGGACAGAGATCCCACACTCGGGTCCCTCGCTTAGGGACCGCCGGCCCTTAGGTTCTGGAAAGTTGACTCGATGTTAAACCGAACCCTGGCCTGTGAAGTTCCCAGAGAAAAAATCTCCTGCTTTAACGGTGGAGGCCAGTGCCGGGAGGGAAATCAGACCAACGTAAGCCTCAGACTCGCTCTGCTGCAGCCCGCCACTAAAGGGACCCTTGGTTCTGGGGGCACCGCCAATTCCGTGTCTTGGAACAGGAAGAACCAAAATGTGTGTGAGCATCCGATTGCCAGAAACCAAGCACACACCTAGCGGGGCGCTAGGACTAGCAGCCGTCGGCCTGACAGCCGTCCTGTGTGTGTGAGTACTGTGTGCACATGTAGAACGTGTTCACACAGATGCAGAGGAAAGGTCATGTGAGCTATGACGAAGCCATAACAACGGATAAAAAGGTCAACATTTTACTGGCGCAATAAACATGGACATTTTATTATTGATGTCTTTGTGTAAGCAGGGACGAAACATCCACGCGCACTGTGTTCAGGTAGGAAGATGGGGAGACAGGGCTGGGGGGTTAGGGGGTCCGCCATCATCAGTGAGGCCTGCAGGTTACACACAGCGGTCAGAGAAAGGATTCAGGTGAGTTCAGATTCCTCAAGAGGAATGTTACTTATCTCTAAGAGCGATTTCATCTACCTGTTCCCGTAGTTTTGTGTTTTGTTTTTTTGTTTTTTTAATTGATTTTTTTTTTTTTTACAGAGAGGAAGGGAGAGGGATAGAGTTAGAAACATCGACCAGTTGCCTCCTGCACGCCCCCCACTGGGGATGTGCCCGCCACCAAGGTCCATGCCCTTGACAGGAATCGAACCTGGGACCCTTCAGTCCACAGGCTGACCCTCTATGCACTGAGCCAAACCGGTTTTGGCCCCTCTCTGTTTTTTACTGCAGTTTTTAAGTCCTTACCCAAGGATATGTTTTTATTGATGCGAGAGAGAAACATCAATCGGTTGCTTCCTACACACACACACACACACACACACACACACACACCAGGGATTGAACTTGCAACCTAGCATGTGCCCTGGCTGGGCATCGAGACCGCACCCTTTTGGCACACGGACACAATGCTCCGACCGCCTGCACCACCTGGTCAGGGCAATGCTTGGCTACCTTTAACTGCTGTACAAACTTTTAAATAAGTACAGTATAGTAGTGTTTGGTTACACTATATTTTGTAAGGTGCTGCTGGTCACTCATTACTTTTCTAGTCTCCTCTCTCGGTGCTAAGTGGCCAGAAAAAGCCCAAATTGTGCCCCAGGGAGAGGCTGGCCAGGGCCCTACGAGCTCTCCACTTCCCGTGGGCGCCTGTGGCTGCTCCACAGCCAAACGCACTCCAGTGAGCTCTCCCTGCAGGGAGCATGCCCACACCTTCCCCCTCTCCCACAGGCGCGCATCTCCTGACCTCCAAGGGACCCCAGGAACCTGGCAACCAGGGGAGCAGTGGGCGGCAGCCACTGGTCCTGGCGAGCCCAGGCCTTGTCCTCAGGCCCCTTTTCTCTGACTTTGGGAGCCGGAGCGGCCCAGCCCGGCCTCCTGCTGTTCCTAAGCCCTGGTTGCTCTGTCCTGCGTGTTTTTGCTTTGGTCAGTGAGTTCTTGCTTTTCTAAAAAAACAGGCCACACACTCTGGTCGCCTGTATCTCCGGGTCGATCGTCCAGCCTTAAAGGTCATGTGATTGGCCATGTTTGGGTCACCCACCTGCCCTCCGCCAGGGTCACACTGCTGCTGACCTGACAGTGGGTGCCAAGCTCGGCGGCCCCTCCCCTCCCCCCTGGGACAAAGGTCTGGCCCCACGGCTGCAGCGATGTTGCAACAGCAAGGCGTTCAGGAAGACACAGAAAGCCCGGTTTCTGCCTGGCCGGCCTCGCTCAGTGGAGAGAGTGTCGGCCTGGGGACTGAAGGGTCCCGCATTCAATTCTGGTCAAGGGCACGTGCTTGATCCCCCCAACCCCAGAAGGGGAAATGCAGGAGGCAGTCAATCGATGATTCTCTCTCATCATTGATGTTTCTGTATCTTCCTCTCCCTCTCTGAAATCAATAAAAATGTATTTTTTTACGTATTTTTAAAATATATTTTTTTTTATTTCAGAGAGGAAGCAGGGGAGGGAGAGAGAGAAAAACATCAATGATGAAAGAGCATCATCGATCAGCTGCCTCCTGCAGGCCCCCTACTAGAGATCAAGCCCAAAACCTGGGCATGTGCCCTTGACCGAAATCAAACCCAGGACCCTTCAGTCCCCAGGCTGACGCTCTACTGAGCCAAACCGGCCAGGGCAAATCCAGTTTATCTTTGAAGTTGGCTTCTTAACTCTCGGGGCTTTTGACCAATCCTTCAGTGTAAACGTTGCCGCCACCTCCGCTGTTTGAGACCCTCTGGTGGCCGGGCAAGCCCTCTGCTTACCACACATAAGGCCGTTTTCTCTTCCCTGGAGCCTGTGGTAAATTAACGCTTCCACACTCGTAAGTAGGAACAACCCAAGTGGCCATCAGCTCCTGCATCGGTAACGGGTGGTCTAGCCATGCAGTGGCGTGTCCTTTGGTCTCTAAGAGGAATGAAGGGCAGACACACCACGACAGGGACCGGGACACATTGGGCTCAGTGGGAGGGCCCAGGGCCTGTGGACACACCGTGGATTCTGCTGACGTGCGATTCCCCGGACAGGCAAACCCCGAACAGAGAGGCTGGGTGTTTGTCCGGGGCTGTGGCTGAGAGAGAGCACCTGGGTTGACGGCTGAAGGGGGCAGGGTTTCTTGGGGTGCTGAGAATTTCTAAAGTTCCTGGTGTCGAAGCACCACTGTGGACCAGAGATCTCGCAAGGCTCACAAGAAAGCAGAGGAGACGAAGGATGAGGACAGTGAGCTGCAGGCTCAGTACACGGTTGAGAGTTAGGCTGCTCTGTTGCCTCACCTGCACCCACAGAAACGCTGGCTTCCTACCGATGCAATTGTTCGCTTCCTTTCCCCTAACTGCCCCTGGCCTCCCCCTCCTGATCTGAGTCCTACCGGGGTTTCCCCAAACACCTATTCTCTCTTTCTTAATCCCAAATAATAAAACCCTAACGTGCGCCGGAATGACCGGCCCAACGACTGGTCGCTATGACTGACCACTGACCAGCGACTGGTGGTGATGGGGCACCAGGCCACTAGCCAAACCAGGTGTGTGAGGGGGGAGGCGAGAATCGCCCCTGATCCACCAGCCAAGCCTAGGGACCCTACCCTATATACAGTGGTACCTCGAGATACGAGTGCCCTAACAAACGAGATTTTTGAGATACGAGCCGTCGAGCGAGCGATTTTTGCTTTGAAATACGAGCAACATTTGAGAGAGGAGTCATCGGGCGGATCGGCGGGCTGCACACGACCCACCAGTTTACCGCGACTCCAGTGTCTCATAGTTTCTCACGCCTCAAGGTGACGGAACAAATTAAACTCGTATCTCGAGGTACCACTGTATTGGGAAGAGTCTTTTGGATTTAAACATCGAAACCTGGCAAGGCTGCTCTAACTGAGCAAACAGGATGATTCAGCGGTGACACGCGTGGACTCTGGCTTGCACAGTTTGTGGTCAGCCCTGATTCCGACACGCCACGTGTGACCAAGCCAGTTACTTCACTTCTCTCTGCTTCGGTTTCTCCACCGCAAGATGGGCAGAATGGCTCTGCTGCCTCAGAAGGATCGTGTCCTATAGACGACTTTTTATCATCGGGGCAAAAAATGTAGCTGCCCGCACGACAGCAAGCTGCCTTTCACCCGAGTGAAAAGTATGGTCACTGGTGCATGCAGCTTCCTGGATTGCGAGAGGGATGTCCGACTGCCGGTTTAGGCCCCACATCCCCCGAGGGGTCCCGGATGATGAGAGGATGCAGGCCGGGCTGAGGGACATCCGACCCCCCACCCTCCCCAACCCCCCACTTTCATGCGGGATTCCACGCACCGGGCCTCTAGTATGAAACAGAATGCTTGTTGCCTCTCACTTCCGAAGGCCTTTCGTTATTTCGGTGACCAAGGGTGTGCCCAGCCAGGGGGAGGGGAAGAGGCTGGAGCTTCTTCTAGCTTTTAGGGTTTCTCTCTCGGAGGAAGTTGGGATATCCAGACTCCTGGAGTGCACTAAGGCGCCAGGAGGCTGAAGAGGGCTGCTGCAGTAGGCTGCCAGGCCTCTGTCTGAAACTCCACGGCGGGGGTGCGCAACCAGAGGACGCAGACTGCCCTCCGCACCCAGCGCCGGCATCCGAGGCCCCGCACCTCTGTGCTGTGGGGCGTTGTGGGGTGTTGAGCAGCATCCTGGTCTCTACCCACTAGACGCCAGCAACCATTCCCAATGGGAACCATCAGAAATGTCTCCACGCCGGCTGGCGCGGCTCAGTGGTTGAGCCCTGACCTATGAGCCAGGAGGTCAGGGTTCCATTCCCTGTCAGGGCACATACCTCCGTTGCAGGCTCGATCCCAGGCCCAGGAGGGGCATGTGGGAAGCAACCAATTGCTGTGTCTAGCACACACATGGATGTTTCTCTCTGTGTCTCCACCCACCCTCCCCCCCCCCCCTACCACATTCTCTAAAAAAAAAAAAAATCAATGGAAAAAATATCCTTGGGTGAGGACTAACAACAACAAAGAGAATGGTAACTACATGAGTATGTTAATGAGCTTGACTGTGGTGAATATGTCGATATATGCGTATATCGAACTACCAAGTTGTACACTTTAAATATACACGATTTTTATGTGTCCATCACTCCTCAGTAAAGCGGACACAGCTGCTGACAGTGAGGAAAGTAAGAGGGGGGCACTTGCCGAGACCGGTGTTGCTCAGTGGATAGAGCGTCGGCCTACGGACTGAAGGGTCTCGGGTTCGATTCCGGTCGGGGGCATGTACCTTGCTTGCGGGCACATCTCCACTGTGGGGTGTGCAGGAGGCGGCTGATCGATGTCTCTCTCTCATCGATGTTTCTGACTTTCTATCCCTCTCCCTTCCTCTCTGTGAAAAATCAATAAAATATATTTTTTTAAAAAAAGAGAGGGGCACTGGACAGCAGCGACTGCCATCGACAGAGGGAAGTGTACGGGGTCTGGGTAGGAGGCAAATCGTGGTGCCCGGGAGCTGGCCTGCACCTGATCTCCCCCAGTGGCCTGCCATTGGGGGGAGGCAGACATTGTCCATAATTCCAAGGACCAGCCCCGGTCAAATAAGTCATCACATGAAGTCCATGGCCAAAATGATCATCAGACATCCCGGCTGAAGGACAGTTTCCATGAACAAAGATGCCCAAACCCTGAGGGTGGCCCTCGCCGCCCCCCGTCGGGGAGTGGGGTAACTGGCCAGCCGGCGGGCAGAGGGAGAGGGGACAATAACACCCACAGGAGTGTGACTTCTCCTTTCAGGACACCCTCCCTCTGCTCACTCTCATCGAACAACGTCAGCTAACTTACACCTTTCTCTGCAAGCTCACAGTCTATGCCAACCTCTTCCCTGACCACATAGAGCAAGAAATGCATGCAGCACCAGCCAGTGTGGCTCAGTGGATAGAGTGTCCACCTCTGGACTGAAAGGTCCCGGGTTCGATTCCCGCCAAGGGCAGGTACCTCGGTTGCAGGTTTCCGGGCCCTGGTCGGGGCTCGTGCAGGAGGCAACCAATCGATGCATCTCTCTTGCATCGATGTTTCTCTCTGTCTGTCTCTCTCTCCTCTCCCCCTCTCTCTGAAATCCATGGGAAAACATCCTCGGGTGAGGGTTAAGAATGCAGCTGCCACGTAGGAGAGCCTTTTCACGGGGCTTCTACAACTGGAGCTGCAGCCGAAACCGGTGTGGCTCAGTGGACAGAGCGTCCGTCTGCAGACTGAAAGGTCCCAGGTTCAATTCCGGTCAAGGGCATGTACCTTGGTGGCGGGCACATCTCTAGTAGGGGGGGCGTGCAGGAGGCAGCTGATCGATGTCTCTCTCTCATCGATGTTTCTGACTCTCTATCCCTCTCCCTCTCTGTGAAAAAAAAACAATAAAATATATTTTTAAAAAATATGCCGAAACCGGTTTGGCTCAGTGGATAGAGCGTCGGCCTGCCGACTGAAAGGTCCCGGGTTCAATTCCGGTCAAGGGCATATACCTTGGTTGCGGGCACATCCCCAGTGGGGGGCATGCAGGAGGCGGCTGATTGATGTCTCTCTCTCATCGATGTTTCTGACTTTCTATCCCTCTCCCTTCCTCTCTGTGAAAAACCAATAAAATATATTTTTAAAATAAATAAATAAATAAAACTGGAGCTGCAGAAAATACTGTTTACAAAGGGCACTGGACAACCTTGGCTCTGAGTACAGGACTGACCCGTCAGTCCGTCCTCAGGAGGTGTGGTTTGGGTGACTGTGGCACTACGACTTCCGGGAACGAAACCCACTTCTTTGAGTGTCACACCGCCAGCAAACAAAGGAAAGGAAAGGGAGCACAGGTGAGTGAAGACAGAGCCTCCCTCACTCGGGTCCAAGGGTGAAATTACAGCCGCCAGGAGACGCGGCGCTGCCCGTGCCCAGCGCCCCGCAAGCGGCCAACACGTGTGTGATGTCACCAGAGCCAGGCCGTCTGGTTTCTCAAGTAGCGGCATCCACTTCCCGCCCGCCCAGCAGCACCGGCAGTGAAGGTGGGCATGCGCTCACTAAATTCTTGCCAGCTGTCCGCTCTCCTGTTTATGGAAAATGTGGTTTCAAAACGTTCCACGACAGCCCTAACCGGTGTGGCTCAGTGGATAGAGCGTCAGCCTGTGGACTGAAGGGTCCCAGGTTCGATTCCGGTCAAGGGCATGTACCTTGGTTGCAGGCACATCCCCGGTAGGGGGCGTGCAGGAGGCGGCTGATGGATATTTCTCGCTCATCAATGTTTCTAACTATCCCTCTCCCTTGCTCTCTGTAAAAAATAAATAAGATATATATACATTTTTTCTTTTAAATGTTCAACTACATTGTGAGAGAACATAGGATTATGAAAAAGATGCTCGAAACTGGGAAATGTCAGGAACATGGATTTTCAGCCGCTTTTCATTTCACCGCACACATCAACTACTTATTAAAATTCTGCAGCACACCAAAAAGTATGTATTTTTGCCCATCTGAGAAGAAAAATAGGTATAATTTTGATTGGTTCACATCGGATGGCTATTGTTGTGTCGGCTGTTGTCATTGTTTTGTTTGACAATCAAACAGAAAAGAGGTCAGAATCCAACTCAGTAGTCAGGTAGGGCACGTTTTAAAAATCGTCGTGGCGCACCAGTTGGCAGTTGCTGATCTGACCCAACATCCTTCCATCTAGTTAGTCCGACCCTGGCCGGCGGGGCTCAGATGATGGCTCAGCATCCCAAGCACCGAAAGGTTGCCGCTCTGATGCCTAGTCGGGGCACGTGTCCAGGTTACAGGTCCCTGGCCTCTGGCTCTGGGTGCATACAGGAAGCAAGTGACAGATATTTCTCCCTCACATGGATATTTGTCGCTCTCCCTCTCCCTTCCTCTCTCTAAAAATTAATAAAAACATTTAAAATAATAATTTTTAAAAAAACTAATCCTCTGAAGAGAGAAATGGACTTACAATTATAGCCCTCATTTTGCCATTGAACAATTTAAATGAGTTACTTGTAAGATGCAAACGTCAAAATGAGGTTTGGTGTGGCTCAGTGGATAGAGCGTCAGCTTGGGGACTGAAAGGTCCCAGGTTCGATCCCAGTCAAGGGCATGTACCTTGGTTGCAGGCACATCCCCGGTAGGGGGCGTGCAGGAGGCGGCTGATCATGTTTCTAACTCTCTATCCCTCTCCCTTCCTCTCTGTAAAAAAAAGCAATATAATTTTTAAAAAATGGGATTTGTGCGGCAGCTCTGTGAAATGCTCGGTGCCAGGCAGGCCTGAGCGTGTGGTCAGCTGCAGGATGCTCTCAATGCCGCGCTGAAGGCGCTGCCAGAAGAGGGAGCCCCTGGAGGGACTTCCACACTTGCTGTTTGCCAGTAAGGAAATCTGTGTCAGCAGGTCCAGCTTTTCCCTGCGCGCCTAGAGAGAAGGTGACACGTTATCACATTGTCTGTCTCTCGGGAGCTTTGCACAGCTGGGACCTGGTTCCGGCTCTCGTTAGGAGGCACAGTCACAGTAAGACATTCTGCTTCACGTGCCAGGCATGTGCCACCCAGTGGTTTATGTAAAGATGCAACTCTCACCAAAACTCAGGGAGTCTGCTGCAACCGTTCCATCATCACATGGAAAATGGGGGAACAGCAGCATTCGCCTCAAAGGCGGTTGTAAGGATCCCTGGACTATATTTTATTTTTTAAAATATATTTTATTGATTTTTTACAGAGAGGAAGGGAGAGGGAGAGTTAGAAACATCGACGAGAGAGAGAGACATCGATCAGCCGCCTCCTGCACGCCCCTCACTGGAGATGTGCCCACAACCAAGGTACATGCCTTTGACCGGAATCGAACCTGGGACCCTTCAGTCCACAGGCCAATGCTCTCGGCACTGAGCCAAGCCGGTTTCGGCTGGACTATATTTAAAAGCTCCTGGCACAACGTCTGGCAAAAACTAAGCGCCACAAACACGTTTGCCAGTGATGGGTGCTCTGGGCTTACAAACAGGCGCAGAGAAAAGCGAATGAAAGGAGGGATTTTAAAACCAGGTCTGACTCCCAAGTTTCTTTTTCTTTCCTTGTCTCAACTACCTGCCCACAGTGAGTCCCCGCTTTAAGGCAGGAGACCCTGTTTTGACTTTGCCCTCCACTGTCCTCAGCCTGTCCCAACACCTGCGGAGTGAGCTGCTCACCGAGTACTCGCTGAACTGATGAAGGCTGGGTGTCCATGGGTTTGGGCTCCGTAGAGCAGTGGTTCTCAACATGTGGGTTGCGACCCCTTTGGGGGTCGAACGACCCTTTCACAGGGGTCGCCTAAGACCATCAGAATATGCAGATATTTACATCACGATGTGTAACAGTAGCAAAATTACAGTTGGGAAGTAGCAACAAAAATAATTTCATAGTTGGGGGTCACCACCACATGAAGAGCTGTATGCAAGGGTAGAGGCCATAGGAAGGTTGAGAACCACTGCTGTAGATCTTTCTGGAATTGGTAGATCTTTGTGCCAAAGAGGCTGTTCTGGGGAATGACTCGTCTCCCTCCCCCAAACAAGTGACTGAGGTCAAGGACCCCAGCCCCAGAGGCCAGGTAGCTCAGTTGGTTAGAACATCTGTCCCCATTCGCCAAAGTTATGGATTGGATCCCTGGCCGGGGCACATCTAAGAAGCAACCAATGAATGCATAAATACGTGGAACTGAAGCAGCGTAACCTCCATCTTGTATAAAACACTGCTGTTAGGCCAAAGTGGTTTGGCTCAGTGGATAGAGCATCAGCCTGTGGACGGAAAGGTCCCAGGTTTGATTCCGGTCAAGGTCATGTATCCTGGTTGCGGGCACATCCCCAGTAGGGGGCGTGCAGGAGGCGGCTGATCGATGTCTCTCTCTCATCGATGTTTCTAACTCTCTATCCCTCTCATTTCCTCTCTGTAAAAAATTAATTTAAAAAATATATTTAAAAAACTGCTGTTGGAAACTCTCTGCTATTGTTAGCTAGTCCCTAGTCCTGTAAACTCTGTCATTATAAACTGTCACCTGAAGACAGTCTGCTCTTCTGTAAAATGACTTTGTTTTTAGTTCAAATAATAGAAAAAGATAAACTTCACTGTCTGACCTTGTAAGCCAGCCATCCAATGGAATAGACTAACATCGACTAATACTGATAATAATTCCCACATTCTTACGCCAAGTGCAAACTCACGATGTATTCAAGGTTACAACTGTCTGTAGCCGTAACTGACACAGAGCCCTTTGTAATATCTGCAAACAAAGAGGCTCGAACAGGATAAATACGAGACACTGCCTCTGTTTCAGGAGATTTGGAAGAAACACCTCCCTCTGGGCCACGAGCAATAAATGACTCCTAATTAATTGGCTCACTAATTAGGAGTCATTTATTGTATCTCATTCGATGGTTGACAATACAACAGAACAACAAACCAATGTCTCTCCCTCCCGTTCTCTCCCTCTCTCTCAAAATCAATAAATTAAAGAAAGACTTCAGCCGAAACCGGTGTGGCTCAGTGGATAGAGCGTCGGCCTGCGGACTGAGGGGTCCCAGGTTCGATTCCGGTCAAGGGCATGGACCTTGGTTGCGGGCACATCCCCAGTGGGGGTTGTGCAGGAGGCGGCTGATCGATGCCTCTCTCTCATCGATGTTTCTGACTTTCTATCCCTCTCCCTTCCTCTCTGTAAAGAATCAATAAAATATATTAAAAAAAAAATACTTCAAGCCTGGCCTCGGTGCCTCAGCAGCTGAGCCTCCACCTCTGAACCAGGGAGGTTAGGGTTCGCTTCCCAGCAGGCCGGGGTTCCAGCGTGAGCTCTGATCATGCAGGAGGCAGCCCATCAGTGAGTCTCTCTCATCACTGATGTCCTCCTCCCCCCTCGCCCCTCCACTCTGAAATCAATACCCCCCTCCAAAATAATAATAATAATAATAATAATAATAATAATAATAAAAGACTTCGCCGAGACCGGTGTGGCTCAGTGGATAGAGCGTGGGTCTGTGGACTGCAGGGTCCCAGGTTCGATTCCCGGTCAAGGGCAGGGACCTGGGTGGCGGGCACCTCCCCCGTGGGGGGCGTGCAGGAGGCGGCTGATCCATGTTTCTAGCTCTCTATCCCTCTCCCTTCCTCTCTGTGAAAAATCAATTATATATATATATATATATATATA
>JAAGEH010000755.1:587-11381 GCA_011751065.1 Lasiurus cinereus | reverse complement strand
GAAGAAGAGTGATGCCCCTGAATAACTGCAGTTGAATGATATTCCTGGCCATAAGTAAGACTTCCTCTGCACCAGGCTGACAGGTATGGGCTGAGAGGCCCACGGGCCCTGTTCCCCTGCAGTGTATGTAATCAAGGGCCATATTTTTCCCTGAATCCTGCATGGCACAATTTCAGAGATTTCTGAGTTCACCTGCAGGACTAGAAGAACACTCGTGGGTCAGAGCCAGCAGCGAGGTTCCCTTCACTTCAGGGATTGCTGGACCACATAGTATGTTCCATTGTCCCCACCAACTGAGCAGCCACAAGGAGGTCAGAGATGCCCAGAGAGAAGTAAAGAGCTGGAGGGAGGGATGAAATGGTACTGACCCTGCAGCCGAGCCACAGCCCAGCAGTTCCAGGTTCTGATCCTGAGCCCTCTGCACAGTTTTTTTTTGTTGTTGTTGTTGTTGCTGTTGTTTTTCAATCAGTGACTACAGGGTCCTGAGGTGTCAACTAGGGAGATAAGTGAATACATGCAAGAGGACCAGAAGGTGGCCTTTCAAATTGTCTTTATTTCTGATCATTCATTTACAATCATCGACACCAGGATTCATTCCCACACAAGAAGCTCAAGCCCAAATTCTGCCCCCTCTCCAAGCAAATGAGATTCGTGTTTCTGATTGTAGGACACTTTGCCTTTGAGGTCCCATGAACTCCCGATCCTTGGCCCCTTCAATCCTGTACCCTGGCTATGTCCCTCCCTTTTCCCCATTCACACTGAGAATGAACCTGAAATGTGATAGCCCCTGCATAATGCACTCCAATTTGAGGTTTCAGCTTCCAAAGGCCCAGAAGAATCTCAGGTGCACCCACTGTCATTATAGGGAAACAGCACTGGATCCTGGTCATGAAAATACCTCCTCATAAATATCCCTGTGGCCAGTGTGCTTGGTGGCAAGCAGGATGGTCCTGGGCTGTCCTAACTCCCTCAGTTTCCCTGTCAGCTCAGCCAGGATCAGGGCAAGTCTGTCCGGGTTGACAGTCCCCTGGGCCTTGTAACCCTCCAGGGGACAGGGTACAGCTCCAGCTCTAAGCTGCGCAGCCCAGCTGTGTGGTGCAGCAGCTTCTCCACGGTGGCCATGGAGAAGTCGTTCTCAGAGATGGTGAAGAACTTGAGCTGGAGGCAGCGGCTCAGGACAGGCAGGATGGCCTCGACCTGGGAGTCCACCATGGCACAGTTATTGAGGCCCAGGTCCTGGAGGGTGGGAGCTACCACCTCCAGCGGAGCTCGGAGGGGCTCCGGACTAAAATCTGCGAGGTTGGCACAATACAGACGCAGGCATTTCAGCTGCCTGAGGTTCGGGCACTGGAACAGGTGTGTCAGATCTGAATGGGTCAGCTGTGGGCATCTTCTTATGGAGTTTGTCCAAAGGGTTCTGCAGGCACCTGGGGAGACACAGAGTGTTTAGTTCCTGGTAACTCAGGGGTGCAGGTAGAGGGGGCCTCCAGGTGGGAATAGACTGATTTGTCCAAGCCCAGGGTTGTCCTGACAATCTGATGAAGGGAAACACCCAGGAAGCCCAGTCTCCTTTTAGGCTGGGTCAAGTTCACCACATTTCCAGAGCTTCCTTTCCTCAGCTGCGAAGCAGAGCACTGCACTCTGGAGGGTGCCTTCCTGGACATAAGGAAAACCCAGGAACCTGCTCAGACAGCCCAAAACAGTGTCTAGGTCAAGGGTGGGAATCCCTGCACCTTATGGTTGGGAGACAGAACCAAGAGTGCTGGCCACTCAGGCTTCCTTCTGTCCACTGCTTCGCTTCCAGCCCCAGACAGCAGGGCCACTTGAGGCTTGTTCATCTAATGCATAGGGAACACACCTGGCCCCAGTTGGTGTGAATCAGTGGCAAGATCTTTCCCTTTTGAACCCAAGGGTCTCAGGTTTGATTCATGGTCAAGGGCACAGATCTCCTTTGCAGGCTCAATGCACAGCCTAGGTTGAGGCATGTGCTGTTGGCAACCAATCATACAACCACCTCTCTCTCTCTCTCTCTCTCTCTCTCTCTCTCTCTCTCTCTCTCCTTCGTCCCACTCTCTAAAAATCAATGGACAAATATGTCCTCCTTTGAGGGTTTAACAAAAAGGGAGAGTAAACCAGAGGGAGATTCCCCAACTTCAAGTCAGTCAGGTGCAGAATATCTATGAACACAGAGAAACACCTCCCACAGCAATGGGGTCGCTGGGTTGTGGGAGCTGTCTTAGAGGCACTAACCTGTGCCTGTTTTTGTACAGATACAGTCTGCTCAGAATACACCTCTGCATCCTGAGTTTTATGGCAACAACCTGAAACAGAAAAGGGAGATGAAATGAATGACTGTGGTGACAGGTAAATTCTCATTAGAAAAGTGGTTTGCACATAACAGGCAGGTTACTTGCAACTGTCTGACAGTAACATATCTGAAGGAAATATGTAAAGTTCTGGGTCACTGAAGATTGTCATACCTAGAAGATCTCATAGGAAATATGACACAAACATGGCAAGCCCCACATAGAACAGAGCTGGATTGTCTGCTCATTCATCTGCTAAAGGTGTTCAACTGGGCTTGTCTGCTGTGCTGAAGGTTGCTTACCTCTTATTCCACATTAAATTCAATAAATGAGAAACAGTTGTCAAGGTCTCTGGAAGAACCTCTGTGCATCTGATAACAGATATACAGGTCAATATTTGAGAATATTGCAGGAACATAGTTCAGAGAAATAGGTGGTGAAAAAGAGAAAAAAAATGTGAAGGTAATCAGAAACCAGGGAGTCACACATTAAAAGATAAGTCAGGGAAGTGTCATGCATGGGAATGAAAAGGTAGACATCAAGTGTTGCTAGGGATATATCACCCTATCCTTCCTAGACATGATCACATTCCTAGTATTATCTAAACAGCATCCTTATGTCATATCTCCTTCTCATTGCAACTCAGGAAGGGCAGGCAACCATTTAGATAATCTTGCATGTTCATTCTCTGAAAAAAATATGGTTCTGCTTGTATCTTCTATAAGCACATAGAACACAAATATTCTGAGTTTTATTAAAAGACAACATAGGTGAGTAGCCAGCAATCACCCAGAGCAAGATAGCATGCAATAGTAATCAGGGAACTGAATATTGCCCACAATGGAAGGAGATCTTTCAAGAACCATCCATGGTTCATGCAAGTAAAGACCATAACCTGGGACACTCAGTCACAAACAGCCTGTAGGCAGAGGAAAGATGCAGAAGTGGAAGCCAGGGATGTGGACATACACACACTGGCATAAATAGAAAGTGCAAGCATGGGCCCATTAAGCTGTTTGCAACAATCCTGACTCCCAGAAACTTACTGTCCTATTTTAGGCGATGTATGTAAGGGATATTCAAGGAGTACTTTGCTCAGCTCTCTCAAAATTACTCAGCACTCTCAGCCACATCACATTACACAGGACAATGGTGGGAAACAAGGAATGCCCATGGTCTGGGTATGAGAGCTACATCCCGAGAATAAAGGAAGAGAGGACATCACCTCAGGACACCAGGATAGATGGGAATGTCTTACCTACAAATGAGACCAGTGCAAACACTTCTACCATCATCTTGCAGTAAAGAAGTCTCTGAGCCTCATCAAGGAGTCCCCACTCCTCCTCAGAAAATGTGATGGCCACGTCCTCAAATTTCATACCTTGTTGTTATGGGGACAGTCGAGTCCATGATGAGTTTATATCCTACGTTTTTATATTCATAATACTCCCCAAAATCCACATCCACCTGCTCCCTCGACTCCCCACATCAGAAAAGATACCACACCTTGGTCCATGAAAATCATTCTCTCCTTCTGTTCCAGTTGATGCTGTGTATTCCACCAACAATAAGGGCAAATAATCTTGCAGAAGATACCTTTGCTCTGCAACTCAATGTCAACCACACCCCTTTTCAATACTGTGGGTTTAATGAACATATAGTAGGGAGAGATGGTGTCCACAAGGAGACAGTGAGTAATTTGACACTGTGCTTGACAGGCAATCACCTTATTGTACCCCAACTCAGGGTATCACAAGCTTATGGTATTGTTGTTCAACCTTTGGAACCCAAAACCCAGGGTGCTGAAACCATCACTTTGTATTACATGCTGCACATAATTCTTTGAACCACACTTCTCTCACAACTGCATTTCCAGAGAGACAACCTAAAAGTAACAAAAATGTGCCATCATGATTAGTTTATTTCCTAATCATCTTTTCCAAAATTTTCATTCACTACCTCTGTAATATATTTCTTTCTTATCTTCTCTCCACTCTATGTCAATGGATATTTACAAACACAGAAGACACTGATGTATGCTCTCTTATTCCTATTGATCACTGTAATAGCCCTCAACAATGAAAGGCACGTGTGCCCATAAATTTCTCTGAAGCTCTTGGCCAGGAATTTACCACCACAACATTCCCTCTTTTCAGAAATTTATCTGACATTCATCATATCATATTTCCAGACATCACCAGAAATGGAATCAAACTCCATTTCCTCTTATGTCAACGTCAGGGCCTTTAACTATGAAGGTACTCAACTACTCCAATGGCACATCACTCTTTCTCCCACACCCATTTTACACCTGCACTCCCACAACCACAGCCCCCATAGTGATCTCCTTGACTTCATTCTTATTTCTCAGTATGTGTGGTGTAGTGACTGCTTTGCAAATCCAAACAGGATTAAGTTCTGCACTAACTCTGAGAGTCCACATTCATTGAAGCAACCTTGAGTTCTGCTATGGAGGTTTCCCTCCCTGATTGTGTTTTTCTTCAACCTCAATTCCCGAGAAGCACATCAGATCTCAGATATCCAGACACCACCTCCATTGGTGCTGCATCTAATGTCCCTTTAAGAATTATAGCCTTTATTCCTCATGTCTCAACACCTAAGGCCCTCTACGCATGCCCAGTGAGTCTCACAGATGCCCACTCATGCCACTCAGCAAATGAACCTGACTGAGGACAACACGCAGACTAAAGCTCAATGAAAATCAAGTAAGTATTCTATTAACAAGTCAATATGCAACAGCTGCCATTTCATCCTGTTTGACTTACTCTTTGGTCTCCAATTAAAAAGAAAGAAAATGATACAGAACCACACCCTGGTCCCTACATTCCTGATTACATTTTAGAGAAGTTTCTATTCTTAACTGTTCTTCAGTGTTCCAGAAGCTCATGAACTGCTTCCTGAAATATCAGAAATTCTAACAGGTAAAATAAAAAATATTGGTATCCCCCAATAACATTGCACTTCCTAATGTGAACATCGGCAACTAAGTTAATAGTCCTTCCATACCTCCGATTGCCAAGTGCAAACCTTCACATCATCCCTGACTCTTACCTCTTTCTCAGCCTCCAAATTAGAAATACAGGTGGCCACACCTAAAACACAAATCCGGAATAAAAAACTTATTTTTCCACCACAGTTATCATGGACCAGTTACCATCACACTCACCGAATCTATCTCAGCGGCTTCCATCCTATTCTTTTCGTGCCTCCATCACATTTATATTTTTCATCATGATTCAGCCATGGAGGGTCCAATGAGACCCCGGTTAAATGACTTGCTCCTACTGCTCCAAATCTCCCATAGCTCCCATGAGCCACAAATACCCTTCCAAGATGTCACAAAGCTCCTCCAGACCCGATTCTTGTCTCATTGTTACCAGTTATTTAACTAAAATAAAAAAATACTCTTTCTGGTTCCTGAATGAGCTCAATCTTCAGTCAAAGTCTTTACATATACAGGACCCTGTGCATGGAATAACCTTTCACTTCGCATATGACTGGTTGCCCTAAAAAGCAACTATTCACGTGACCTTAGGCCTGGACTCAGAATTCTGTGTTTTGTCTTTCATCATGATCCCCAGGTCACAGGCCAGAAAGAGAGTCTACACAGTTCCGTGTCACCACTATCTCAGAGGCCACAAGAGTTTGAGGTTCTGAAAAGAGCTCTACAACAGCATCCCTTAAGTGGCTCTATATCTGCTGGAACCTGTGGGAATGAAAGGTCTGCTGAGAGCCTCGCACCCAACCCAAGGACCCATGGGTTGAGGCTGCTCAGGGCCCTGGATCAGACCCAGAGCTGGGTGATTCCTGCATGACCTTGAGACTATCACAGGACTTCTTCATGCCCCTCACTGCTGTCCTCTCTCTTCTAGTATGTTCTTCCTCTGAGAAGTTTTGAGAAAAGGTTAAAACCCAAATTCACACTTTGTCCTGCTTTGGTTCACAGCCATTGATGGCAGCAGCTTCATGAAAATGAAGTAAAACTCCTCACAGAAAACTTTGCTACATCTTTCTTGTTGTCTTTAGGCATAAAACAGGCAAAGATTTCCCCAATCCTCCCTCCTCAGTCACACGAACATGTCCTTACAAGATGGATTCTCAGCCTGTCACCATCGCCCACCCACTCATGCCATGTGGCACCCCAGGCAACTCACGGTTCTGGTGCTTTGACTTGGGCTGCAGGACAGGACAGGCACTGACACTGGAGGATGGAGGGTTATAGAGGTGAGGACGGGTGGGACTCTGGAAACAGAAGATGGTTTGGGAAGCATGGAGGACTCAATATGACCTGTTATGGCTCTGTCAGCCTGAGATACACAACTGCACTGTGGGGAACACTGTCTCTGAAGCATTGGGACCCAGCACTGGGGACTGATTCTGTGAATACACTGCAAAAGTCAAACTCACCACCAGGAGAAAGATCCTGGAAGTCAAGCTCCAACCAATGAGTATAGGGATAATGAGCCTCTTCTGGGTTTTAATTTAATAAAGGCATCCTTAGCGCATGGCCCTTTGGGTAATGTGGCAATTTAGTCTTGCATGGGGCTCTAAGATCCCAGTCACTCACTGACCATTGAGAATATTGTTCTGGGGAATCCAAGTGTCACTGTGAACTGACATCTTTATGTTTCAGGAGCTGGTAAGAAGTTTCTCTGGAGTGTTGTCTACAAAACTGAACTCTGGTTTGGAAACATTTCAGATTCTGTGATGCTTAGAGTGCTCCCTCAGGTGAAAAGTGTAATAATTACTTCAATTGTTCTTGAAAATCTCAATTCTCAATGGATAAATATATGGAAAGGTATTTTAATTGACTTGTACATATAGATGAAGGAGAGAACAGCTGCCTCCTACAAGACTTCCTCATGGGATGCAGCCCATAACCACAGCAGGTGCCCTCAAATAAGAACTGGGCCAGCAATCTTTCTGTGCATGGGATTGTGCTTGACAAAATGATCCACTTCAGACAAGCTTTTTTGTTTTAACATCAAAATATATTAAGGGAAAAAGGAAGCTATGAGAGCATATAAGTAATCCTATCCTATTTGTTTAAAAACAAATTTTGAGAAAATACCTAACCAAACACATTGACAGTTCCTACATTGTAGGCGGTCAGTAGACATTGTGACATTAAGAATGTTTATTGAAAGTTTACTAAAGGTTCCAGGCCCTGGATTCAATGATTTATGTGCATTATTTCACTTAATCATCTTTGCAACCTAAGGTGGTTTAACCATCTATTTAATGGGGAGAAAATGCAGGGTTAGAGACTCAAGGTGATTTGATGGATTGTAGAGTTAATAAATGCAGGGCTGAAAGTCAGATCCAGGTATCTCTAACAACAGAGTGATGGCTTCTAATGTTAGGCTCTGCTGCCTCCTAGAGGGTAGAATAGGGGATGTGTTCCCCTTAGGACAGGATAGATATTATTGTGGGTTATAAGTAGTACCAAAGCTTTAGGGATTTAGAGTAAAGAAGGTATCTTTCTTGTTTAGAGCAGATGAACAACCTGGTTCTCCTGGAATCAGAATAAAGGAGCAGCCAACATGTAAGTTCCTGCTGGGTGTTATAAGAAATGAACAGATAGGGCTGTCCTTCTCACTAGTTCCAGCCAATCCTGTTAGAGGTTACAAGCTTGACTCCCACCTCATTTCATTGGTCAAAGCATATCACTGGCTGCAGCCAATATCAGGGTGTCAGTAGCACAGTCAAACCTACTTGATGTGCCACAGTAAGATAATCCCATGGTGCCAGCCACCCTTTGAGGTTGCTCGGGGAGAAGGGAAAGGAGTGGGAATTGGTAGGAAATGACAGTGGAAATAAGTCAGGTTGGTTTGCTTTCTCCTCCTCCAAGGAGATGTTGTCCCCAAACTGCCCAAAACCCAATATTCATGAGTGAACTTCAGAAAAAGAAGTTCAGTCACATGTCATTGGCAGAAAACTCTGAACCCACTTCTGAGTGTGATCCTGGGTAAGTCCCTGCTGCCACGGCTCCCAACTGGTTGGGGAGTGAAGACCACATGGTAGGAGATTTGACTGAGAAGATTACTTGACCACAGGCATTCTATCGTCCATATTCTCTTATATTAACAAAAGTCACTACTCTGCCTTAAAAGCTGAACAGTCCTCTTTCAGTTAAAATAATAAGTTTATTTCAATGATTTGAAAAAGTTTCTCAGCAGACATTTTAACAAAGAAGATAAATACAGTGCAAATACATGTATGAAAAAATATTCACCATAAAATATTCATTAGCACATGGAATTAAAACAAGGGCAAGTTAAAACTATCTCCATTTCTGGAATTACTATTTGAAAAGATTAACCACTGTACGCCCTTGCAGGGTAGCAGAAAATGTGGATTTTTTATAGACTGTGAGTTAATGGAAAGCTAAAGGAAATGTCCATTATGGGTCACAGTTCTGCATATATTAAATATAAAACATTCACCTACACAACAGTGTGATAAGTAAACCATGTCTATATAGAGAACTGAATGCAAATATTCCTAGACTAGTTATGTATAATACCCCAAACCTGGAAATAAAAAAAATATATATAGATCAATTAATAAAGTGTTTAATCACAGATACCAGTACTACTCAGAAATTAAAAAATAATTAACTCTTCACAAGCATTTGTATTGACTCTGAAAATGATTGTGTGGCATGGAGGAAACCAGTGTTTTTTAAAATGTACACATTGAAAAGTGCCTATAAAATTATGGACCATATAAACTCCTCTATTGTAAAGAATGGAAAATCCCTAAGTGAATGGAGGTCTGAGAAAAGAACAAAAAAAGATTAGAACTGGCAGTAGAAAAATAGTAGTGTGGAAATAGAAGGTATAAAGTTGTTGGTATGGAAAATAATACAATAATTAAAACTAATAAACAGGAATAAACTCTGCCCCGTCCAGTGTCCTCAGTTGGTTGGATGTGTGTGGGGAGCTGCCCTGGGCATACAGGGGTACTAGAGATCTAAATGCAAGCTCTGGACATAGCTCTCTGCTTTCTCACCCTTCAGTTTAATAAACAGAATTCTGAATGCAGATTCTAGACATAGCTCTCTGCTTTCTCACCCTTCAGTTTAATAAACAGTGATGTGAATGCAGAATTTAGACATAACTAAACACCTTGGCTGAAAAAAATGTTGATGCCTATGTGCAAGATCTTGCAAGGTCTTAATTACTTAGAAGGTCAGTGACTGTGTTTGCAAATACCTGATTTGCATAACTCCCTCCTCTGCTTGTGTTATGTCCAGAGTTCGGGGTCCCCAATAATCCACCACTAAAGAGTCTTTTCCATGCAAAAGCAAAGATTCTTTATTCAAACCCGGGTTTGGCTCTCAGCCTCTTTCTGGCCCAGCAGTGAGGCGAGAGAGTGAGCCGGACAGGAACAATGAGTTTTATGGGGTAGGATAATTTGGAGGGCTTAGGAAAGTGACAAGGGTTACAGAGATTGGTCACCTGAATTAGGGTCTTTCTGTGGTTTAGCCTTATTAGGACCCTCGTTGTGTTCCTGGAGCTTCATTGGTCCATTTGGGTGGGGGTCCGGGAAGTTAAGACATTGCTGGCACACCTGTGGCCACTCCCAGAAAAGGGGAGTCCCAGCCCTATAGGACAAGATGGAGGGGAGATCATTTCCTTTCACTTGTGCTTAAATACTATGCTGAAAATAAACTCAGGGCTGCAGACTCAAGTCTCAGACCTCCCAACCCCATATTTTCTTGTCTGTCTTTTACTTATCCTCACCCCCTCAATCAGGTACTGATCGATTGCCGGCAGGTTCCGACAGTTGGGTGCCATCCCACTCACTGACAGGTCTCTGGTATGATTCCAGGTCAGTGAATATCCCCAAATGGATTTCCAATTGTGGTGTGCAGGAGGAAGCAGATCTATGTTTACCTTTCTCTTCCAGTCTCTCTCTCTCCCTAAAAAGAATAAAATTATTTCCTAAAAGATTTATTAAAAAGAATAATCTCTATGTTTTGCAAACATACAAATGTAAGCCTATTGTTGTTCTACCCTGTGTAGGAGTTAGAAGTTGTTTATGTCACATGTGACAGTTTCAAAGCTTTATCTCTAGGACAGGGCTCACCAAATAGCACACCTGAGACAGGTGCACTTTGTTGCATGTCAGTTCTCATTTGCTGGGAGGACCAGCCTTGCCTCAGTGGCAGCACATGTAGTCAAGTAGGGAAGACTATTCCCATTGGAATCAACAGCAATGCTGACTGGTTACAAAAGACATATTCTGGGTCTGATTCCAGCATTATCCTTCCTCTAGCTTTGGGGTCTAGCCTATTGAACAACAACTTTGAGATGAACACCGTAAGGGGCCAGGGAAATTCACAAAACCATGAGATTATTTTGTCTGCTACTGATGCCAGCTATGGGACATAGTGATGGAGATCCTCAGAAAGTTCTCAAAGATCATACAAACCACAGCACATGACATAATTGGGATTTTT
>JAAGEH010000754.1:0-15560 GCA_011751065.1 Lasiurus cinereus | reverse complement strand
GGCAACGATTTAATGAAAAGTTCAACACAAATTTATATATATATATATATATATATATATATATATATATATATATATATAACATATATATATACACAGTGGTACCTCGAGATACGAGTGCCCTAACATACGAGATTTTTGAGATACGAGCCGTCGAGCGAGCGATTTTTGCTTTGAAATACGAGCAACAGTTGAGATGGGGGAGTCATCGTGCGGATCGGCCGGCCGCACACGACCCACCCGTTTACCGCGACTCGAGCGTCTCATAGTTTCCCACGCCTCAAGGTGACGGAACGCATTAAACTCGTATCTCGAGGCGCCACTGTGTATGTATGTGCGTGTTCATTCTCCATGGGAACAGTTACAGTGTGTGACTGATGTTTCACCGGCAGTTTGCGAGGCACATCAAGAAGTCCGAAGGCCAGAAAATCCCCAAGGTGGAGCTGCAGATTTCCATCTACGGGGTGAAGATTCTGGAGCCCAAAACCAAGGTGAGGCGGGCATGCGTGTCAGCCTGTGGAGCCTCCCTGTGACTGGAGCCCGTGTTATAAACGTGAGCATGTGACGGGCCAGAGCCTGCCCTCTGTCAGTGACACGTCCCCGTCGGCCTGTCCTCGCCGTGTGCTGAATGTGGGAGCAGTGGGCCTCTGAGGGGTGCCCTTCCCACTCTGGGAGAGGTGGGCGCAGGGGTGTGCGAGCAGGGGGAGGTCGAGGCTGCGCTGTCCTGAGTGCCCGGGGCAGGGCCTGGCGTGGCCGGGTGTCACCCACCAGCCGCTGTCCGAGCCCACGGCCTGCGCCCAACAGCCAGTGGTTCCTCTGCACACGGGACCCACCCCCATGGCACCCATGCTGGTGTGAGGGAAGGACTGGCCCCTCACGTGTGTGTGTGTGTGTGTGCGTGTTCACAGGAAGCCCAGCCCCAGCGGGTGTCAGGGAAGGACCAGTCTCATCACGTGTGTGTGTGCGTGTTCACAGGAAGCCCAGCCCCAGCGGGTGTCAGGGAGGGACCGGCCCCTCATGTGTGTGTGTGCGTGTCCACAGGAAGCCCAGCCCCAGCGGATGTCAGGGAATGCACTGGCCTCACATGTGTGTGTGTGTGCGTGTCCGTCCGCAGGAAGCCCAGCCCCTCACATGTGTGTGTGTGTGCGTGTTCACAGGAAGCCCAGCCCCAGCTGGTGTCAGGGAAGGACCAGTCTCATCATATGTATGTGTGTGTGTATCTGCAGGAAGCCCAGCCCCAGCTGGTGTCAGGGAATGCACCGGCCTCACATGTGTGTGTGTGTGTGTCCGCAGGAAGCCCAGCCCCAGCTGGTGTCAGGGAAGGACCAGTCTCATCATGTGTGTGTGTGCGTGTCTGCAGGAAGCTCAGCCCCAGCGGGTGTCAGGGAATGCACCGGCCTCACGTGTGTGTGTGCGTGTCCGCAGGAAGCTCAGCCCAGCTGGTGTCAGGGAGGGACCGGCCCCTCACGTGTGTGTGTGCGTGTTCACAGGAAGCCCAGCCCCAGCGGGTGTCAGGGAATGCACCGGCCTCACGTGTGTGTGTGCGTGTCCATCCGCAGGAAGCCCAGCCCCTCACATGTGTGTGTGTGCGTGTCCGTCCGCAGGAAGTCCAGCACAACTGCCAGCTGCACCGGATATCGTTCTGCGCCGACGACAAGACGGACAAGCGCATCTTCACCTTCATCTGCAAGGACTCCGAGTCCAACAAGCACCTGTGCTACGTGTTCGACAGCGAGAAGTGTGTAAGTGGGCGGGGCCGGGCGGGGCCGAGCGGCCTGTGTCCCGCGTTCGCCGGGCCTGGGACTCGCTCAGGGACCGTCCTGCCCGGACGAGGACGAGGGGGGCTCCCTCCTCACCGAACCCCGTGCCAGGCTCGCGAGCGCCGTGCCCACTGCCTCTCGGGACGCCAGGCCTGCTGCTCGCACTGCGTGCGTTGGTCTATCTCACAGTCACATCACTCGTTTGTGATTAAATCTCACACGTGCACCTGACGCAGAGTGACACGGTCACCACGGTTCCTTTTTTCCGGAACGTTCCTGGACCCATGCAAGGACACAGGTTGAACTCTGGGAAATGATACCTGGACGGCGGCGTCTTTAAAGGTTGCCCACACTTTGGGAGCGTGGTTCTTTTTTTTTTTCTTGTAATATATTTTATTGATTTTTTTACAGAGAGGAAGGGAGAGGGACAGAGAGTTAGAAACATCAGTGAGAGATATCGATCAGCCGCCTCCTGCATGCCCCCCACTGGGGATGTGCCCGCAGCCAGGATACATGCCCTTGACCGGAATCGAACCTGGGACCTTTCAGTCCGCAGGCCCATGCTCTATCCACTGAGCCAAACAGGTTTCGGTGGAAGCGTGGTTCTTAATTTTCCCAATCCGGGAAACGTGCCACAGCGAAAGGCGATGGATGGAGTGGTGGAAGGTGTGCGCACACATGTGTGTGCCTGCACACGGGGGAGAGTGGGCCCTGTGAGTGTAACCTGGAGTTCTCAGCAGGTGAGGGCACCCAGGGAATTCTCAAGCGAAGTTCCGCGACGATTCGTCCGGGATCGGAAGGGAAACCCCGGGTCTCGATTGTGGGAGCCCCTTCCACATCCCGCGTGGTTCTGGGTTCCGGTTCAGGGTGCGGGTTCTGGAGGAGGCCGCACGCAAAGAAAAGAGAGACGAGAAAAGCATTCATTTGGGAATATTGGGGGGCCAGGCGGGAAACCTTCCTCTAAACCAGCGGTTCTCACCCTGTGGGTCGAGACCCCTTTGGAGGTCCAACGACCCTTTCACAGGGGTCGCCTAAGACTGTTGGAAAACACCTATTTCCCATGGTCTTAGGAACCAACACGCCGGTCCTCGGTGTAGCAACGTGTAGCCATGTAGTTTACTGTTGTCCTAGGAAGACTGTTGCCCATGCGACACCACGATTCAAGACAACATTTCATTTATTTGTCATGAGAAATAAATATTTCACAATATGTAATTACATATTGTTTTTGCGATGAATCCCTATGCTTTAATGATGTTCCATGTGTAACAACGAAAATACATCCTGCCTATCAGATATTGACATGACAGTTCATGACAGTAGCACAATGACAGCGATGAAGTAGCCACGGAAATCATTGTATGGTTGGGGGTCACCACCCCGTGAGGCCTTAGGAAGGTTGAGAACCGCTGCTCTAGTGGGAAGACTACCCCTTGCTCTGGCCTTGCTCTCTTTTTTATGGAGACTTTGGGACACACCCCTAGCCTTTAGGCAGGAAATTCCAAGAACAGAAATACAAAAGACAAACAGAGGTGGAGGCCGCTTCAGGCTTCAGCTAACAAAGCCTCCACTCAACAGTGAGTGGCGAGAGCGATGGAGGTTGTTGACCAGCCCTCCCGGCTTCCTGGCCACGTCTTTCTATCAGTGAGTCCATGTTTGGTGTCCGGCCCTTGATGATCAGCATAAGCTAATGCTGGCCCTGACCTTGTCCGAGGTCCTGTGGTAAAGCGGAAGACGTGAATTCCAAGCCACGTGGCAGCCACCAATGGCTTTTCCTTTTCCAAGTATGTTTTTACTGATTTTAGATGAAGAGAAAGTGAGTGGGAGAAAGAGAGAGAGAGAAACATCAATGATGAGAGAGAATCATCAGCTTCGTTCCCCTGCTCCCTGCACACCCTCACGCCCCTGCTGTGGATCAGGCCTGCTGCCGGGGCCTGTGCCCTGACGGGGAAATCAGAGTGGTGACCTTGGGGTGCTTGGGTCGACGCTCATCCGCTGATGTCTTTTCTTTCTTTCTTTTTTTTTAATATTTTTTATTGATTTTTTCACAGAGAGGAAGGAAGAGGAATGGAGAGTTAGAAACATCGATGAGAGAGAAATACCGATCAGCTGCCTCTTGCACGCCCCCCCACTGGGGATGTGCCCACCACCAAGGTACCTGCCCTTGACTGGAATCGAACCTGGGACCTTTCAGTCCGCAGGCTGTCGCTCTACCCACTGAGCCACACAGGTTTGGCCCGCTGATGTCTTTAACGGCGGAAGAACAACCTCATCTCAGCGACTCTCTTGGCTTATCCGGGAAAGGGACCTAATTCACGTGTTTGCTCGTTTTCCACGCATAATGTCAGAGGATGGTATTATTGTCACTTTCCTGCAGTTCATGTCTGTCTTCAGTATGTGAGCTTCTTGCAAACAAACACCTTTTGTATTTGTCCACGTAGTCCTACCACAGGCGGACAATAGATACGCAGTGATTTTTCTTTAAGGAAAAAGACGGTGTTTCAGCAGAACGTGTTAAGATCTCTATCTTGTAGAGTCCCAGTGGTTCTCAACCTTTTTAATTCTGGGGCCATTTTAAAACAGGTCATTTCATGGGGTGGTGACCCCCATCGATATTATTGTCGATGCCACTTCCTCACTGTCATTTTGCTGCTGTTAATGAATCGTCATGTAAATACCTGTGTTTTTCCGATGGTCTTAGGCTCTACAGCAGCCGTTCTCAACCCAACCCACAGGTTAAGAACCGCTAACAGGGTCTCCTAAGACCATTGGAAAACACAGATCTTTACATGACGCAACATGGCAGCAACGACATAGCGACGACAACAATGTGATGGTTGGGGGTCACCACCACACGAGGAACTGAATTTAAGGGTCCCGGCATGAGAAAGTTTGAGAACCGCTGCTCTAGACTACAGCGCTCTTTAAAAAAGGCAAACTCATGCGCTAACCTAATTGGCATAAACATATCTTTGGGGAATTGGATGAAAATATGCTGACCCAGCTGAGGGATGCTGTGTGCACAGTAAGGGGTTTTCTGTGGAGCCCCAGCGGTTTTTGAAACGTATCCCACTGAGCGAACGCGTTATATTTAATGTCCCCAGCTAACCATGACTGCTTGCAGATGTTTCTCTCTGTGCGCGGCGAGGGCTGACGCCGCCCCCTTCTGTGTGTGAGACACACGGGCCTTTTATACGCTCGGCTGCCTTTCTTGCCTTAGGCAGGGAAACGAGCCTCCTCCTCCGGGTCTTGTGAAATATTAATAATCAGGAGAGATCGCTGTGCATGTGAGCCTCCTTACGGCTTGGTGTCGGTGCCTTTCTGTATTTGATCCCCATCCAGTTGGTCACGTGATCATTTAAACACTGGAGGCCCCGTGTATGAAATTTGTGCACTTGTCGGGGGTCTGGGGGGAAGTGTCCCTCAGCCCAGCCTGCACCCTCTCCAATCTGGGACCCCTCAGGGGGGGTGTGTCTGACTGCTGGTTTAGGCCCAGTTGGACATTCCTCTCACAATCTGGAACTGCCGGCTCCCAACTGATCGCCTGCCTGCCTGCCTGATGGCCCCTAGCCACTCCCCTGCCAACCTGATCGATTCCTAACTGCTCCCCTGCCAACCCGATCAACCCCCAACTGTCCTCCCCTGCCAGCCTGGTCGCCCCCAACTGCCCTCCCCTGCCAACCTGGTTGTCCTCAACTGCCCTCCCCTGCCAGCCTGGTCGTCCCCAACTGCCCTCCCCTGCCAGCCTGGTCGCCCCCAACTGCCCTCCCCTGCCAGCCTGGTCGCCCCCAACTGCCCTCCCCTGCTGGCCTGGTCGCCCACAACTATCCTCTCCTGCGGCCATCTTGTGGCGGCCATCTTTGACCCGATGGGGGCGGCCATCATGTGCGAGGGTGGGAGGGTGAATTTGCGTATTACCTCTTTGTTTTTATAGGATAAGCTTGCCAGAATCCCTGGGTTTCACAGTGTGGACTTTATTGCTACCTGGTCATCATTGCTTGCCCCTGACTTTTGTGATTTTAATTCCTCGAGGCGTGTGTTATTCTCTCGGAGGACAGCGTGTGAGCGTTGTGTTTTTGGAAGGCTGAGAGTGTGGGGCCTGCAGCGCTGGCTCACACCGTTTGGGGCTCAGGACTCAGAAGGGGGCCTGTCAGAGCAGAGCTCTTTGGCTTCTATTCAAACACAGTTCCGTGTTGATGGGGCCGGAGCTCAGAGGATCACGTGCAGCACGTTCGCCACGTGATTCTGCGGCCGGTGATGGAGTCTCGGCTTCGAAGAGCAAGGGTCCGAGCTCCCTTCCCGCCCCAAGTTAGCATCACTTTCATGAATGGGCTCAAAGGGGACTGATAGCCCTAACTGCTCCCCTGCCAGCCTGGTCGATGCCTAACTGCTCCCCTGCCAGCCCCATCAACCTCCAAATCCCATTCTCTTATTTTTTTAAAAAAATATATTTCATTGATTTTTTACAGAGAGGAAGGGAGAAGGATAGAGAGTTAGGAACATCGATGAGAGAGAGACATGGATCAGCCGCCTCCTGCACGCCCCCCACTGGGGATGTGCCCACCACCAAGGTCCATGCCCTTGACCAGAATCGAACCTGGGACCTTTCTGTTCGAAGGCCAATGTTCCATCCACTGAGCCAAACCGGTTTTGGCCATTCCCTTATTCTTATTTTAAGGTTCTGTTTGCTCTCATTATATTAATTTGCTTAGCCTATACCTATCAATATAAAGGGAACTGAATTTCTAATATAATACTTATTAAAAGAGAAATTCCCGGGCCTACATGGTTTCATGGGTGTGACATTTGTGAAGCATTCAATTAATGACTTTACCCAGCTTCATGTTAATGTCGTAAATAGATGTGTTTGTCTTACGTTTTATTTTTTTTAAATACATTTCTTTATTGATTTCAGAGAGGAAGGGAGAAGGAGAGAGAGATAGAAACATCAATGATGAGAGAGAATCACGGATCAGCTGCCTCTTGCACACCCCCCTCTGGGGATCGAGCCTACAACGCAGGCATGTGCCCTTGGCAGAAATCAAACCCGGGACCCTTCCATCCATAGGCTGATGCTCTATCCAGTGAGCCAAGCCGGCTAGGGCGTGTCTTATTTTTTAAAAATCTATTTTTATTGATCCCAGAGAGGAAGGGAGAGGGAGAGGGAGAGAGAGAGAAACATCGGTGATGAGAGAGAATCATGCATCGGCTGCCTCCTGCACGCCCCGCACTGGGGATCGAGCCCACCCCCCGGGTATGTGTCCCGACCGGGAATGGAACCGTGACCTCCTGGCTCCTAGGTGGACGCTGAGCCACGCCGGGCACGTTGGTTTTCACATCGAGCCTGGGGGCGGGGCCATTGGGTTGCTACCTGGGCAGCGAGACCTTTGCTCATCCTCCTCCTCTGCCCCCCGCCACTGCCCGTGGGAGGGACCCCCGGGGGGAAGGCTGTTCTGGAGCCAGAGCCCAGTTGGACACGACGTGGCTGCCGCCCGCTCATGGCCTTTGCTTTCTCCGTGTGAAGGCAGAGGAGATCACCCTAACCATCGGCCAAGCCTTCAACCTGGCGTACCGGAAGTTTCTGGAATCCGGGGGCAAGGACGTGGAGACCAGGAAGCAGATCGCCGGGCTCCAGAAGAGAGTGAGTACCCCGGGCGGGCGGTGTCGCGTGTACCCTCAGCACCGGGGAACCATGTACCCTCAGCACCGGGGGACCGTGAACCAGCAGACAGAGTAGCAGCCGCCATCCTCCCCACGCCCCACACTGGGTCCCCGCGTCCCCGCACCCGGCCCCCGGCCCCCGGCCCGCGGTTGGTGTTAACCCTGTCGTGTTGGATTCCCGCAAGAGCGTAGCGTTCTCATGTGACTTTGCTTCACTCCCGATGCTTCTCCTCGCGGGGATCAGAGCAGCAGCGGCGGCGGAGGCTGGGTAAGTGGCTTCCCGCGCAGACCCGGGTCCGAGCCAGTGACACCCCTCTGCACTCCTCAGCGCCACCGTGAGCGCCTTCCTGGCCTGCGGTGACTGCCAGGCCGCGGGCGAGACCGGCCTGCCCGCGGGGAGCACAGGCAAGGCGTGGGAGCAGGAACATGCCTGGTGCACGCACACACGTACACACACATGCCAGACGTCACGGGTCTATCGCCCGGGGACCTGGCGCTCCGTGAGCCCCGAGCTTTTCCCACGTCGGACGAGCCAGCGCGTGGCAGTGTTTTCCAAGACCAGGAGCCCCCCTCCACGGCCGCCACTGGGACCAGAGCCGCTGACACCGCCCGGGCCGGCGGGCGTGTGGGCAGGTCTGCTCAGGGACCCTTTGCCTTTTAGATTCAAGACTTGGAGACCGAGAACGTGGAGCTTAGAAACAAGGTCCAGGATCTGGAGCACCAGCTGCGCACCAGCCAGGAGCCGGCCTCTCGGGTGAGTACGCAGCGCCAGTGCGCGCCTTTGGGGAGGGGAGGAGGGCTTCCTGGCGGCCGACACCTCCGGGTCCCCAGCTGGGTGGGTTCCGGGCACAGCCCCCCACTGGGGATGTGCCCGCAACCAAGGTATGTGCCCTTGACCGGAATGGAACCTGGGACCCTCTAGTCCGCAGGCCGACGCTCTATCCACTGAGCCACACCGGTCAGGGCTGTTAATATATACAGTGGTACCTCGAGATACGAGTGCCCTAACATACGGGATTTTTGAGATACGAGCCATCGAGCGAGCGATTTTTGCTTTGAAATACGAGCAACAGTTGAGATAGGAGTCATCGCGTGGATCGGCCGGCTGCACACGACCCACCCGTTTACCGCGACGCGAGCGTCTCCTAGTTTCCCACGCCTCCCCCCAACCATAAAATTATTTCCGTGGCTACTTCCTCGCTGTCATTTTGCTACTGTCATGAACTGTCATGTAAATATCTGATAGGCAGGATGTATTTTCGTTGTTACAAATGGAACATCAGGAAAGCATAGGGATTCATCACAAAAACAATATGTGATTATATATTGTGAAATATGTATTTCTCATGACAAACAAATGAAATGTTGTCTTGAATCGTGGTGTCGCATGGGCAACAGTCTTCCTAGGACAACAGTAAACGACATGGCTACACGTTGCTACACCGAGAAGCCGTGTGCTGGTTCCTAAGACCATGGGAAATAGGTGTTTTCCAATAGTCTTAGGCGACCCCTGTGAAAGGGTCGTTCCAGCTCCAAAGGGGTTGCGACCCACAGGTTGAGAACCGCTGGTCTACAGGCCCCTTGGCCCTAACTTACCTTCTCCTGTCTCCGCAGGCTGGCAGCGTGTCGCCCCGGTCGCCCTCCACGGACATCTTCGACATGGTGCCCTTCTCTCCCGCCTCCCACCCGCCCCCGGCGCCCACGCCCAACGGCACGCAGCCGCCCCCGGTGCCCGGCAGAGCCGCTGAGACCAGTGAGTACCAGGCGGATCGAGGCAGATTGAGGCAGACCGAGGGCCTTGCTGCGCCCTGTACCTGTGATGGCCGCCGACTGCTTCACGCAAAACTGCATTTCTTAAAAAGCTCGTTAAAATGTTCTGTTGACATATTTCTTAATTGATTGCAGAGAGGAAGGGAAAGAGAGAAACATCCGTGATGAGAGAGAATCGCGGATTGGCTGCCTCCTGTGTGGGGATCGAGCCCACAACTGGGGCCTGTGCCCTGACCGGGAGTCGAACCCTGACCTCCTGGTTCCTAGGTCGATGGTCCACCCCTGAGCCACGCCGGCCAGGCTCATTCAATTTTTTAATTACCAAAGTGATTGTCGCTCGTGGGAGACCTGTCCCTCTTCAGAGTGTCTTTGTTTGGGCGCTAAATGGCATCTCCCTCTTACGTGTATACGATCCTTACCAGAACGGGGGACTTCTAAGCATCTGTCTGAGGAGTGAGAGGTCTCCCAGGAGTGACAATCACTTTGGTAATTAAAAAATTGAATGAGCCCGGCCGGTGTGGCTCAGTAGTTGAGCATCGACCTAGGAACCAGGAGGTCACGGTTTGATTCCCGGTCAGGGCACAGGCCCGGGTGGCGGGCTCATTTGTTAACTTATTTCATATATGAATCTGGCTCTCCCCTCCCCCCCACAAGTTATACCTGGAGAAGCAGGAATCATGGGAGGGGAGGAGCGCTGTCGAGGATACAGCCGCCTGAGTGGTGTTTCTCACACGGGACGGCCTTCAGAAGGCGGTTACGGTTTCCTGAAAAACGCACGTCTGATTCCATTACACATCCCCAGGCCCCTCTCTCACTCCACATTCCTTACGGTCTGCCGGGGTTTTATGGAAATTGATTCCAAGGAGAGTTCGCAACCATTAAAAAATCCCTTTTCGACTAGATACTGGGCTATACAGTGGTACCTCGAGATACGAGTTTAATTCATTCCGTCACCTTGAGGCGTGGGAAACGATGAGACGCTCGAGTCGCGGTAAACGGGTGGGTCGTGTGCAGCCGGCCGATCTGCGTGATGACTCCTATCTCAAATGTTGCTCGTCTTTCAAAGAAAAAATCGCTCGCTCGTCGGCTCGGATCTCAAAAATCTTGTATGTTAGGGCACTCGTGTCTCGAGGTACCACTGTATAGTCTTATCCATCACAGCCATCCATTTTAACATGGAGGCTTCTTTTGTGATGAAGGGGAAGTTTAAAATCTAGGGACAGAGAGAGAGTTTTGATGCTGGGTTAATACCAGGACGAAGGGTTTTCTGGGAAGGAGACAGGAAATCATGGCGCCCCAGTGCGATGCTCTCCCTGAAACCAGTGGTTCCCCACCTTTCTAAAGCTGCGGCCCTTTAATACAGCTCCTCGTGTGGTGGTGACCCCCAACCGTAAAATTATTTTTGTTGCTACTTCATCACTGTAATTTTTCTACAGTTATGAATCGACATATAAATATCTGTGTTTTACAACGGTCTCAGGAGACCTTGCTAGCGATGCTCAACTTGTGCGTCGCGACCCACAGGTTGAGAACCGCTACTGGAGAGCCTAAGACCATCGCAAAACACGGATATGTACATTACGGTCCATTAACAGTAGCGAAATTACAGTTATGAAATACAGTGGTACCTCGAGATACGAGTGCCCTAACAGACGAGGTTTTTGAGATACGAGCCGTCGAGCGAGCTATTTTTGCTTTGAAATACGAGCAATGTTTGAGAGAGGAGTCATCGCACGGATCGGCCGGCTGCACAAGACCCACTCGTTTACCGCGACTCGAGCGTCTCGTTTCCCACGCCGCAAGGTGACGGGACGAATTAAACTCGTATCTCGAGGTACCACTGTAGTAACGAAAATGTTATGGTTGGGGGTCACCACAACGCGAGGAACTGTATTAAAGGGTCACGGCATTAGGAAGGTTGAGAAGCACGGCCTTAAACGTTTTCTGAGATTCACTCACACGTGGACTCTGAGTAAAACCGCCTCCCGGCCTGTCCGTCCTGCGCACGGCACGCACACGGCGGTCCGTGGGTGGACGGGGCCGTCTCGGCGAGGAGCACACTCACTGTAACAACACGGAACACACTGGTTACCACGTGTTCGGAGGGTTGGATATGAGGGAGCCCCGGGTAGAGACCCCTCCTACGGTGAATCTGTCAGGCCAAACAGCTCGGCGAAGCCGGCCGGAGGGTGATGGTTACTAGTCACGTGGGATCTCTTTACCCGTCTGCCTCCTCGTTCACAAACCGCGTCGCTGTCTTCTGTGTCTAGAGCGAGACCTGTTCGGAGCCGAGCCCTTTGACCCGTTCAGCTGCGCAGCGGGCGACTTCCCTCCAGACATCCAATCGAAACTGGACGAAATGCAGGTGACTGTCCGGCAGGTTGGCATCTGCCTGGTGTTCGCTCTTTAGTTAATGTGATTCTCTGCACCCGCATTACCCTCTCCTGGAGTTACTGTCACTATACAGACTTACGTAAATGACGTTACAATACTAATATGCATTTGGTCCTATAAACACTTCTTCAGATGCTAAGGGTGAGGCTTGGTTTGGTTTGGTTCTTTTTTAAAAATATATGTATATATTATTGATTTTTTTACAGAGAAGAAGGGAGAGGGATAGACAGTCAGAAACATCAATGAGAGAGAGACATCTATCAACTGCCTCCTGCACGCCCCCTACTGGGGATGTGCCCGCCACCCAGGTACATGCCCCCAACCGGAATCGAACCTGGGACCTTTCAGTCCGCAGGCCGAGGCTCTATCCACTGAGCCACTCCGGTTTGGGCTCGGTTTGGTTCTTAATGGTGCCACTGGCAATGGCAATACAATGGCTCATGTTCTCGTACAAAATGGCATGGATTCTAACGGCTCATTATTTTGGAACCCAGGAATTAAAAGGTCATTAGATTTGTAAGATTCCATCTCAGTCTTAACAGTTACGAATTTCAAGACTGTGAATGGCCGATGAAGGGACATCTTTGTGAGGCTAGCAGCCGTCTCCTGAAAGGAGCATTGTGGGACCGTTTATGACTTCTGGGCTCTCGGTGGAAAGGCAGACACCCCAACACAAGCTTTTTAGGATTGCGGTTCAGTTGGGTTTTTGTTCCTTCTCTCCCTTTCATTTTCCAGTTCTGAATTGTTCTGGAGGTTTGGAGATAACTGGTTTTCAGAGCTCTCCAGAATGGTCCATGATTAATCCATGTTCTTATAAACACTACATTCTTGTTTATATTTTCTCTTTCTGTTTTGGTGAAGTTATTATATGCCAGTTTTTATCAAAGATGTATCCTTGAGCTCTTGGACACATATTAATTCAAAAATCATAATTAAATTTAAAAAAATTACACTACCTAATAAAATCCCAGTTAAGAACTTTGATATCACAAGACAAATGATGTTATTGTAGCTGGAACTAAAATCACCAATATCAAAAATTTCTGTTTATCTTAGTGTCCCCGTCTCTTTGCTTTCTTCCAAATTCCGTGAAACTTCCACCCAAGTAGCGCATGATAATTTGCCAGGAATGCTTTATTTCTGTTACATGGAGTCCATTTCTATGCTTTTGAAAGGACAGATACACACTGATGTGATAGTATTAGTTCTCAAGTTTATACAAACCTTATATAAAGAGTACTTTTTTTATTAATGCTTTTTAGATTTTCATAAAGTTGAAAAATTTTCGATACATTTTTTAAGATAAGCCTGCAACTTTAGATCTTTGTAGAAACACTGTACTGGAATGATTGCATGAGGTGCTAGTCAAAGAACGTTCAGCTGTGGTATTTTTGCTGTTAACTTCCGTTGTTGCCGTTGCTAATATTTTCTTAATGTCTTGTTCATTCTTTTTCTGCTTTCGTGGTGGGCAGCGCCAGAGATGGTTGGTATATGATTTTCATCGTCATTTTAAAACAGCTTGCCATTGTTTAAAGCTAAAAATATAGCACTTGCCTGCTTTATTTAAGAAATATCCGAACAGCAGTTTCATAGGGATGTATCTGTTTATTAATTGTGTTTAAAGGGGTCTTATGGCCCATATTTAAAGTATTTTTCTCAAAGTGTCAGAGGTGAAAGAAAATCGGTAAAATGCAGATGAAAATCTTCCTCCTGTCAGTGTCTGGGGCGCACCGTGGAACCCAGAGTCAAGTCCCCACCCACCTGGAGTGTTTCAGAATTGTACCAGACCCAGACCCAGCCGGCCCCATCCCGACTGGGCAAGACCCAGACCCTGCTGGCCCCACTCTTGTCAAGCCCCACCAGGCGGAGGGTGCAGCCTCAAGTCCCCTGGTCTGGTGTCAGCGTGGGGCACGTGCCTTGAGGTCCCCTGTCAAGCCCTACTGGGGGGGGATGTGGTTTGAGATCCCCTGTCAAGCCCCACTGGGTGGAGGCAGGCAGCCTCAGATCCCTGCTGATTGCTCGTTAAGGCTCATTAGGGGGACTCAGCCTCTGCTGTGGGTGCAGCCATCTTGTGTGACAGAACCTCCCCCCTACCCCCCGCCTCCACTGTGGGCACCGCCACCTTTGTGATGGTGTGACGGTCAATTTGCATATCCCCTCTTGATTGGATAGGATTTTCTTACTAATAATCAGCACGAGTGCCAGTGACAAAGCAAGCGCCAGATCACTGCGAACAGGGTCAGTCCCAGCATGCCTTTGGAGGGCGCTTTGTTATTAATACTCACGTTTGTATTCTTCACCACGTTCATGCAATCCCCTGTCAAGCCTTGCTGGGTGGAGGGTGTGGCCTGAGATCTCCATCAAGCCCCGCCAGTGGGGGTGCGGTCTGAAATCCCCGTCAAGCCCCACCAGGCAGGGGACACAGCCTCACATCCCCCATCAAGCCCCACTGGGTGGAGGGTGCAGCTTCAGGTCCTTGGGGTGGGGAGTGTGGCCTGTGGTCCCCCCGGCCTGTGGCAGGGGGAGCAGCCTGAGGTCCTTTGGCCCATCACTGGGCAGGAGTGGTGGCCTACGGTCCCCTGTCAAGCCCTGCCAGTAGGGGCACGGCCTGTGGTCTCCTGGCCCAGGGCTGGGGTGGGGGTTTGGCCTGAGTCCCCCCTCAAGCCCCGCTGGCTGGGGGCGTGCAGCCTCAGGTCCCTGCTGATTGGCTCGTTAGGGGAACTCAGCCTCTGCTGTGGGTGTAGCCATCTTGTGTTACAGAACCTCCCTCTTCCCCCACTCCCCCGCCTCCACCTTTGTGATGGTGTGACAGTCAATTTGCATATCCCCTCTTGATTGGATAGGATTTTCTTACTAATAATCAGCACGAGTGCCAGTGACAAAGCAAGCACCAAATCACTTCGAACTGGGTCAGTCCCAGCATGCCTTTGGAGGGCGCTTTGTTACTAATACTCATGTTTCTATTCTTCACGTTAATGCAATCTGTTCTGAGGAGAAAATGATCCTAAGTGTGAAAATTAGGAAAAATAATTTGGGACATCTTAGAAACTGTAAGATACTGGAACCAGTAAAATCACATTAGAATATCCTAGGATGTCACCTAGCCATTCCGTTACTGTAATGGGGTCGCAGTAAAGAGAGTTCGTTCTCCTCATGGGTGTGAAGCTCTGCCTGGGGTGTACACCCACCTGAAAATTTGACAAGCCAACATTGTGACATTGAATTATTTCCCAGTTGCTCACAGCTGAAGATTTATATACAGCGGTACCTTGAGATATGAGTGCCCTAACATACAAGATTTTTGGGATACGAGCCGTCGAGCGAGCGATTTTTGCTTTGAAATACGAGCAACAGTTGAGATAGGAGTCATCGCGCGGATCACGACCCACCAGTTTACCGCGACTCGAGTATCTCATAGTTTCCCACGCCTCAAGGTTATGGAACGAATTAAACTCGTATCTCAAGGTACCACTGTATATGTTTATTGATCTCAGAGAGGAAAGGAGAGGAAGAGAGAGACAGAAACATCTATGAGGAGAGAGAATCATGGATTGGCTGCCTCTGGCACGCCCCCCACTGGGGATGGAGACCGAAACCCAGGCCTGTGCCCTTGGCCGGAATCGAACCTGGGACCCCTCAGTCCGCCATCTGACACTCTATCCACTGAGCCAAGCCGGAGAGGGCCGGTCTGAAGATCTCAACTTCTGCTCATAGTCTCTGTGATTTACTGATTGTGCTTGTTTGTTTATTTACTGCCCTGTGCTTTCCTACCTGAATGACCTTTCCCCTGTGTTCCAGGAGGGGTTCAAAATGGGACTGACTCTGGAAGGCACGGTGTTCTGCCTGGACCCCGTGGACAGCAAGTGCTAATGGCAGGAAGAGGGTGCCTGGTTCACGTGGAGTATGTTTGCTCGCTCCGCACATACACGTCTGTGGTGACCTTATGACCTGTCTTACCCCTGTGTGCCATATATT
>JAAGEH010000753.1:0-10835 GCA_011751065.1 Lasiurus cinereus | reverse complement strand
GGGGGGTGATGACTCAGCGCCTCTTGGAGCCTGAGGCCGCGCTCTGCCCCCTGCCAGCTGCCGGCTGCCGGCTGGTCGGACGCCGGGTGTGGCCGAGGCGGGCAGCCGTGAAGGGGCATCTGGGGTCAGCGGCTGACAGGAGTGACCGAGGAACAAGGAGGCGGGGGGGAAGGAGGGGAGGGCGGGCAGCAGGTACATGGCACCCCTGGCCGTGGCTGGAGCCCAGGACCCTCCCTGCAGGGCCGAGGCTGCTGACAGGGAACTAATGGCCTGAACCCGTCCCTCAGCAGCTCGTCTGGCTGGAGAGAAGACCTCTGGGCCCCACTTCCTCCTGCTCCTTCCTCTCCCCTCCTCCCTCCCTCCAGCCTCCTCTCTCCCCTCTGCTTCTTCCCTCCTGCTTCTCCTTTCTTCTGGGACCTAAGACCCCAGGAGACACAGCGATGGGGTGGCAACTACCCCCTCCCTGGGCGCCGGGGTGGAGGCAGGGGCAGCCTGGTCCAGGCGCCTCCCAAACGCCCCCCCATCTGTTCCTCAGGGTGGGGGTACTCCAGCCTGGTCCTCACCGGGAGAGGAGGAGGATGTGAGAGGGGTTTGTCTGCCGAGTTCACGCAAAGCCCGCTCTGCGCCCCTGGAGCCCTGACCCCCCTCCCGCTGCTCCCAGAAGGCCCCGGGGTACGGCACACGCTGGGCCGGGCCGGGCCAGGTGGGGATGGGGTCCCAGGTGGAAGGTGAGGCCCTGGGGGCCGGATGCTCAGGCTGCCCCCCTCCCTCCAGGTCCCAGCTCGGTGGGCGGCGCCCGGACTGCGCATGCACGGGGTCTAACTTTCTATCCCTCTTCCCTCCTCTCTGTGAAAAACCAATAAAATATATTTAAAAATAAAAATAAAATAAAAATATATTCATTGATCTCAGAGAGGAAGCGGGAGGGAGAGGGAGACAGAAACATCCATGCTCAGAGAGAACCATGGATTGGCTGCCTCCTGCAGCCCCCCACTGGGAATCAAGCCTGCCACCTGGGCCTGGGCCCTGACCGGGAATCGGACCTTGATCTCCTGCTTCATAGGTCAATGTTCAGCCACGGAGCCCTCCTCCCTGTGACCGCACCCCCAGCCGGGGCCGCTTGTCCTGGGGCAGTGAGTGGAGCCGAGGCCCAGGACAGGGGCCAGGGTTCCAGGCCTGGGGGCCGGGCCGGGGTCTTGCTCTGTCGCCTCCACTTCTTTGCGGTCCTTTCCAGGGAGCCCAGCTGCAGGGCGCACCCAGCCTGCTCTGACCCCCAGGTCATGTCTCAGCGGCTGCGCTGGGGCTCGGGCCTGGGACAGGGCCGGCCTGCAGGCCTGCTCTGACCAGCCTGCTCTGACCCCAGAGCCCAGGGGGGGGGGGGGGGGGCGCCAGGTGGTCGCCTGCCGGGAACCCCTGCAGTCAGCGCGGAGGGGGCAAGAGGGAGGAGCTGGTGTGCACACAGCCTGCTGCTGGCACTCGCAAATCCCAGCCCAGAGGGATGCGGGGGTGAGGAGTGTGTGTGTGTGGGGGGGGGGGGGGCAGAAGGCAGCATGGGGATCAGGTGCGCACTGCCTGCCGCGGTCAGCCGGATGCCTGGCACTGGCGCCGTGGGCCCTGGCAGAGACCCCTCCCTCCCTGCCTGCCCTGGCTGCCGGGCTCTGCCACTCTGCACGCTGCTCAACCTTCAAGGCCGGCATCCGGGCTGGGGCTGCACATGCAGGGGCGCAGGGCGGGCCGCTGGGCCTGGCAGACATGGGCCACTCGGTGCAGCGTCGCTGCCTGCCGCTCCCACAGGCTCCACACAGGTCTGTGTGAGCGCCTCACGCGCACCCAGACAGCCTCCAGCGCAGTGGTTCTCAACCTGTGGGTTGCGACCCCTTTGGGGGTCGAACGACCCTTTCACAGGGGTCCCCTAAGACTATTGGAAAACACCTATTTCCCATGGTCTTAGGAACCCACACACCGCTCCTCGGTGCAGCCAAGTGTAGCCATGTCGTTGACTGTTGTCCTAGGAAGACTGTTGCCCATGCGCCACCACCATTCAAGACAACATTTCATTTATTTGTCATGAGAAATAAATATTTCACAATACATAATTACCTATCGTTTTTGGGATGCATCCCTATGCTTTAATGATGTTCCATGTGTAACAACGGAAATGCATCCTGCCTATCAGATATTGACATGACAGTTCATCACAGGAGCAAGATGACAGCGATGAAGTAGCCACGGAAATAACTTTATGGTTGGGGGTCCCCACCCCATGAGGAGCTGCCTTAAAGGGCCGCTGCTCCAGTGTCTCTGCTTCCCAGTGGCTGACCTGGTGGCCCCCTCCCCGCTGCGCCGCGTGCCCTCTGGCGGCGGCTGTGGGTACCGCAGGGAGGGACCTGGCTCTGAGCAGAGAGAGGCTCCTCCAAACCCTGCTCTGGGAGGGTCCAGTCATAGGGTGGCCGTGGGCTGAGGGACAGGAGACGTGGCGCCCGTGGGTGAAGGAGAGGGACCCGGGGGGCAAGGACAGAGCTGGGAGGGGCGGAGCCTGCTCTATGGGGCGGCAGGGGGAGCCCATCAAAGGCCAGGGGGGCGCTGCCCAGGTCGTCTATGAGCTCCCGTCCACCCCAGGCCCAGCTGCACCGGCCAGCCCTCAGATGCAGCCCCCGGTCACGTCTCCGCGGCTGCGCTGGGGCTCGGGCCTGGGACAGGGCCGGCTGCGGGCCTGAGACCCCGCCCGGCCTGCGATGTCCCGGGAGGGGTGTGGGCAGCCACCATCCTCCCAGGTTCACCGGCCCCGAGGTCGTCCAGGAGCCGGACGAGGACAGGCCACGCCTCCGGGCTTGTCCGTGGTCCCCTCGTGCGGGTGGTCAAGGCTGGAGTTCTTGGGGCACCCCCCCAGAATCCTCCCGAGGATCCTCCCTAAGGACCCTCCAGGCTCGGTCAGGAGCTTCCCTGAGGTCACATGAGGACAGGGGCCTGGGAAAGTCCGAGAGGCAGAGCCAAGGGCCTACAGAGGGGTCGGCAGGGGTCACGGGGGACCTATGAGGGGCCGGCAGGGGTCACCGAGCATCTTCTGAGGTTACTCCTGGGAGGGGATCTCTGTAGAACAGTGGTTCTCAACCTGTGGGTCGAGACCCCTTTGGGGGTCGAACGACCCTTTCCCAGGGGTCGCCTAAGACCATCGGAAAAGGCAGATATTTACATCACGATGCATCAAGGAGCAACATTTCATGGTTGGGGGTCACCACCCCAGGAGGAACTGGATGCAAGGGCCGCGGCCTGAGGAAGGTGGAGAACCACTGCTGTAGAGCTTCTGCAGCTGAGACTAGAGGAGAGTTCTGGAGAGTCCCACGGTGCCGTCCATTGAACACGCACAGAGCGCTCCCAGGGGCGGGCTGGATGGGGCATCGTTGTCATGGCGACTCATGGAGTGGGGTCCTGGCTCTCCGGAGGGGCTGGGGCCGGGGCAGGAAGTCGCTGGTGGTTGGTTCAGGTCCTGACGACCGCGGGTGCCAGTCTGATGGTTTCGGGGTGTGGTGGTGGGCTGTCTGCTCCCATGGGTCTCGGGGGGATACCCCGAGGCCCGAGGTTCTATTAGGAGCTGTTTCCGGGGTCAGCAGGTCCAAGCTTTTGTCCGGAGCCTTTCTGAGGCTGACAGACTGTGCCTGTGCGTGTAATGGGTGTAATAATGCTTAAGGGAGTGTCGTGGGAGGGAGAAGGCGGCGTGAGTCAGGGCTGGCCGGGCCGGTTGGAGTCCACGGGACAGAAGGAGAAGGTCTCGCTGAAGACGCAGGTTCTGCGAGGTGACACAGGGTGCGTCCCGGAGCTGCGGGAGCCTTCTAACATGAGACGGGGTACAGAACTCCGGGCTGGGCCAGCCAGCATGGCTCCGTGGCTGAACATTGACCTCTGAACCAGGAGATCAGGGTTCGATTCCTTGTCAGGGCCCAGGCCCAGATGGCAGGCTTGATACCCAGTGTGGGGCGTGCAGGAGGCAGCCGATCCATGGTTCTCTCTCAGCATGGATGTTTCTATCTCCCTCTCCCTCCTCCTTCCTGTCTGAGATCAATGAATATATATTTATTTTATTTTTAAATGTATTTTATTGATTTTTTACAGAGAGGAAGGGAGAGTGATAGAAAGTTAGAAACATCGATGAGTGAGAGACATTGATCAGCCGCCTCCTGCACGCCCCCCACTGGGGATGTACCCGAAACCAGGATACGTGCCCTTGACCAGAATCGAACCTGGAACCTTTCAGTCTGCAGACTGACACTCTATCCACTGAGCCAAACCGGTTTCAGCCCAATGAATATATATTAAGAAAAAACAAACAACAACAAAAGAACTCAGGGTCGTGAGAGCCGAGGGAGCCACATTCTGTTCGGAGACAAGGGGTGGTCTCTCCCGGGAGCGAGGGTGGGCCTACGACTGAGCTAGTGCGCACCCCGTCCCTGGTGTGATATTGATAAATCAATGCCACATCCCACCGGCGAGGGGGAGGCACTGGGGAACTGTCATCAGAGTGCGCCACCACACTGCTGCTGGCAAAGAGCCCGCCCGGGAGTCCTCCTGCAGATCCAGCCTGAACGCCGGTCCCCAACGCCCAGGTCTTAGCCACGGGGCCGAGAGGAATTCCACACATACCACACACCTAAGTGAACGTGCTTTGGTAGCCATGTTAAAAAAAAAAAAAAGGAGCCCTAACCGGTTTGGCTCAGTGGGTAGAGCGTCGGCCTGCGGACTGAAAGGTCCCGGGTTTGATTCCGGTCGGGGGCATGTACCTTGCTGGCGGGCACATCCCCAGTGGGGTGTGCAGGAGGTGGCTGATCGATGTCTCTCTCTCATCGATGTTTCTGACTTTCTATCTCTCTCCCTTCCTCTCTGTAAAAAATCAATAAAATATATATTAAAAAAAAAAAGGAAACTATTTGACTTTAGGCAGGGAGCACATGGTGCAATATACAAGTCTTATAACACAGAAACCCACACCTGAAACCCGTATGTTCTGGTTGACCACGGCACCCCAATAAGTGTAATGTAAAAAAAAAAAAAAAAAAAAGGGAAAATAGCCGAGACCGGTGCGGCTCAGTGGACAGAGCGTCGGCCTGCGGACTGAAAGGTCCCGGGTTCCATTCCGGTCGGGGGCACGTACCTGGCTGGCGGGCACATCTCCACTGTGGGATGTGCAGGAGGCGGCTGATGGATGTCTCTCTCTCATCGATGTTTCTCTCTCTCCCTCTCCCTTCCTCTCTGTAAAAAAAAATCAATAAAATACATTAAAAAAAAAAAAAGGGGAAATAAAAAGTGAAAACCATTTTGGCCACCTCGTGGAGCGAACCCAATACGCCGGAAGCCCTTATTTCAGCTTGTGGCCCGTGCAAAAAATCAACACTCTCAGCTTCTCTTTGCAGCAAAAGTCTTTAATAATATCCTGCAGCCAGATGCACAGGCCTGACATGCAGGGCGCGCCTGGGGCCGCGGGACTCCTCCCATCTCCGGGCGCAGCTGGTGCCCAGCCGAAGCCTGGCCTGAGCCTCTCTCCCTGCCCTCCAACAGGGGGTCCCGCCGCCTGCCCTTGGGGTCAGGGCCTCTGTCCCCCCAGCAGACCCGCCCCAGAACCGCCTCCGCCGCCGCTGCAGTTCCACCGCCGCGCCGCCGGGTGCCGCTCTTCCACCGGCGCCAGGGACCCGGCGGCAGGGGGCGGGGCGGAGGGGGAGAGGGCGGGACTTCCGGGGCGCGGCGGCGCGGCTTCCGGCGGGAGGCGGAAGCGGCGCGGCGGGCCTGCGGCGGGGCGTCCCGGGACGGCGAGCGCCCTGCCCTCCCCGCGGGGCGGCGGAGCGGACGGCGGCGCGGGGCGGCGCGGGGCGCGGGGCGCGGGGCTCGGCATGCGGAGGCGCCATGGCCAGCGGCGGCGCCAGGAAGCAGTTCTGGAGGCGCAGCGCCAGCAAGGTCCCCGGCAGGTGGGTGTGGCGGGGCGCGCCGCGCCGGGGTCAGGGGTCGGGGGTCGGGGGTCGGGGCGGCGGGGGCGGAGGCGGCCGGCCGCGGAGGCTGCCGGGGCGGGGCGGCTCGGACCCGCGCGGCTGTTGCTCCGCCGGGAGGCGCCCGGGCCCCTCCGGCCCCGGAACGACCGCCGGGCTCGCCCCCCGCGGCCGGAAGCAAAACAACAGCGACAACAACAGCAACAACAACAACAACAACAGCGACAACAACAGCAACAACAAGAACAACAACAACAGCGACAGCAACAATAACAACAGCAGCAACAACAGCAGCAGCTCCGGCCCCCGGGACCCGGCGGGGCGCCCGCCCGGGACTCTCCAAAGCCCTCCTCCTCCTCCTCCTCCTCCTCCTCCTCCTCCTCCTCCTCCTCCGAGCGGCTGTCTCCGCCCAGCCTGGCCTGAGGGTCTCGGGGAAGGATGGAGACTTGGTCCCGGAGGCGCTGGAGGAGGGGGGAGTAGCGCTGGAGGAGGGAGTAGCGTTGGAGGAGGGAGTGGCGCTGGGGGAGGTGGGAGTAGCGCCGGGGGAGGGAGTAGCGCTGGAGGAGGAGGAGGAGGAGAAGTAGTAGTAGTAGTAGGAGGAGGGAGCAGCGCTGGAGGAGGAGGGAGTAGCGCTGGAGGAGGGAGTAGTGCCGGAGGAGGGAGCAGCGCTGGAGGAGGGGGGAGTAGCGTTGGAGGAGGAGGGAGTAGCGCCGGGGGGGGGGGGATGAGGAGGAGGAGGAGGAGGAGGAGGAGGAGGAGGAGGAGGAGGGAGCAGAGCTGGAGGGGGGAGTAGCGCCGGGGGAGGGAGTAGCGCCGGAGGAGCGCTGGAGGAGGAGGAGGGTGTAGCGCTGGAGGAGGAGGGAGTAGTGCGGGGGAGGGAGGAGGTTAAAAAAATGCCAGGATTTCTAGCCCAGTTTTGTCTGGAACCTGAAGGCCAAGCTGCTGGACAAGGAGATCGTGGTGTGGGGGAACTGCCGGTGCAGCCACGCCCGGGCACAGCTTGGGCAGGCGGCAGGGTTGCTGAGAAACACCGGGTGTGAGTGCGGGTGGCCAGCTGCGGAGACCGCTGTGTCCAGCAGGAACCGGACTCTTCAGAGGTGGGATCCGCAGGATGAGCCACAGACGGGGAGGGGCCGCCAGGACCCTCGGCACTCGGTAGGCCTGTGCGTGATGGAGGAACAGGCAGAGCTCTCATTGAAGCCAGCGCCAGGGTCCAAGAGGATGTGGACATTCAGGAACGGCAGCCGATGGAAGCCCCCGGAGTGAGAGGGACAGCGCTCTGGAACGTGGACTCGGAAAAGGAACCACGTGGCACCAGAACACACATGTTGCCCGGCCGGTGTGGCTCAGGGGTTGAGCATCGACCTATGAACCAGGAGGTCACGGTTCAGTTCCAGGTCAGGGCCCAGGCCCAGGTTGTGGGCTCCATCCCCAGGAGCGGGTGTGTAGGAGGCAGCCGGTCCATGGTTCTCTCTCCTCATTGGTGTTTCCATCTCCCTCTCCCTTTCTCTCCCTCTCTGAAACCAATAAAAACATATTAAAAGACAAAGAACGCACACGTGGGTTTTAGGTTTTCAGTCCGAATGAACCACTTCACAACCGACCAGGATGGAGGAGCAGCGTAGCTCCTGGGTGTGGTTCTGATGTGGAGAAACCTTTGGACGGATGACTGTCTCTTGGCGATTCGTCCTCGGATTGCGTTCAGGGGTGCCCTCCAAATCCATGAGCCTGACACTGGGCCCTTGTGCGGCGTAACCAGGTTAAGGGTCACGCTGGGGTCGGGGGGCCCTAGCCCCGTGCCTGGTGTCCGGCGAAGAAGAGAGACGTTCGGACAGAGACGCAGCCTCGGGGAGACGGACGGCATTGGGAGCCGGAGGCCACGCTTACAAGCCAGGGAGCGCCGAGGGGCCGGAGCCGGCGGGAGTGACCAGGCCAGGAGGCCCTCTCTCAGCGCCTTCCGAGAGGGTGGCCCTGTGACACCTCCACTTTGCTCTCCAGCCCCAGGACCGGGAGAGGACAGTGTCTGCTGTTGGACGCCGCTGATTGTGGCCGTTGGTCAGGGCGGCCGCAGGAGACGGAGGCGGCCTTGTCTGTCTTCTCCGAGCTCCCGTGTCCCTAAGAGCCGCCTCCTCCTCCGCCGTGGCCGTGCCGGGAGTTAGGGCTGTGTCCTGCGTTTCTGGGAGCAGCTCCCGTGTTAGGTACAGTGTGTGGGGCCTGGGAGGACGTTGGGGTGTTACTGCCAGGGCAGGACTCAGGGAGGGGGGCCCGCCAAGGCCCGTGCAGCTGCCTGTGCCCGTGCCTCCTGCCCTGGTGGTGGCCTCGCCCCGGGCAGTGAGTTGCCAAGGCCTGTCCACTTCCTGGCGGTAGGTCCGTGGTGACCGCTGGCCACAGGCACAGTCTCTGTCCCCCCAGGCCGGCGCATGCTGTCGGGTCCCCGCCAGGTCCCCTGGCTTTGCCGGCCATGCCAGGTGCTTCCGTGATGGGTCAGCTCTTTGTTTTGAGTGAGGGCCCGAACCCAGAAACCTGAAGGAGGAATAGACCCCCGCCACGCGGTGCAGGGCTGTGCGGGGCTTTTACAGGGCGCGGTCCCGACCACGAGAGGCTCCTTAGTGGCCACCCCCTCTCCCTCCTTCCCGCGACCCGATGGGTGGTCCCTGGCTGTGCATGCGGCCGCTGCCCTTGTGCTCGGCAGGCGGAGTCTCGGGGGGTTTGGGGTTTGGGGTTTACGGGACGCGTTCTCCCTCCGCACGGTGCTCCCGGAGGCGGGCGGGGTTTGGAGCCCCTGAAAGGCGTGCTGAGAAGCAGGAGAGTTTCCCAGGATGCTTCAGGCCCTTGGTGACCCAGCCTGCTCAGTCTGCGCCACCTCTCCCAGCCCCCCTTGCGTGAACTATGCTGAGCGGTGCTGGCGACCGCAGGCCCCTCGCTGCCCGTGCCCATGATGCTCGTCAATTTCATCCTCAGCAGAGCAGCAAATCCTTGCCCCCGTTCCTCCCTTTTTTAAACTTGCAAACCTCCCCTCCCCCCCCCCCGGAACCCCCCTGTCCACGCGCCTGGACCGATGGGCCTTTGGTGCACCAGACGCGTGAGCGCCGCTGCGGCTCCTTGTTTGCTTCCCCGACGGGAGCTCCCAGTCTAGGCGCCCGGTTAGTGCCGGTGAAGCGTGGTGATCCCACTGTCTCCGGGGAGCCTAGAGGGAGGGCAGGGTTTGGTCGGGGTCTCACCCCGTGAGCAGTCTTGCTGGGGACCCCGCCCTCTGCACACCTGTTCTCCGCCCCCCCCCAACTTTTAGAAACTGTTAATTTTCCATCAACCTCATTTCCGTTCTGTTAAAAATGTGTGGAGGAACAGCTTAGGACCACTCAGTGGTGGTTGCCACCCATTCAGTGGCCTGAGCAGTGGGGGCTGCAGACCAGTCTTCAGTGGCAGGCTGAGCACTCCAGTCTTCAGTAGGAAACTGCTGAGTGGGCACAGAGGGCACCTGCACGCCCTCAGACCAGTCTGCCACCTCAGGCTGAGCAGCAGTGAACTCGGGAGCCGTCCCTTCACCCTGAACTTCCTCCGTGGTCACAGCCTTTTCAGCGGCGGCCTGCTCTTCCTTCTCGATCTCTTCAGGATCTCTGTAGAAGTACAGATCAGGCGTGACTTCCCACGGGTGTTCACGGGAGGTGGTGCCACGCATGCGCAGCACTTCCTGGGCCAGCATCCACCACGTCAGACCCACTGAGTGAGCCCCCTTGTTGTTGCAAGGGATGGCGATGTCCACGTCACGCAGGGGAGAGTCTGTGTTACACAGAGCCATGGTGGGCAGGTTAACATAGGAAGCCTAGGTGAGAGGCTGGTGGTCAGTCCGGGGGTCAGTAACCACCAGCAGTCGTGGCTCCCGGAAGGCGGCCTGGATCTGGTTGGTGGGAAGGTTCCGGGAGTGAAGCGGCCGGCGATGGGAGTGGCTCCGGTGGCAGCAGCAAACTTCAGCACAGCCCGCTGGCCAGTGTTCCTGGACGTACGACACTGACGTCAGCTGGGTTTTCAATGGCAGCAATGGCACGAGCTGCCAGCAGAAGCTTCTCCCAGGTTCTCTTCAGATTGATGATGTAGCTGCCATCGCTCTTCCTTTTGCTGACGTACTGTTCCATTTGGAAGTCAAGGTCGGTGCCACCTAAGTGGGTTCCCGCTGCGAGGAATTTGAGGACGCCTCCTCCTCCATTTGCAGGACATCAAGGGCTCCGGACATTGTGAGACGTTTCCCTTTAAGCGACGTGGGAACCGAGAGCAACGCCGTATGGAGCCCTCCCCGGGAGTGTGGAAAGCTGCCACCTGTTCTTTCTTGCACGTTTGCCGCGGCCCTGATTCTTAGGGGCTGCTTCTGCGTGAGGCGGATGGGTGGCTGGAGGCAAGGCCTCGGACCCGGAGCCGTGGTCCGGGTTTTAGCCCGTGGGACCGCCGGGCACGCAGCTCCTCCTGCACCAGTTTCTGCACTGAGGCCCGCGGGTGGGCCGGTCCTCCTGGCTGTGGCCTGCGGGCGGCTCTCGGAAGGGCCTCGTTGATGAGAAGGAGGAGCCTTTGCCACATCCGGAGAGTTTGGTAATTTACCCGCTCCCCCGGTATTTACCCCCCTGGATGCCAGCACAGCTTCGGGTGCTGCAGACACATCGGAGGCGGACTGGGACCTGTGCTGTCCCCGGCGGGCAGCGGCAGGAGCGACCGGGCAGAGCCGGGCTCCGTCGGAGGGGGACACTGCATCCAGATGGGAAGCACGGAGGTGGGCGCGGTGGGCCCGCCGCTCCCTCAGGCCTCCGGGGACAAGACGTGCAGGAGCGGGGGCACACGGCCCGGGGAGGCTGGAGGAGGGGTCCGGGCCGAGGG
>JAAGEH010000751.1:0-13078 GCA_011751065.1 Lasiurus cinereus | reverse complement strand
CTCTCTCTCTCTCTCTCTCTCTCTCTCTCTCTCTCTCTCTCTCTCATCAATTAACCTATCCTCCAGTGAGAATTTCAAAAGGAAAAAAAGGTTAAAGGTTTTCAGTTTTGAAGAACATAGTGTTAACTCTATAACAGTTATGAAAATACTCTAAACTCAGAAGTCTGTCTTCTTTGCCATAAGAGACTAAGAGAATCAGTAGCACGGATCCCAGAAAATCCATCACTCAAGGTCCCATATTCCATTACCGAAGCACTAAAATCCAATGGTTTTGAATAAAGTCCTCTGTTGTGTCTTGAACATAGGTTAGTTTTTGAGTGATGAACATACCTTTCCACGGGAGCAACTGTTTCTGAGGGATCCATCATAGCTTGGGACAGTGGAGTGGGCACAGCTCATAGTGAACTAAGAACTGATCTTTCCCTAGAGAAACCACAATTCTGATGTCTAAAAGGTATGGCCAGGGAAGCGGGAAGCACAAGTCAGACAACAAGTTGCAAAGCAGACTCTCTTTGAGCCCACATGCAGACTGACATACAATTTTAAAAGTCGGTGTTTGGAGACAGACATATTGCCAATGTGTAAGGATCCTCATTATCTGAAATATTTCATCTATTGCACATTCTGCCACAATATTGTGACATTTTGGAACATATATATATATAATAATAAATAGGTAATATTCAAATTGACCATCACTCCAACACGCAAGATGGCCATGCCCATGTGGTCAAATATCACTGCCCCCATGTGGACACAAGATTGCTGCCACATGATGGCCAACAGGGGAGGGCAGTTGTGTTTGATTAGGGCTACAAGGGAAGGTAGTTGGGGATGAGCAGGCCTGCAGGGATGGACAGTTGGGGGGACCAGGCCTGCAGGGGAGGGCAGTTGAGGATAAACAGCGCTGCATGGGAGGGCAGTTAGGGGCAATGAGACTGGCAGGGAGCTGTTATGTGTAGATCAGGCTGGCAGGCAGAAGCAGTTAGGGGTAATCAAGCAGGCAGGCAGGTGAGCAGTTGGGAGCCAGCAGTCATGATTGTGAGAGGGATGTCCAACTTCCCCTTTAAGCCTGATCCCAGCCTAATCAGGCAGTTGGACATCCGTTGAGGGGTTCGGATTGGAGAGGGTGCAGGCTAGGTTGAAGAATACCCCTTGCCCCGAATTTTGTGCACCAGGTGTTTTGTGTGTGTGTGTGTGTGTGTGTGTGTGTGTGTGTGTGTGTGTGTTGATTTCTGAAAGGGATTGAGATAGAAACATGAATGATGAGAGAGAATGATTGACTAACCGCATCCTGCATGCCCTCAATGGGGGATTAAGCCACAACAAATGCATGTGCCCTTGAGTGGACTAAAACCCAGGACTCTTCATTCTGGGGGCAGATGCTCTATCCACTGAGCCAAACCATATAGTGCTGGCAAGATTTTTGAAGTTCTGTGGAAGTTTACCATCATTACTGTCCTCTTGTAAATTTCTGTATTTGTCATTTTCCTTGTGCTGAATATACTAAAGTACCTTACAGATACACTTTAATCATAAATAAACCAAAATATTTAAACCACTGCATTCTTTATTTGCATTCAGTTCTGTCACGTTCCCTCTGGGCAGTGATTTTGTTGAAGGTTCCCCACATCAGCTCTTGTGAAGGCAGCCTGGGGCTCAAGGCAAAATGTTAGGCCTCCTGATGAGGACTAGTCCTTTTAGAGCCCACAGACCAGCCATGGTGACTACCTAAATGCTCAGGACATGCTCCCCCAGGCTGCCATCTGGATCCTGTCACCTCTTCCCAGACTCCCACAGGAAGACTCCACTGACCACCCCTGGGCTCATTTCCCCCTGAGCTCCTATAACCTGTCACAGCTACCCTGCCCCCTTGTTTGGGGACCTGTGGTGGGTGCTCATAGGGACCTTCACTAGATAGACACAGACACAGAACACAAGTTCTTCACTAGAACACAAGTTCCCAAGGGTAGGTTACTCTGTACCTCCAGACTCTGGAACACTCAAGGTCAACAGTGTCCACACTCTTGCTCTTTACAGGTCTCAGTTGTGCCCGATACAAATTCTCATCACTAAAGCTTCCCCTCAGCTCTCCCACTCAAGGACCTTGTTCCATGTGCTGACAGGAAACACCATCACCATCCCTGTAGAAGGCCCCCAACTTCTCCATCTACCACACACGTTTAGAGCCTAGGGTCCATCACCTCACTATAGGGGAAGGGGTCTGCTCTTCACAGGCCAGAATGAGGCAGCTGGGAACACCAACCAGAACACACCCCCTCCCCAACGTGGTATGTTGAGACCAACCCTCTGCTGCTGAAAATGCTTGTACTGCAGAATGTTCTCAGCATTGAAAATACATAGCACAATTTCCTGTAAAACCCATGCCACCTCCAGGATTGCAGGGAAGTGAGGTGAGGAGTGTTTGTGTCTTGTTTTTTTTAAAAAAGAAAAGTAGAATATTACACCAAAAATGCAAAAATAGACTCAAAGAACAATGAGTCTCAGGGGTGTATGTGGTCTTACTGGAGACAGACTTTTCCTAAGTGAACAGATTTGGGGCCGAAAGCATCAGGGGGCTTCTCCCAGATAAAGCAGATTCAGTTGTAGCAGGCCAGGGGCTTAGGTATGGGGAGAAAAAGCTGTAGAGAGAAGAGACCTGTCCGGCTCCTCTCAGGTGGACACACAACCCCATTCCCTTTCAAGGATCTGCCTTGAGCTCCTCTCTGCCAGCTCCTGGGCAGAGGACAGTGTGCACATCTGCAGGAGGAACATCAGGCAAGAAACAATAATGCAAGATGGGCTGTGTAGGCAGAGCCTATCATAGGGAAGAAAAGTGGTTAATCTTTTTTTAAAAAAATATGTATATTTTATTGATTTTTTACAGAGAAGAAGGAAGAGGGATAGAGAGTCAGGATCATCAATGAGAAAGAAACATCAATCAGCTGCTCCTGCATGCCCCTCACTGGGGATGTCCCCGCAATTAATGCAGACATCCTTGACCAGAATTGAACCTGAGACACTTCAGTCTGCAGGATGATGCTCTATCCACCAAACAAACCGGAATTGCCTTTTTTTTTAGAGAGAGAGAGAGAGAGGGGTGTGTGTGAGAGAGAGAAACAGAATGACTGAATGCCTCCCACACCAGCCCAAAGATGGGTTGAGGATCAAACTTGCAAAATACAACCACAAAATCATGCTGTCTTTATTACAAGATCTTGGGCAGTAATGCAAAGAACATAGGACAGAGAAAGATTTTCTACCATCAAGCTATTCTTTATGAAGCACAGAAAGTTTGAGATCCCCACAATATCGGTTAACTCTACATGCTGACACATCATAACTATGCTTTCAAATCAACCCAGACAGTGACTAGAATGAACAGAACTAAAGGTACAAAAGCAAAATCACAAGCACGAAAACACCCTATGCTCGAGCAGTGGTCAGCAATCAGTTTGCAAAACTTCTTCACCACAATGTTCCTAAAATAGGCAGTACCTCTCAGTTGACAATGAGGGCTTTGGACGAATCCTGGGTCAGGTGCATTTCCTAATTAGAGAGTAAGGAATGAAGTACCTGTAAAGAGCTTGTGTACACTATAAAAGCCTAGGTGGCGTCTCAGCCTTGTGTTATCACAAGAAGTCCACCCCAAGATGGCCACCACAACATGGACTGCAGGGGAAGACAGTTGTGGGCAATCAGGCCTGCAGGGGGGGGGCAGGTGGGAGCTATAAGACCTGCAAGGGTGCAATGAGACATCAATCACGCTTGCAGCGAAGTACTTGGGGACAATTAGGCAGCAGTCCTGGATTCTGAGAGGACATTCCCAAGGAGGCCCAGATTAGAGAGGGTGCAGGCTGTGCTGAAAGACACCTTCTATGCACAAATTTCATGCACTGGACCTCAAGTAGCATTCCTAATTCACTTGAGCAGAAGTAAGAACACAGAATTCATTTTCCTAGAGGACACAGGTGTTGTGACTGATGCACACTGTTCAGATGAGCCATGTACTAGAGGAGGTCACTTCAGCCACAGATACTTGCAGTGACATTCTCTAGTGAGAATTCTCCCATGTCCAACGAGGTAAGAGTCTGTGGGAGTTAGTAAGTGCAATGCAGCTACTTCAAGCTTTACTTGTACCTCAAACTTGTGAGGAATTTCCCACAGTGAATGATCAGATAAGAGTGGATTAAATTCAGGTAAATGGATTTAGGTCTCCTTCGGGGTTGTAGAGTGAGAAAGATAAAACATCCCCTGTATATTTAAGGCTTTTCTCCAATGTGAATTCTCAGATATCTAACAAGGCTCTGTTTGCCGCTAAAACATTTCCTACATTCACTATATCATGAGGCCTTTCTCCAGTGTGATTTCTGTGGTGGTCCATGAGCGAACGTCTTTGCCTACAAAATTTCCACAATCATTAAAGTCATAAGGCTTTTCTCCAGTATGAACTCTGTGGTGTTGAATAAAGTTCCACTTTCTTCTAAAGAATGTCCCACAATCACTAAACACGTTTGGCTTTTCTGCAGAATGAGCTATGTGGTATTGAATTAGGTTTCCTTTAGTCTAAATAACTTCCCACAATCATTACATTCAAAAGATTTTTCTCCAGTGTAAATTCTCTTGGGTAGCGAAAAGTGAGAGCTTTCTGTGAAGGACTTTCCACAATCACTGCACTGTAAAGGCTTTTCTCCAGTATGAACTCTGTAGTGTAGAGTGAGGATAGATTTTTGTCTGAAGAACTTGCCACAATCACTACATTCAAAAGGTTTCTCCAGTGTGAATTCTCTTGTGTACAGAAAGGTGAGAGCTTTGTGAAAAGGACTTCCCACAATCACTACACTCATATGAGTTTTCTCCACTGTGAACTCTGTGATGTGAAATGAGGTTGGTCCTTTGTACAGAGGACTTCCAAAAATTTGTACACTAATAGGGCTTTTATCTTGTGTGAGTTCTCTAGTGTTCCATGAGGGTAGATCTGTGTCTAAAAGAATTTTGACAAACCCTACAATGAAAAGGCTTTTCTCCAGTATGAACTCTGTAGTGTCAAGTGAGGGTTGACTTTTTTCTAAAGAACTTCCAACAATCATTACATTCAAAAGGAATTTCTCCAGTGTGAATTCACTTGTGCTCAGATAGCTGACACCTTACCCTTAAAGACTTCCCACAGTGACAACACTCATATGATTTTTCTTCGGGGTGAACTCTCTTGTGGGTAAAGAGGTTCTAATTGTGCCTAAATGATTTTCTACATTTACTACATTTGTAAGGTCGTTCTCCAGTGTGAAATTTATGGTGTTTAGTGAGGGAAGACATTTGCTTGAAGGGCTTCCCATAGTGAGTACACTGATAAAACTTTCCTCCTATGTAAACTCTAGGATGTCTATTGAGGTTGAAGGTACTTCTGAAAACATTCCCACATAGATTACACTATTTTACTTTTTCAGAAGAGATGACCTCATGTTGAACAAATTTCTCATTGTGACTGGCATCCTTTTCATAATCATCCCATTGGTGATGCCTTTTCTATTGAGAAATTTCTCTGAAATTTCACTGCCACTTTGTGGTTCCTCAATGCTGAGAGGAGACTGGTGCTGGAGAAGTTCTGACATGGCTGGGAACTCTTCCCCAAGCTCCCTACTGGTTGAAGGCAATCCTGATAAGTAGAAGCTGAAGTTGGTCACAAATGAGGCCCTGTCCACAGCTTCTTTCCAGGGCTCCTCTCCATTGGTGTTTTTCTGTTGCTGGTGAGGGTTTGCACTGAAAGAGTAGTCTCTCACCCAACCATGAGTCAAGAAGGCTTTCTGCTCAAAGTCTGCTGCCTGTGACTCAGTCAGGTGCAGAATATCTTTTAATACAGAGAAACACTTACCACAGAGATGGGTCCTCTGGGTTACTGTAGTTTACTTAGAAGCACTAACCTGTGACTATCTTTGTACAGATACATGCTGCTCAGAACAGCACTCTGCAACATCTGTTTTATGTCAACAACCTGAAAACAGAAAAATGGTGATGAAGTGAATATTGACTGTGTGACAGGGAGAAGTCTCATGACAAAGTGTGTTACACATAAAATGTTAGTTCCATGCAATTTTATTAGAGTAACATGTCTGAAGGAAATATTGATAAGATGCTGCTGTGAAAACCTGCGCCTCTGAAGATCACCATACAGGGAAGACTTCAAACAGGTGTTTTCTCCTGAAACAAACTTGGCAAGCACAACATGGAGCAGAAGCTAGATCATCTGCTCCTGCATCTCCAAACAGTGTTCAACAGGACTTTTCTGCTGGTGACATGACCAGCTGTGCAGAAGGTAGGCTACATCTTAATCAAATAAAATTCAATAAATGAGAAGCTTGTATTGGGGTCTAGTGAAGAACTTCTGTGTACCACATAACTAAAATTCATGTCAATACTTGAAAAGACTGCAGCCCTAAACCATTTGGCTCAGTGGATACAGCATTGACCTGTGGACAGAAGAGCTCCAGGTTCCATTTCAGTCAAGGGCATGTACTTTTGTTGCAGGCACATCTCTAGTAGGGAGTACGCAGGAGGCAGCTGATTAATGTTTCTATCTTTTCCATCCCTCTCATTTTCTCTCTGTGAGAATTTCAATCAAGCATTTTAAAGAAAGAAAATACTGCAGATAGAATAATTCAAAGGAACAAGTGATGGTAAAGGACAAGAAGTTGAAGGTAGTACAAAACCAGAGAGATACAGATTAAAAGATAAATCAGAGAAGTATTAAGCACGAGAATGAAAAGGTAGAAATGAGGTGGTGCCATTTGTACCTTAACATAAACTTGTTGGACATAAGCACATTCCTGATATTATCTAAACACCAACCTTATGTCATACCTCCACGAAGTTGCAACTAAGGAGGGGCAGGGAACACTTTAGAACATTGTACACATTCACACTCTGAAAAAACAGGGTTATTGTTGTACCTCCTACTGTACAAGAACATAGTACACCAATATTCTGAGTTCTGTTAAAAGACAATAGAGGTTAATAGGCAGTACTTATCCAGAGCAGAACAATAGTGGAAGTGAATGACCATTCTCTTTTTTTCTCTTTTTTTCTTTTTAAAATTATTTTATTTTATTTTATTTTTTAATTTTGTATATTTTAATTAAAAAACTATTTCTTTCTTTCCTCCTCAATTGATTTAACTTTTTAATTATTACATTTTTGTTTTCAACTAGTATTATTACTATTACTATTTTACTTTTTTGGAAAAAAACAAGTGTCATTTTGTTTTCCCTTTATTTTACTTTGGAATTAGAGTTCTACATTCTGTTTTCATCTTTCCTTTAGCATAATTTTACTCTATTTCAACTCTACCTTTATGCCAACACTTTCTTCCTAACTTTCCCCATTTTCTTGTCTTATTTTTCTCTGTCCCCTTTCCAACTTTAGATTCTCCCTATTCTTTCTCTTTACCTGGTTAAAATTTCACCCCACTTATATATCTAATTTCAAATCCCCTACTCCAGGTCCATACAAAACTCTCTCTTCTTGTCTTCACTATCCAAAAAGTTGTTTTTCTCTATGTTGTTTTGTTGCTGTTTGCCTGAACAGTGATTATATCGATTTTTTATGCTTTTTTGCTGAGATTGTTTTAGTTTATTCAACTGGTTTTATTTTTCTTTTTGTTTGCTTTGTTTTGGTTTGGTTTTTTTTTCTTCTCTTTCCCCTTGCCTCCCTCCATACCAGTTGTTATTTGTAGTTTGTATTAATCTCTAAGTACTGGTTGCTGGCATTTGTTGGGATTAGTGACTGTTCTATTGGTGATTTCTCCTGATATCTATATTTTGTTGCCCCTTTCTCTCTTATTCTCTTTCTTTTTTCTCTGACTTTTTTCTCTTTTTCTTTCTTCTTCTTCTTCTTCTTCTTCTTCTTCTTCTTCTTCTTCTTCTTTTTTCATTTTATTTTTTGTTCATTCATTTATTTGTTTTTTTCTACCTCTCACAATTTGATTCTGGCATTTCTTTCTTTTCTTTTTTCTTCATTTTCCCTTTCTTTTTTCTCTACTTACCCCTAATTTGTCTTTCATTGGTGGTCACCTTATTTGTGATTATTAACATCCTAAATACATTTCTATTCAGTGCCTTGTATGTTGTACCTGGTCGTGTTGTAGTTTGTGACTTTGAATCAACATAGCAGAGAGAACTACATAACCAGACACCTGGAGAAGTAAGGCCATGGGCAGAAAAAGAAACAGCCTGCATAAGACAGAAAGGCAGGTACACCCAGAAAAGGAAGTAAAGAAAATAGAAGCAGAAATAAGCCTGCCAGAGAAAGAGTTCAGAGAAATAATCATAAGATGGATGAAAAGAATGGAAGACAAAATCAACAAGGTGAGTAAGAGGCAAGAGGAAATGAAGAACACCCAAGAGAAAATAAAGAAGAAGGAAGAAATGCAGAATAATCAAGAAGAAATGAAAAATGATATCACTGCTATAAAGAACTCAATAGAAAGCACCAATAGTAGACTAGAAGAAGCACAGGACCACATCAGTGAGCTAGAAGACAAGGTAGGAAAAAATACCCAAGTACAGCAGCTTCTAGGGGAAAAAAAAGCAAGAGGAGAGCCTAAGGAAACTTTGGGATAACACACAAAAAAAACAATATCTGCAAAATTGGGGTTCCAGAAAGAGTGGAAACTGAGCAAGGATTAGCGAATCTATTTGAAGAAATAATGACAGAGAATTTCCCCAAAATAGGAAAGAAAAACCCACACAAATCCAAGAAGCTCACAGAGTCCCAAGCAAAATGAAACCCAAAAAACCGACACCAATGCACATTATAATTAAATTGGCAAACACCAACGGGAAAGTAAGAATCTTAAAAGCACTCAGAGAGAAACAGAATGTTACCTACAAAGGAACCCCCATAACACTACCTACTGATTTCTCAATATAAACTCATCAAGCCAGAAGGGAATGGAATGAAATATTCAAAGTCATGCAAAGGAAGAGTCTGAATCCAAGAATACTGTACCCTGCAAGGCTTTCAATCAAAATTGAAGGTGAAATCAGAAGCTTCACACACAAAAAAGGACTAAGGGAATATATTACCACCAAACCAGAAATACAAGAAGTGTTAAAGGGTCTGCTGTAATAAAAAAAAACTAGGAAGCGAAGAACGAACTCATGGGTAAAGACTAAAAATGGCAACAGATAAGTACTTATGAATAATAACTTTAAATGTAAACGGATTAAATGCTCCAATCAAAAGACATAGGGCAGCCGACTGGACAAGAAAACATGATCTATCTATCTGCTGTCTGAAAGAAACCCACCTCAGGAAAAGAGATGCACACAGATTGAGGGTGAAGGGATGGAAGATGGTATTTCAGGCAAACAGAAATGAAAAAAACTGGGGTTACAATACATATATCTGCCAAATTAGATCTCAAAGTGAAGGAAATAACAAGAGATAAAGAAGGCCACTTCATAATACTAAAGGGAACAATCCAACAAGAAAAAATAACCCTTGTAAACATATATGCACCCAATATAGGAGCACCTAAATACATTAAAAACTCCTGGAGGATATTAAAGGAGAAATTGACAGCAATACAATCATAGTAGGAGAATTTAATACCCCACTGTCATCACTGGACAAATCCTCTAAACAAAAAATCAGCACAGAAATATGAATCAAAAATGACTCACTAGAACAGATGGATTTAATTGATATCTTCAGAACATTTTGACCCCAAAGCCACAGAATATACATTCTTCTCCAGTGCACATGGGTCATTTTCAAAGATAGATCATATGTTGGGTCATAAGAAAAGTCTCTTCAAATTCAAAAAGATAGAAATCATAGCGAACATTTTCTCAGACTGTAGTGGCATAGAACTGGAAATCAACTATAATAAAAACAATAGAAAGAAATCAAACACATGTAGACTAAACAGCATGCTATTAAACAATGACTGGGTAACCAAAGAGATCAAGGAAGGAATAAAAAACAACATGACAACAAATGACAATGACAACACAACAATACAAAATTTATGGGACACAGTGAAAGCAGTCTTGAGAGGGAAGTTCAAAGTCCCACAAGCCTACTGCAAAAAAACAGAAAACAATGGTAATAAGTTACCTAACCCTACAACTCAAAGAGCTAGAAAGAGAGCAACAAGAAAAGCCCAGTGTAAACAGAAGGAAGGAAATAATAAAGATCAGAGCAGAGATAAACAACATGGAGATCAAAGAAACAATTCAAAAGATCAACAAAACCAAGAGCTGGTTCTTTGAAAGGGTAAACAACATTGATAGACATCTAGCCAGGCTCACCAAGAAGCAAAGAGAGAAGACCAAAATAAACAAAATCAGAAAGGAAAGAGGAGATATAACAACAGACCCTGCCAAAATACAAAGGATTGTTAAAAAATACTATGAACAACTCTATTCCAACAAATTGCAAAACCTGCAAGAAATAGACATATGCCTTGAAAAATATAACCTTCCAAAACTCAATCAGGAAGAATCTAAACATCTCAATAGGCCAATAACTATGGAAGAAATTGAAGCAGTCATCAAAAAGCTTCCAGCAAATAAAAGTCCGTGACCAGATGGCTACACAGGAGAGTTTTACCAAAACATACAAGGAAGAATTACAACCTATCTCTGCAGACTGTTCAAAAACATTCAAGAAGAAGGAACACTTTCAAACACCTTCTATGAAGCCATCATCATTCTAATACCAAAACCACATAAAGACAACACAATGAAAGAGAATTATAGGCCAATATCTCTCAAGAACATAGATGCCAAAATCCTCAACAAAATTCTAGCAAACCGTATCCAGCAGTACATCAGAAAGTTCATACACCATGACCAAGTAGGATTCATACCAGGAATGCAGGGATGGTACAATATCCGCAAATCAATAAACGTGATACATCACAGAAACAAATTGAGAAATAAAAATCACATAGTCATATCAATTGATGCAGAAAAAGCATTTGACAAAATCCAACATCCTTTCTTGATAAAAACTCTCAGCAAAGTGGGAATAGAAGGATCATACCTCAACATCATAAAAGCCGTATATGATAAACCCACAGCTAACATCATACGGAATGGGCAAAAACTAAAACCATTTCCCCTAAGAACAGGAACAAGACAGGGATGCCCACTCTCACCTCTCCTGTTTGACATAGTACTGGAAGTATTAGCCATTGCAATTAGACAAGAAGAAGAAATAAAAGCCATCCAAATTGGAAAAGAAGAAATAAAGCTGTCCTTATTTGCACATGACATGATACTGTATATAAAAAAAACAAAGGACTCCATCCCAAAACTAATTGACTTAATAAATGAATTCGGCAATGTAGCAAGATACAAAGTTAATACCAAGAATTCTGTGGCATTTCTGTACACTAATAGTGAAATTACAGAAAGAGAAACTCAACAAGCAATCCCATTTACCATCACACCAAAAAAATTAAGATACCTAGGAATAAACCTAACTAAAGAGGTAAAAGACCTATATGTAGAAAACTACAGGACACTGAAAAAAGAGATTGAGGAAGATGTTAACAGATGGAAGATCATACCATGCTCATGGATTGGGAGAATCAACAGCATTAAAATATCCATACTACACAAAGCAATCTGTAGATTCAATGCACTACCCATTAAAATACCAACAACATACTTCACAGACTTAGAAAGAATTCTTCATACATTCATCTGAAACAAAAATGACCACTAATAGCCACAGCAATTCTGAGAAAGAAGAATAAAGTAAGTGGGATCTCAATACCAGATTTCAAGCAATATTACAAAGCCACTGTTCTCAAAACAGCCTGGTACTGGCACAAGAACAGACATATAGACCAATGGAATAGAATAGAGAATCCAGATATCCACCCAAACCACTATGCTCAACTAATATTTGATAAGGGAGGCATGACCATACAATGGAGTCATGATAGCGTCTTCAACAAATGGTGTTGGGAAAATTGGACAGATACATGCAAAAAAGGAAACTGGACCACCAACTTACACCAAATACAAAAATAAACTCAAAATGGATACAGGACTTAAACATTAGAAGGGAAACCATAAAAACATTAGAGGAATCCACAGGCATCACAGTCTCAGCCATATGCAAAAGAACTTCTTCACTGATACTGCTCCAAAGGCAATGGAAGCTAAAGACAGAATAAAAAAATGGGACTACATCAAAATAAAAAGCCTTTTGTACAGCAAAAGAAACCATCAACAAAACAACAAGAAAAACCACTGTATGGGAGAACATATTTGCAAATGTTATCACTGATAAAGGTTTAATCTCCAACATCTACAGCCAACTTATACAACATAGTAAAAGGAAGATAAACGACCCAATAAAAAAATGGGCAACGGACCTAAATAGACCCTTTTCAAAAGATGACAGAAGAAAGGTCAAGAGGCACATGAAAACATGTTCAAAATCACTAATTATCCAAGAGATGCAAATCAAAACAACAATGCGATACCATCTTACACCTGTCAGAATGACAATCATCAACAAATCAACAATCGACAAGTGTTGTTGAGGATGCGGAGAAAAAGGAACCCTTGTTCACTGTTGGTGGGAAGGCAGACTGGTGCAGCCACTGTGGAGAACAGTATGGAGTTTTCTTAAAAAAACTAAAAATGGATATCCCATTTGACCCAGCAATCCCACTCTTAGGAATTTATCCTAAGAAATTACAAACACCAATCAGAAAGGATTTATGCACCCCTATGTTCATAGCAGCACAATTTACAATAGCTACAATTTGGAAACAGCCTAGGTGCCCATCAGTAGATGAGTGGAACAGAAAACTATGGTACATCTACACAATGGAATTGTATGCTGCCATTAAAAAGAAGGAACTCTTACCATTTGCAGCAACCTGGATGGAACTGGAGAGGCTTATGCTTAGTGAAATAAGCCAGTCAATGAAGGAGAAGCACCACATGCTATCCCTCATTTGTGGATAATAAAGAACATTGTAAACTAATGAACAAAAGGGTAGATATAGAAGCAGTAAAGCATCAAACAGACTGTGATATTATAGCAGGAAGAT
>JAAGEH010000750.1:32266-42631 GCA_011751065.1 Lasiurus cinereus | reverse complement strand
GTAATGTTATTTAACTGTTGGAGCTAGAACAGAAAATGTAAATCTTTTGTATCAAACCGCATAACTAAAGAGTGTGCTGTTTGTGTTTACTTTTTAAGGTAAAATAAACTTCAAAAATAAACTAGAAGTTTTTTTTTTAAATATATTTTATTGATTTTTTACAGAGAGGAAGGGAGAGAGATAGAAAGTCAGAAACATCCATGAGAGAGAGACATCGATCAGCCGCCTCCTGCATGCCCCACAGTGGAGATGTGCCCGCAAGCAAGGTACATGCCCCCGACCGGAATTGAACTCGGGACCTTTCAGTCCGCAAGCCGACGCTCTATCCACTGAGCCAAACCGGTCTCAGCTAGAACTTTTTATTTCAAGTGTTCAACATACATACTGGGACAAAAATGCCTTCAAATTACATCTAAAAATCACCTTAGTTAAAAATTGTTGTAAAATTTTAATTAGATTGAGAGCAATTGCAAATACATTTTAATGATATTTTCTAACAATATCTTCCATGTTGCATTCAGAAAACAAAGCCTGTGACTGCTACTTTAGGATTTCTGCATTGTTGTTGACTGATGTCACAGGCTTTTTACTCTATGATCACAACAATTCTTTATTTAGAACTGGTAAAGTTTGCCACATACCTAAAATATCAATTAAACTATTTTTCTCTTAAAGTCAGAACATTGGCTATGAAAATGAAGCACTTCAATTAAAATTTCGCTAGTTGGGAGAAAATACTTGCAAAAGACATATCTGATATACAAAGAACTCTTAAAACTTAACAATAAAAAAATAATCTGTTTTTAGAAAATGAGCCACAAACGATAGTACAGTGGTACTTCGAGATACGAGTGCCCTAACATAGGAGATTTTTGAGATACGAGCCGTGGAACGAACGAGTTTTTTGCTTTGAAATACGAGCAACATTTGAGATACGAGTAATCTCGCGGATCGGCCAGCCGCACAGGACCCACCAGTTTACCTCAACTCAAGCATCTCATAGTTTCCCACTCCTCAGTCAGTGTGCTTGTTTACCTCGTTGTCGAAGCATCTTTTGTGCATTTACATACTTTATCACATTTCTTTTTATAACTATGGGTCCGAAGAAAGAGAGTGGAAAGGTCAGTGCTCAGAAGAGGATGATGTCTATTGAATTAAAGCGTGAAATCATAGAAAAATATGAGCAAGGTGTGTGAGTGGCTGACTTGGCGAGGCAGTATGGACGTAGTACTTTCAACGATATGCACTGTGCTTAAACAGAAGGAGTTGATAAAGGGTATAAGGCCAGCTAAGGGCGTTACAATAATTTCTGAGCTCCGTAGCTCTCTCCATGAAAAGATGGAGAATCTACTGATGGTGTGGGTGATGGAGAAGCAACTAAAGGAGATATGTTAAGACAGGGCATCATATGCGAGAAGGCGTGAGCGATTTACGGTGATTTGCTGGAGCAGACCCCACGCACTTCCATGGACGAAGCATCGAAAGACTCATTTAAAGCCAGTACAGGCTGGTTTGATAACTTCAGGAAAAGGTCAGGCATTCACTCCATCGTCAGGCATGGTGAATCAGCAAGTTCGGATGTGAAGGCAGCTGAGGATTACCTCAAAACTTTTTCCGAACTGATAGAAGCCAAAGGATATATCCCCCAGCAAGTCTTCAACTGTGACGAGACAGGGCTTTTCTGGAAGAAGATGCCGAATAGGACTTATATAAGGCAGAGGAGAAGGCGATGCCAGGCCACAAACCCATGAAAGATAGGCTAACTCTCGAACTGTGTGCCAATGCGAGTGGCGACTGCAAGATCAAGCCTCTGCTCGTATACCATTCAGAAAACCCCAGAGTCTTTAAGTCACATAAGATTTTAAAAGATAAACTGTAAGTTATGTGGAGGGCAAACCCGAAGGCATGGGTCTCCAGGCATTTCTTTGTGGAGTGGGTAAACCTGGTTTTCGGCCCTTCTGTTAAGAAATATCTACAGGAAAACAACCTAACCATGCAAGCCCTCCTCATCCTCGACAGTGCTCCTGCTCACCCACGAACCTCGAAGATGAACTCCTCAAAGAGTTCAAGTTTATAAAGGTTGTCTGCCTACCTCCCAACACCACTCTTATCCTGCAGCCCATGGATCAGGAGGTGATTTTTAATTTTAAAAAGCTGTGCATCAAGCACCTGTTCTGGTGCTGCTTTGAGGTGACGGAGAACACAAACCTCACCCTTGGAGAGTTCTGGAAGAACCACTTTAACATCGTGATATGCCTCAGAATTATTGATCAGGCCTGGTTGGGTGTTACAATGAGGACTTTGACCTCTGCTTGGAAGAAGCTGTAGCCTGAGGCCATAGCCGAAAGGACCTTCGAAGGATTCGAACCCGAGGTGCCAGTGGAGGAGGAGATAGTGTCTCTGGGAAAATTCATGGGCCTGGAGGTGGATGAGAGAGACGTGAATGAGCTTGTCGAGGAGCACTCTCTGGAACTCACCACAGAGGAGTTACAAGAGTTGCAGTCTCAGCAACATGCGGAGGTTCTCCAAGAAATTGGTTTCGAGGAGGAGCCAGAGGTGGAGGAGATCTCTACAAGTGAGATAAAGGAGATCTTAGGAATGTGGGAGAGGATGTCACACTTCGTGGAAAAGAAACACCCCGAAAAAGTTGCTACTGGTCGTGCATCGGAGCTGTTCAATGAAACTTGCCTCACTCATTTCAGAAACATTCTGAAAGGGAGGAAGAGGCAAACTTCGTTGGACATGTTTTTTTTGAAATCGGCCAAAAATGCAAAGACCAGTAGCAATTAAGTTCAGTGAAGATTAGTTAAGTTACATTCAGTTTAGGGATAAAGTGTAGCATTAGGAGTGTAACGAGTAGGTCAATACACTTTATAAAACCAGTTTATTCCTTTCCATTCTCTTTTATTATGTTTTTATACAATATTTGTCATTTATAAATACATTTTTCTTATTCAAAAACATGTAACAAGAACAACTGGGGTGGCATTTTGGGGGCTGGAACGAATTAACGGCATTTCAATTGATTTCAATGGGGAAATTTGCTTTGAGATACGAGCAACTTGATATATGAGCAAGGTTACGGAACGAATTAAACTCCTATCTGGAGGTACCACTGTATAATAAAGATGTAATATGCAATGGTCATTGTGCCCTGAAGCATATGACTGACCATGTAACAACATAACAACTGGATCACAGATCATCAGGAGGGTGGGGCAGTGAATTACAAGCAGGTGGTGGGGAGCTACAGGAGGAGACAGGGCAGGAAGATATGAGGGGTTCAGGAGGGGAGGTGGAGGGAGCTATAGGAGGGCAGGGCAGCAGGTGGAGAGCTACTGGAGTGTGGCAGTGAGCTACTGGCACATGAATTTCTGTGCAGGGCTACTAGTATATTATCATACCTAATAATAGACAAACATGGAAATTGACCATACCTCCACTACATCCACAGCCAATCAGAGTATGCAAATTAACCCAACAAAGATGGAGATTAATTTGAATACATTGGCGCCCAACAGCTTTGGTCCGGGGAAATTTCTCAGCACCCCGGTTACTCCGAGGTAAGCCTGAGTTGGGTCCTGAGCAGCTGGAAGGGCCTGAGCCAGGGGGCTCCTGGGTAGGGGTAGAGCCGGCGATTGGACAATGCTGGGGGGACCCTTGCCCAGGACCCAAACCTCAGCCAGTGGCTTGGGGCCTTGGCAGGGGCAGAGCTGGTGATCGGAGGGAGCTGGGGGTCCCCTGCCCAGGACTCAAGCCTTGACCAGAAGCTTGGAGCCTTGGCAGGGGCGAAGCCAGCCATCGGAGGGATCCAGGGGTCCTCTGCCCAGGTACCGAGGCTTTAGGATTTGGCAGGGGTGGAGCCAGTGATCGGAGGGAGCTGGGGGGAGGGAGGGTCCCTGACCAGGCCCCAAGGGTTTAGGCCTTGGCAGGGGAGGAGCCAGAGATCAGAGGTGATAGGTGTGAACTACAGAGGAAATACCTTTTATGACTGCTCATTGGCTAAGCTCCCTGTTTACCATTGGTGATATTCTTAGTAACTTGGGTATAAGAATCCAAAAAGGTGATCTAGGGCTTTTCCACCACACTCCTGGAGAAAAAAACACAGGTCCACTGCTGGAAGGGCTAAGAAATGTCATATCCTTTCTAGTTGTTTTTTTTTCTCAGTGGTTAGAGCCTCAGCCTTCTGACCGCAGGGTCGGGGTTCGATTCTGATCAAGGGCATGTACTTAGGTTACAGACTCCTCCTTGGCTGGGCCCAGGTCAGGGCTCATGCAGGAGGCAACCAAAGTGTCCCTCTCAATAGATGTTTTTCTCTGTCTCCCCCTTTCTTCCACATTCTCTAAAAATCAATGGAAACATATACTCAAGTGAGGATAAAAAAGAAAGAAAGAAAGAAATATTATATCCTATGAAAGACACATCTTGAAAATGCCTAAAGAAAGACGTCATTTTTTCATGGTGAAGGAACTGGACTCCGTGTTGATGAAAACACCTTGGTGACTGTGGTGACTGGCAGTGGCTGCAGCAGTGGAGTAATGGGGCTGGTGCTTTTCCCTGATCAGTACAGTCCCCTCCCACAAAGGGAGGCCAGAATGCAGTTTAGTCCCATGGGAAGCGGGACTAAGCTGTCAGTAGAACATCCTGAGGGCTCCCAGTATGTGAGAGGGAGCAGGCTGGGCTGAGGTCACCCCCCCCCCAGTGCACGAATTTCATGCACTGTGCCCCTAGTAAAGATAATACATGATAAAGTGGGATTTATTTCTGAGATACAAGATTGTTTCAATATCCACAAATAATTTTATGCGACATATCACATAAACAAAATGAAAGATAAAAATCATAGAATCTATAGATGCAGAGAACCATTTGATCAAATCCAGCACCCACATAACATAAATCCGTGAAAGGTGATGGATTTTCTATCTACCAGGAAGAGAGACATCCTGTCAAAGATAAAGCCATTTTTAAACAAATAAACACACACACACACACACACACACACACACACACACACACACACAGAAAACCCTAAAGTACAGGATTTCCATTTACAGCCACTCATCCAAGGTTTCAGTGGAGGAATGGTGGCCTGGACATCTGAGCTCCATCATCCCTTCCCATAATGTTGCAGACGTTTTCCCTGAGAAGTGCAAGCTCATCCCAGCAGCAACAGCTTGGGAAAGGCAAATACCCTGCCCTAGAGAATACAGCTTGCCCAACCCTCAGGAATGCTGCTCTCTCTACCCTGAGGAGTATGCCACAAAGGCCAAGCCTAAGGTCTGGGCAGTCTCTGAGGGCCTCAGTGACTGGCTTTGGGGTGAGGCTATTCCCCTTATTGTACTGGAAACTTGACTGGTGCTTTTCCCTCTTAGGAGAGCTGATAGAAATTTCCACTTACAGCAGCAGACCTCACTGGACTGCATATGAGGGGCTTCACTGTGCTGAGGTCAGGGAAATATTACAGGACAGTCTCAGGTGAATGGTTCTGGGAAGGGGAAGCATACCCACTATCTTCCCTTAAATCTGAATGGTACCTCCCCCTCACAGGAGACTTAAAAGTCCTTTCAGAGACAATCTTTTCACTGAATAAATCTGACAGCCAAAAGGCAGAGGCAGATGGAGGGTAAGACTGAGGTGCCTTGGGAAGTTTGTGGATTTTCCCCTGGCCCCTATACTGCTAAGAAGCCTGACCTTAGAGTGAAGTTTGGCCCTTTCTGAGGGCAGCAAAGCCCTGTGGAGGCAACCAAAAACTGTTGACACCTGAAGCTTCAAACAGATTACTGAGAGTCAAATGTAGATAGCATCTGTCCATGGCTAGCACCAAAGTACCTCCAGAAATGGCATTAAAAAAAGTCTCAGTCAACATAAAAGCAGTATCAAAAGGAACTATGCAGGAGGCACCAAATGCTGCTGAGAAAATTCCACTTTGCGTTATTTTGCATTATTTATTTTCTCTTTTCTGTTGTATTATTATTTTTGGTTCTCTTTTTCTTTCTTATCCCCTTTTGTATTTTTCTTTTTCTTACTCTATTTTTCTCTTTCTCCTTCTTTTATTTTTCCCTTATTTTCTTTTTTTACTTTTTCTCTTCTTTTTTTACTTTTCATAATTTTTCCTTCATCTTTTTTACCTTTTTCATTTTCCTATTCTTTATTCTTATATATTTTCTCCGTTCTTTTCTTTCATATTATTTTTTATTTCCCATTTTTTCTTCTGGTTATATTAGACTCGATGTACGTTTTTGTGGTTACGTTGCTATCTCCCATTTATTTATAAAAAAAATCCGTCATTTCGACGTATATACATATGTGCTTTATGTTTTTATTATTTATTTATCATAAGTAAAGGTCAGGAATTGTTATCTTTCTTTTAATTTTTTTACTATTTCACTTCATTATTGCTGTGTATGTGCTCCATGTGAGTGACGCAGGTGCTTGTAAGGTTCGAGGTGCAGGACAGGAGTCAGAGACTGAGGCATGTCTAAAGAGGAGGTTTATTCCATATTAACAAGCGAGATTTATTACACAGGAGGTAGAAAGACCAGAATTAGAGGAGGGGGAGGAGAAGGAGGAGCCAGCCGGATTGCCTCACTGACTGGAAGACAGCAACATGTGCAGCGGTGAACATGCCTTTTGAGGGAACAGGAAGGGGTTGGGCCCAGGGCAAAATGGGAAGAGGTTGGACTCAAGGCACTCGGCATGTGCTGTTTGGTGGTTGAATGTCTTGGGGATGGCCTGGTAGCAGATGCCAGTTATGTCATAACTCTGCCCATCAGTTGGGGAGAGGTAGGATTTATCATTCCAGCCTTTTGATGATATTAAAAAAATTGAGAGGCTGGGCAAGGTCAGAGGGTGAAGGTCCATATTCCATAGCTACTTCCTGCTGAGAGGGGGCATCATTAGGGGAGTCTACCCGGGGTCTCAAGAATTCTGGTGATAGATCTCTCCCATCTTCCGGTTGGTGAATGCCTGCATTCTGTTCCGCAAATAGAATTAGTGAAACAGCACATGAGACAAGGGCCAAAAAGCAAGATTAAAGGAATAGATACCAGTGGGTCTAATGATGGGAGGAGCTATGGTGTAAATGAGAGAAAAATGGAATGTTTTCTGTGCTAAATGAGGGTGCAGCAGCATGGTCTCCCCAAGGGACTGGTTGGTGAAGTCTGGAGAGCAATACTGTTGAGCCTTTGGGATGTAAAATATGGTCCTCAGGCTGCCATAGCATCACTTGTCTGGTTTTGCTGCATTTACTGGGCCTGGGGCTGAAATACAACCTGGAGGTAAGGTTCTTTTTTTAAAAACTTTTATTGTTACATATATACATATCTTCCCATTGCCGCCCCCCTACCCCCTCCCAGGCATACCTCAACCCCCCAGTGTCTTGTGCTCATTGGTTATGTTTATATGTATGCATACAACTCCTTTGGTTGATCTCTTAACTATCCCACCTCTCCTTAATCTTCCTGCTGTAATCTCACAGTCTGTTTGATGCTTTACTGCCTCTGTATCTATCCCTTTGTTCATCAGTTTATAATATTCTTTATTATCCACAAATGAGTGAGATCATGTGGTGTTTCTCCTTCATTGACTGGCTTATTTCACTTAGCATAATGCTCTCCAGTTCCATCCAGGTTGCTGCAAATGGTAAGAATTCCTTCTTTTTAATGGCAGCATACAATTCCATTGTGTAGATGAACCATAGTTTTCTGATCCAGTCATCTGCTGATGGGCACCTAGGCTGTTTCCAAATAGTAGCTATTGTAAATTGTGCTGCTATGAACATAGAGGTACATAAATCCTTTCTGATTGGTGTTTCTAGTTTCTTAGGATGTATTCCTAAGTGTGGGATTGTTGGATCAAATGGGAGTTCCATTTTCAGTTTTTTTGAGGAAACTCCATACTGTTCTCCACAGTGGCTGCACCAGTCTGCATTCCCACCAACAGTGCACCAGGGTTCCTTTTTCTCCACATCCTCCCCAACACTTATCATTTGTTGATATGTGGATGATTGCCATTCTGACAGGTGTGAGATGGTATCATGTTGTTGTTTTGATTTGCATCTCTCAGATAATTACTGACTTTAAACATGTTTTCATGTCTCTTGGCCTTCCTTCTATCGTCTTTTCAAAAGGTTCTATTTAGGTTCATTGCCCATTTTTGTATTGGATCATTTATCTTCCTTTATTAAGTTGTATAAATTGGCTGTAGATGTTGGAGATTAAACCTTTATCAGTGATAACATTTGCAAATATGTTCTCCCATACATTGGGCTTTCTTGTTGTTTTGTTGATGGTTTCTTTTGCTGTGCAAAAGCTTTTTATTTTGATGTAATTCCATTTGTTTATTTTCTCTTTATCTTCCATTGCCCTTGGAGCATTATCAGTGAAGAAGTTCTTTTGGCATATGTCTGAGATTGTGCTGCCTGTGGATTCTTTTACAATTTTTATGGTTTCCCGTCTTATGTTTAAGTCCTGTATCCATTTGGAGTTTATTTTTGTATATGGTGTAAGTTGGTGGTCCAGTTTCATTTTTTTTTTTTTGCATGTATCTGTCCAATTTTCCCACTACCATTTATTGAAGAGGCTCTCTTGGCTCCATTGTATGTTCAGGCCTCCTTTGTCAAATATTAATTGACCATAGTGGTTTGGGTGGATATCTGGGTTCTCTATTCTATTCCATTGGTCTATATGTCTGTTCTTGTGCCAGTTCCAGGCTGTTTTGAGAACAGTTGCTTTGTTTATAGCTTGAAATCTGGTGTTGAGATTCCACCTACTTTATTCTTTTTTTCTCAGGATTTCTGTGGCTATTCAGGGTCTTTTTTTATTCCAGATGAATCTTTGAAGAGTTCTTTCTAGGTCTGTGAAATATGTCGTTGGTATTTTAATGGCTAGTGCATTGAATCTATAGATTGCTTTGGGTAGTAAGGACATTTTAATGATGTTGATTCTCCCAATCCATGAGCATGGTATGCTCTTCCATCTGTTTACATCTTCCTCTATATCTTTTTTTAGTGTCCTGTAGTTTTCTGTATGTAGGTCTTTTACCTCCTTAGGTTTATTCCTAGATATCTTAATTTTTTTGGTGTGATGGTAAATGGGATTGCTTTTTTAGTATCTCTGTCTGTAAGTTCACTATTAGTGTTTAGAAATGGCATAGATTTCTGGGCATTAATTTTGTATCCTGCTACATTGCTGAATTCATTTATTAAGTCAATTAATTTTTGGATGGAGTCCTTCGGGTTTTTTATGTACAATATCATGTCATCTGCAAATAAGGACAGCTTTACTTCTTATTTTCCAATTTGGATCCCTTTTATTTCTTCTTCTTGTCTAATTGCAGTGGCTAATACTTCCAGTACTATGTCAAACAGGAGAGGTGACAGTGGACATCCCTGTCTTGTTTCTGTTCTTTTTTTTTTTTAATTAAATCTTTATTATTCAGATTATTACATTTGTTTTTCTTTTTTCCCCTCCATAGCACCCCTCCACCCAGCTCCCACCCTTCCCTCCCTCCCGTTGACCTCATCCATAGGTGTATGATTTTTGTCCAGTCTCTCCCTGTATACCCCACACCCCTTTCCCCCTGAGAATTATCAGTCACGGGTGGGTCTGGAGCAGCAAGTCCTCCGCGGGCTCCGCTGTGAGTGACTCTTCAGTCCGCCGGCCGACGCCCTACCCACTGAGCACTCCTCCTCCTGCTGCCACAGCGGCAGCACACACACGTAGGGAGGAGGCGGGGGCCGCGGGGTCGCAGGGGTTAAGGGAACCAGCACCAGCTCTCGCTCCTGCAGGTCCGGCCCGGCCCGAGCCGCATCGGAAGCCCAGAGGGCAGGTGCCCTGGTGGCTCGAGAGCCGAGGACGCACTGCTCAGCCTCAGCCTCAGCGTGAAGGTCTCAGATCCTCAGCCTCAGCATGAGGGTCCCAGCCTCAGCCTCAGCCTCAGCCTCAGCACGAGGGTCCCAGCCTCAGCCTCAGCCTCAGCACGAGGGCCTCAGCCCCAGCCTCAGCATGAGGGTCTCAGCCTCACCCTCAGCAAGAGGGTCTCAGCCTCAGCCTCAACACAAGGGGCTCAGCCTCAGCACGAGGGTCTCAGCCTCAGCCTCAGCACGAGGGTCTCAGCGCCTCAGCCTCAGCCTCAGCACGAGGGACTCAGCACCTCAGCCTCAGCCTCAGCACGAGGGTCTCAGCCCCAGCCTCAGCACAAGAGTCTCAGCACGAGGGTCTCAGCCCCAGCCTCAGCACGAGGGTCCCAGCCTCAGCCTCAGACTCAGCACGAGGGTCTCAGCCTCAGCCTCAGCACGAGGGTCTCAGCGCCTCAGCCTCAGCCTCAGCGCGAGGGTCTCAGCGCCTCAGCCTCAGCCTCAGC
>JAAGEH010000750.1:0-22266 GCA_011751065.1 Lasiurus cinereus | reverse complement strand
TGTGGTTCTGGATGATGTCCGTTCTGTCTTTTAGTTGTAGTTTTGAAATTGTTGTGCGAGGCAGCAGTATAGGTGTTTACCTATGCCGCCATCTTGGATTCTCCCCCATTATTTCTTTAAATAGGTTTTCAGTATCTTGCTCTCTCTCTTCTTCTGGCACACCCACAATTCTGATGTTGGCACGCTCGAAACTGTCCCAGAGGCTCCCCACATTATGTTCACACCTTTGGATTCTCCTCTCTTCTTGCCTTTCCAGTCGAATGTTGTCTGCCTCTTTATATTTCAAATTTTTTACTTGATTCTTGCCTTTCTCCAGTCCACTTCCAGGACTCTGTACAATATTCCCAATATTCCTTATTTCAGTCAGTGTATGTCTAATTTCTGTTTGGTCCTCTATCATCTCCAGTTGAACCTTTTCCATCCCTAGTTGGCTCCCCTGCATCTCTAGTATATCCTTTTTCATCTCCTCTTGGGTCTTGCTAAATTTATCCATCTTTTCTAGCATATTCGTGAAAAACCCCATAAGCGTGGTTTTGAACTCTATATCCCGTCTTTTTTTTTTTTTTTCCTCCATTTCTTTTGTTTATGATCCCTTTCCCTGTCTCGGCATTTTCACTATGCCGGGGAAACTTCTGTGTTGGATTCAGCCCTATGATAGCAAACGCAAAGCCGCAGAAGCCTCTGTTGAGCTTGGGAGGGGTGGAGTCTCAGGGCTTAAGGGACCGCCTTGCCTTCCAGTCGGCCCCGCCCTCCACGGCCCCCGAGTCTCACGTGACTGGGTAATGGCTGGAGCGGTCCCTGTGCGTACGCGCACCCTCCATGCCTCTAACCGCTGCCTTTCCATCTCCCCTGCGCACCAGGACCACACGAGTCTAGGACCCCAGGGTTTTGCCCGAAACAGGGGCTCGGTGGACTCAGAAGTGGCACAGTTTGGAGGGTCTGTCACCCGCCCAGTCGCGAAAGCCAGCGGCACAATCAGCAATCTGTCCTCCTCACAGCACCGTGCGCGTGCGAGACCGGACCCATCTCCTGCGACTCCCCTAAATTTCCGTGCACCTCTCCCTTTTCACAGTCCAAACTCCGCCGTATGAGTTTCGGCTGGATCTGGGGTTTAGTGTCGTAAGAGAAGGGGTTCAATGCCGTTGGGAGTCTCCGTCTCCCTCCCGCCAGAGAAAGCCAGCCAGGTCCTCTGGCGCCCGCTCTCTCAGCGTGCACGCATCTCCGTACCTCAGCTTTTTGCAGCTCCTCTGCGTTTCTGTGAGCCCCTCTCTTTCCTTCTAGTTGTAGAATTTCCACTCAGCTAGCTTTCCTGTGGTTCTGGATGATGTCCGTTCTGTCTTTTAGTTGTAGTTTTGAAATTGTTGTGCGAGGCAGCAGTGTAGGTGTTTACCTAGGCCGCCATCTTGGATTCTTGTTTCTGTTCTTAAGGGAAATGTGTTTAGTTTTGCCCATTGAGTATGATGTTAGCTGTGGATTTATCATATATAGCTTTTGTGAAGTTGCGGTATGATCTTTCTATTCCCACCTTGCTATGAGTTTTTATCAAGAAAGGGTGTTGGATTTTGTCAAATGCTTTTTCTGCATCAATTGATATGACTATTATTTTTATCTCTCAATTGGTTTATGTGATGTATCACATTTATTGATTTGTGGATATTGTACCATCCTTGTATTCCTGGGATGAATCCTACTTGGTCATGGTGTATGATCTTTCTAATGTACTTCTGTATCTCATTTGCTAGAATTTTCTTGAGGATTTTGGCATATTTATTCATGAGCGATATTGGCCCATAATTCTCTTTCATTGTGTTGTCTTTATCTGGTTTTGGTATTAGGGTGATGCTGGCTTCATAGAAGGTATTTGGAAGTGTTCCTTCCTCTTGGATATTTTTGAATAGTCTGAGGAGGATGGGTATTAATTGTTCCAAGACTGTTTGGTAAAACTCTCTTATGTTGCCATCTAGTCCCGGGCTTTTATTTGCTGGAAGTTTTTTGATGACTGCTTCAGTTTCTTCCATAGCTATTGGACTACTGAGCTGTTTAGATTCTTCCTGATTGAGTTTTGGAAAGTTATATGTTTTTAGGAATATATCTATTTCTTGCAGGTTGATCAATTTGTTGGAATACAGTTGTTCATAGTATTTTTTAACGATCCTTTGTATTTCGGCAGGGTCTGTTGTTATTTCTCCTCTTTCATTTCTGACTTTGTTTATTTGAGTCTTCTCTCTTTGCTTCTTGGTGAGCCTGGCTAGAGGTCCATCAATCTTGTTTATCCTTACAAAGAACCAGCTCTTGGTTTTGTTGATCTTTTGAATTGTTTCCTTGGTCTGCAGGTTGTTTATCTCTTCTCTGATCTTTCCTATTTCCTTCCTTCTGCATACATTGAGCTTTTCTTGTTGCTTTCTTTCTAGCTCTTTGAGCTGTAGGGTTATGTAATTTATTACCATTGTTTCTTGTTTTTTGCAGTAGGTTTGTAGAGCTATGAACTTCCCTCTCAAGACTGTTTTCACTGTGTCCCATAAATTTTATATTGTTGTGTTGTCATTGTCATTTGTTGCCATGATGTTTTTTATTTCTTCCTTGATCTCTCTGATAACCCAGTTGTTGTTTAATAACATGCTGTTTATTCCCCATGTGTTTGACTTGTTTGTATTGCTTTTCTTGTAGTTGATTTCCAGTTTTATGCCACTGTGGTCTGAGAAAATGCTTGATATGATTTCTATCTTCTTGAATTTGAAGAGACTTTTCTTATTACCCAACATATGGTCTATCTTTGGAAATGACCCATGTGCCTTTGAGAAGAATGTATATTCTGTGGCTTTGGGGTGAAATGTTCTGAAGATGTCAGTTAATTCCTTCTGGTCTAGTGAGTCATTTAGGCTTGATGTTTCTTTACTGATTTTTTGTTTAGAGGATTTGTCCAGTGGTGACAGTGGGGTATTAACGTCTCCTACTATGATCATATTGCTGTCAATCTCTCCCTTAATATCCTCCAGGAGTTTTTTTTTTTTATGTATTTAGGTGCTCCTATATTGGTTGCATATATGTTTACCAGAGTTATTTCTTCTTGTTGGATTGTTCTCTTTAGTATTATGAAGTGGCCTTCCTTATCTTTTGTTATGTCCCTTACTTTGAGTTCTAATTTGTCAGATATAAGTATTACAACCCCAGCTTTTTTTTTTCATTTCCATATGCCTGAAATACCATCTTCCATCTCTTCATCCTCAATCTGTGTGCATCTCTTTTTCTGAGGTGGGTTTTTTTGTAGATAGCAGATATATGGATCATGTTTTCTTATCCAATTGGTTATCCTGTGTCTTTTGATTGGAGCATTTAATCCATTTACATTTAAAGTTATTATTGATAGGTACTTATCTGTTGCCATTTGTAGTCTTTATCCCCGAGTCCCTTCTTTGCTTCCTATTCCTTTTTATTAACAGCAGACCCTTTAACATTTTTTACATTGCTGGTTTGGTGGCAATATATTCCCATAGTCCTTTTTTGTCTGTGAAGCTCCTGATTTCACCTTCCATTTTGATTGAAAGCCTTGCTGGGTACAGTATTTTTGGATTCAGACCCTTCCTTTGCATGACTTTGTATATTTCATTTTATTCCCTTCTGGCCTGATGAGTTTATGTTGAGAAATCAGTAGCTAGTCTTATGGGGGTTCCTTTGTAGGTAACTTTGTTTTGCTCTGGCTGCTTTTAAGATACTTTGTCATTGATGTTTGCCAATTTATTATAATGTGCCTTGGTGTCCTTTTTTGGGGGTTCATTTTGCTTGGGACTCTGTGAGCTTCTTGGATTTGTGTGGTTTTTTCTTTCCTATATTGGGAAAGTTTTCTGTCATTATTTCTTTAAACAGGCTTTCTATTCCTTGCTCAGTTTCCACTCTTTCTGGAACTCTAATTATGTTTCATGTTATCTCAAAGTTTCCTTAGGTTCTCCTCTTGCTTTTTATCTTTTTTTTTTCCTAGAAGCTGCTGTATTTGGGTATTTTTTCCTACCGTGTTTTCTAGCTCACTGATGCGGTCCTCTGCTTCTTCTAGTCTAATTTTGATGCTCTCTATTGAGTTCTTTATAACAGTGATGTCATTTTTCATTTCTTCTTGATTATTCTTCATGTCTTCTTGCTTCTTCTTCATTTCCTCTTGGCTCTTACTCACATTGTCGATTTTGTCTTCCATTTTTTTCCAGCTACCTTTGAACCATTTTTTTTCTGAACTCTTTCTCTGGCAGGTCTATGTCTTCTTCTATTTCATTTACTTCCTTTTCTGGTGATACCTGCTTTTCTGTTATATGCGGGCTATTTCGTTGTCGCCCCATGGTCTTTCTTCTCTGGGTGTCTGGTTATGTAGTTCTCTCTACTACATTGATTTAAAGGCACAAACTACAATACGACCAGGCACAACACACAAGGGTCTTATCCCAGGCAAAATCTGACCTTTCCATGTGGCATGTGGAGCTCCTCCGCTTGATATGATTTCCATCTTCTTGAATTTGGAGAGAATTTTCTTGTGACCATGTATGTGGTCTATCTTTGAAAATGTCCCATGTGCACTTAAGAACATATATTCCATGCCTTTGGTATGAAATGTTCTGAAAATCTCTATTAATTCCATCTGATTTAGTGAGTAGTTTAGGGTTGATGTTTCTTTCCTGATTTTTTGTCTAGAGGATTTATCCAGTGATGTCAGTGGGATATTAAAGTCCCCTACTATGATTGTATTGTTGTCGATCTCTCCCTTGATATCTTCCAGAAGTTTTTTTTTTTTAATGAAAGTGCTTCTGCCTTGGGTGCATATATGTTTACCTTTTGTTGTAATGATCCCTTTAGGATTATATCCTCTTGTTGTAATCATCCCTTTAGGATTATGAAGTGGCCTTCCTTATTTCTCACTATGACCTTAACTTTGAGGTCTATTTTGTCAGAAATAAGTATTGCTACCCCAGCTTTTTTTTTTCTTTCATTTCCATTTGCCTGATACATATTTTTCAATTTTTTCACTTTTAGTCTGTTTGAGTTCCTTGTTCTGAAATGGGTCTTTTGTAGACAGCATATGTATGGATTATGTTTTCTTATGCATTCAGTCACTCCATGTCTTTTTATTGAAGTATTTAGTCTATTTACATTTAATGTTATTATCGATAGGTACTTATATGTAGCCATATATATTCTTTATGTCTGTGTTCCTTTCTCCCTTTCTATTTCTTTTGCTTATAACAGTCCCTTCAGCATTTCTTGCATTGCTGGTTTTGTAGTGATAAACTCCTTCAGCCTTTTTACGTCTGTGAAGATCTGATTTTCACTCTAATTTTGATTGATAGCCCTACTGGATAAAGTATTTTTAAATTCAGTCCCTTTCTTTGCATCACGTTGTATATTTCATTCAATTTCTTTGTGACCTGTTGATAAATCATTTGTTAATCTGATTGGAGATGCTTTGTAGATAAGTTTTTTAATTAAAATATCTATATCTCTCTTGCAGCTTTTAAGATTCTCTCTTTGTCATTAATGTTTGCTATTGAAATTACAACGTGTCTTGGTATGGATCTTTTGGGTTCATCTTGTTTTTGACTCTGTGCTTGTGTGACTTATTTCTGTGAAGCTCCTGATTTCACCTTCAATTTTGATTGAAAGCCTTGCTGGGTACAGTATTCTTGGATTCAGACCCTTCATTTGCATGACTTTGTATATTTCAATCCATTCCCTTCTGGCCTGATGAGTTTCTGTTGAGAAATCAGTTGCTATTCTGATGAGGGTTCCTTCGTAGGTAACTTTCTGTTTCTCTCTGGCCACTTTTAAGAAATGTATTTATGATGTTACTAACCACAAATAAGGTGACCACCAATAAAAGACAAATTAGGAGTAAGTAGAGAAAGAAGAAGAGAAAGATGAGGGAAAAAAGAAAAGAAAGAAGTGCCAAAATCAAATTGGGAGAAGGGAGAAAAAATAAATAAATAAAAATAAAATAAAGAAGAAAAAGAAGATGACAAGAGAAAGAGAAAGAAAGTCAGAGAGAAGAGAAAGAGAATAAGAGAGGAAAAGGGAATAAATTATATATATGTGAGGAGAAAACTACAATAGAACATCCACTAATCCCAACAAATGCTGGCAACAAGTACCTGGAGATTAATACAAACTACAAATAACAACTAATATCAAGGGAGGTGAGGGAAAAGAGGTAAAAAACAAACCAAAACAAAGCAAACAAAAAGCAAAATAAAATGAGCAGAATAAGCAAAAACAATCTCACAAAAAAAGTATAAAAAAGTCGATATAATCACCCTTCAGGCAAACAACAACAAAAGGACATAGATAAAAAATTTTTTTGGATAGTGAAGACAAGAAGAGAGAGTTTTGTATAGACTTGGAGTAGGGAATTTGAAATTAGATATATAAGTGGGGTGAAATTTTAACCAGGTATAAAGAAAGAATGGGAAGAATCTAAAGTTGGAAAAGAGAAAGAGAAACAATTTTGGTAGGCTGTTTCTGGCCTGGGCAGAAACCTGTCAACATGTTCCCAGAGCAGTTGCCTGAGTAAGGGCAGGTATGAAAGATAAATAGCCAGGAGAAGAGGTTCAGTAGGGAGGGGTCTCCAATATAGGAGTTCAAAAAGGCTTAAGAAGGTGGAGCTGCTTGGTGTAGCCTGGATTCCGGTTAGGGTCATCCATGGACAGGAAGTCTGGCCAGAAGCTGCGAATTTCTAGAGAGACTTCAGTTAGATGGTCTTTAAGGAGGCTGTTGATCCTCTCAATCTTATCCAATGATTGTGAGTGGTAGGGTATATGCAGTTCAGTTAAGTCAGGATTAGAGGGAGGAAAACCCAAGGTAGAGTGAGGGCCTCTGATGACCTCCAGGCAGGAGTGGGAAAAGTTAGGCAGAGAGTGTTGGCATAAAGGTAGAGTTGAGATAGAATAAAATTATGCTAAAGGAAAGATGAAAATAGAATGTAGAACTCTAATCCCAAACTAAAATAAAGAGAAAATAAAATGACACTTGTTTTTTTTCCCAAAAAGGTAAAATAGTAGTAGTAATAATACTAGTTGAAAATAAAAATGTAATAATTAAAAAGGTAAAATAATTTGGGAGAAAAGAAAAACATAGTTTTTTAATTAAAATATACAAAAAATAAAAATAATAAAAATAATAAAATAATAAAAAAATAGAATGGGTAGTAGTGGAGGTCATTCACCTCCACTATTGTTCTGTTTGGCACTCCTGTTTCCCTGTCCGGAGGGTATTGCAGTTCCCTGTGTTCCAATGCTGAGTTGTGTCTTAATCTCTTTATTCTTTTGTGATTATGCGAGTCATTTTGTGAGTCATCCGCTGGGTGTCAATGTTTTGGAATTGACCTCTGAGACTAAGCAGAGGACCTCTCTAGCCTGTGCTTAGATCCTGCTACTCTGTGGTACTCAATACTGTTTGTGGGGATGGGTTGCCCCAGAGCAGATTCTCTGATGGTTATTCTGCGCTCTGATCCCCAGGTTCCAGAAAAACAACTTTCCCCTGCAGTCTCTCAGGATATCTCCAATTGTGTGATCCTATGTATTGGGCTTAGCAATCAGAAGCCAGGATCTGAAGAGGAAAGAATGCTGTCTATGCTCTCTCCCTTCCCTGCTCATGTTCAAGCAGCTATAATAACTCCCAGGCAGTCCTTCTGCCTCAGATCAAAATGGGTTGCTTGGGGCTAAGGTTCTTGAGGAGGACTGATTGCCTTGGATGGAGGGTTTGTTCTCGGGAGTCTTGGTCTGTCTTTGAAAATGACACATGGGCACATGAGAAGAATGTATATTCTGTGGCTTTGGGGTGAAATGTTCTGAAGATGTCAATTAATTCCATCTGGTCTACTGAGTCATTTAGGCTTTATGTTTCTTTGCTGATTGTTTAGATGATTTGTCCAATGTCATAGTGGGGTATTAAAGTCTCCTACTATGATTGTATTGATGTCAATTTCTCCCTTGATATCCTCCAAGAGTTTTTTTATGTATTTGGATGCTCCTGTATTGGCTGAGTATATGTTTACCAGAGTTATTTCTTCTTGTTGGATTGTTCCCTTAGGTATTATAGAGTGGCCTTCTTTATCTCTTGGTATGTCCTTCACTTTGAGATCTACTTTGTCAGATATAAGTATCACTACCCCTACTTTTTTTTTCATTTCCATTTACCTGAAAAATCATTTTCCATCCCTTCACCCTCAGTCTGTGTGCGTCTTTTTTGCTGAGGTGGGTTTCTTGTAGACAGCAGATATATGGATCATGTTTTCTTATAAAATCGGTTACCCTATGTCTTTTGATTGGAGCATTTAATCCATTTACATTTAAAGTTATTATTGATGTGTACTTATTTGTCTCCATTTTTATTCTTTACCCCTGTGTATCTTCTTCACCTCCTATTTCTCCTAATTTTTTTTTTACAGCAGCCCTTTTAGCATTTCTTGAATTGCTGGTTTGGGTGTAAAAAATTCCCTTAATACTTTTTTGTTGTGAAGCTCCTGATTTCACCTACAATTTTGATTAATAGCCTTGCTGGGTACAGTATTCTTAGATTTAGACCCTTCCTTTGCATGACTTTTTATATTTCATTCCATTCCCTTCTGGCCTGATGAGTTTCTGTTGAGAAATCAGTCGCTAGTCTGATGGGGGTTCCTTTGTAGGTAACTTTCTGTCTCTCTCGGGCCACTTTTAAGATTCTTACTTTGTTGTTGGTGTTTGCCAATTTAATTATAATGTCCCTTTGTGTCAGTCTTTTGGACTTCATTTTGCTTGGACTCTGTGTGCTTCTTGGATTTGTGTGGGTTTTTTCTTTCCTATATCAGGGGAGTTTTCTGTCATTATTTCTTCAAATAGGTTTTCTATTCCTTGTTCAGTTTCTACTCTTTTTGAAACCCCTAATATGAGGATGTAGTTTTGTTTCTTGTTAATCCAATGTCCCCTTAGGCTCTCCTCTTGCTTTTTAATTTTCTTTTCTAGGAGCTGCTGTACTTGGGTATTTTTTCCTACCTTCTCTTCTAGGTCACTGATGCAGTCCTCTGCTTTTTCTAGTCTACTTTTGATGCTTTCTATTAAATTCTTTACAGCAGTGATGTCATTTTTCATTTCTTCTCAGTTCTTCTTTTCCTCTTGGTTCTTACTCATATTTTCCAATTTTTCTTCCATTCTTTTCAGCCACCTTCTGACCATTTCTCTGAATTCTTTCTCTGGCAGGATGCTTGCCTCAATTTCATTTACTTTCTTTTCTGGTGATGCTTGCTTTTCTTTCATATGTAGGCTGTTTCTTTTCTGCCCATGTGTCTCTTCTCTGATTGTGTAGTTATGTAGTTCTCTCTCTCCTGTGTTGATTTAAAGGTACAAAATCAACACAACCAGATACAACACACAAGACACTGAACAGAAATGTATTCACAAAATTAATAGTCACAAATAAAGGTGACCACCAGAGAGAGACAAATTCGGGTATAGGAGAGAAAGAAGAAGAGAGAAAAGAAGAAGAAGAGAAGAAAAATAAAGAAAATACTTCCAAAATAAAATTAGGAGATTGGAGAAAAAAAATAAAAAGAAAAAAAAAGAGAGTAAATAAAGAGAGTAAGAAAGAGAAGGAGAATAAATTATATATATGGGGAGAAAACTACAATAGAACAGCACTAATCCCAACAAGTACCAGCTACAAGTACCTGGAGATTAATGCAAACTACAAACAACAACTAATATTGAGGGACACAAGGAAAAACGCAACTAAAAAAACAAACAAAATCAAAGCGAACAAAAAACCAAATAAGGAGAATAAGCAAAACAATATCACAAAAAATGTATAAACAATCAAGCCAACAACAACAAAAGGACAGAGAGAAAAACAATTTTTTGAATAGTGAAGACAGAAAAGGGAGAGGTGTCTAAGGACTTGAAGCAGGGGATTGGAAATTAAATTTATAAGTGGGGTGAAATTTTAACAGGGGGTAAAAAGAAAGAATAGGAAAAATCTAAAGTAGGAAAAGGGTAATAGAAACAGGACTAGCATAGGGGAAAAGTTAGGAAGAGAGGGAAGGCATAAAGTTAGAGTTGAGATAGAATAAAAAGATGCTATAGGAAAGATGAAATTATAATGTAGAATTCCAATATCAAAGTAATATAAAGAGAAAATAAAATGACACCTTTTTTTAAAAGGTAAAAATAATAGTAGTAATAATACTGATTGAAAGTAAAAATGTAATAATTACAAAGGTAAAATCAAGTGAGGAAAAAAGAAAAATATTAGTTTTTTAAGTAACAGATGAAAAAATAAGAAATTAAAAAAGTAAAGAAAAAAATAAGAAATAAAAAAATAGAGTGTGTAGTAGTGAAGGTCATTCACTTCCTCTATTGATCTGTTTGGCACGCCTGTTTCCCAGTTGGGACAATATTGCAGTTCCCTGTGTTGCACTAGTTTTTAAGTCTGGGGGTATGTCTTAATCTTTTTATTCTTTTGTGAGTACACAAGAGTCAATTGTGAGTTTGCTCCTGGGTGGCAGTGTTTTGGAACTGACCTCTGAGACTATAGGTCCTCTCTAGCCTGTGCTTAATCCTGCTTTCCCTTTGGCACTCAATAGCGATTTGTGGGAGTGGGCTGCCCCAGAACTGGTTCTCTGATGGTTACTCCCCACTCTGATTCCCAAGCTTCTGAAAAACAACTTCCTCCTGCAGTCTCCCAGGGTGTCCCCAACTGGGTGATCCTTTGTCTTGAGCTTAGCAATCAGAAGCAAGGATCTGAAGAGGAAAGTGTGCTAGTCTGTACAGTCTTCTTTCCCCACTTTAATAACTCCCAGGTTGTCCATCTGTGTCAGATCAAAATCGGTTGCTTTCTAGAGATCCCCTCTGTTAACAGCTCTGTGGGCCCCCTTCCACCTTCAGGGATCATGCCCTGCCCAGTTGCCACGGATTTCTCTAGGTGGAGATTTCTCCTGGTCCTCCAGCTCCCAGGGCACGCACCTTTCTGTTCTGCAGGACCAGAGACCTCACATTATCTCAGGTGAAATCTGACCTTTCCATGTCATACTCCTCTGAATCCAAGTGTTTGCACTGATTGGGGAGCAGTGTTATGGGGTGAGCTGTTTGGTGGGTGCTGCAACTGTAGATTTTCAGGCTACTGTGAACCTCCACTTTCCCTTTCAAGATAGTGCAGTCTCTAACTTTGTGCTGGCGGCTCAGGTAGGGAACTTGGCAGCAATGGGAGCTGCCTGGTCAGGGGAGCCCCATCCAGCAATCCTCCACCTATAGTTTCCCTTAAATCACCAACAAACACTCCCTGTCGGACCGGACCCTCAGCTATTCTCTCTGTGTGCTCAGGGAGAAGACTTGGGACATGTCCATCTATTCTGCCACCATTTTTTTCAAGATTTTCTTTATGTGTATTGGAAGGGATAAAGAGAAGAAAACAGGCAGAAGAAGATCCACTGTGTTTTGCCAGCATAGTTCAGATATGGAAGAAACCAAGGACACCAGCGGAGCAGGTTGTAGCCAGCAAAATCAACAAAAACCCATCTCTCCCTGCTCTCCTCATTGATGCCCCCCTTTTTTTGCATTAACCATTTACTCTGTCCCTAGCCAAGGAAATAAGGCAAACAGTCTGAGATCCTGTATAACCAGGCCTTTTACATTTAAGGAATGGCTACTGTCTCTCCCAGATTTTCATTCTTTACTCCAAGGCCTCAAAAGATCTCAATCTTTACTACTTCTGATATCTCCAACCATCCCCTGTTCCTTAGTTTAGAGCTTCTCTATTTCAGCAGGCTGAGAGTGAATTCCAAAATTTTAAACTAACACAGCAAATTATAAATCAAGGAAAAGCAATTAAAAGTTCTCTACTGTCTTCCCCCTAGAGTGGGGTTTGCACTGTCTTTCACACATACTTTCACATTTACGTTTATACACTAGACAGTCTGAGTTTTTGACTTCTTGGAGGTGATCAAGCTCCCCCTCCCACTCACTGAGATATGGGAAAGTCAGCCATTCCCACTCACAAAACTTCTATAAATTAAAAGCGTTAACGGAGGCTCTGTAATCATCTGCTTGCCACTTGAATTCCTGAAAATTAAAAAAAAAAAATAGCAGGGGAGTACAAACAGAACATGCAGCAGACTGACCCATTCTAATGGTAGAGACAATTAGACCATAGTAACACAGAATAACAAAGACAATGACAACCAACTGATAATCGCTGAGCACCATCGTGCGCTGGAAATTGGTCTCAGAAGTAGTACTGTGTCCAGTCTTCCAGAGACCCTAAATGGGTGCCCACAGAACCAGAAGTAAATTTCTTATCAGTAAGAACCAGATCTGAGTCAATCAGGAATTTTAGCAAACGGGGACTCTGACCTCTACCAGTCCTGGGGCTGAGGAATTTCTCTCAGAGATCTCCCCTTGGTGGGAGAGTCTGGGGCCCTGGTGGGATCTGGTCACAGGACCAGTCAAAGGCTGGTGATCTTGCTGGGGCCTCCAAATGTTGTGGAGGAAATGCGAGTGAAAGACCTCTGGAGTCCAGACCAAATTAAAATTTAGGGAGCCTTTATTAGCCAGCCAGCCGGCCAGCAACTGCTCTGCTTTCTCCATGCAAGGAGTCCAGAGAGCAGCAGTGACTCTTTGTGTAGGACCACTTTTATGCACATTTACTACATCCTGTTTAGGCAGAGCAAACAACCTAAGATAAAACATTTTTCCCCAAGCAATATCAGAATCATGCCAATGATGACTATGTTATTTATTCTTCAGAAAGCTGACAGTGTTCGATGAAAGAAGGCCTACGTGCTGGGAAGGGGCCATGAGACCATATCTCAAGGCCTGGCCTGATGTCAGCACTTACAACTCTATCTAGGGGATAGACCACAGTTCCTCTGAAATGGGGGATGCTCAAAAATTCCCACTCTCTAACAACAGTATACTACAAAGCCACTGCAATCAAAACAGCCTGGTACTTGCCAGAGAACAGCCATATAGACCAAAGGAGCTAACAGTGACGCTAGAAATTTTTCCAGGCCAATATGGTCAATTATTAATTGACAAAAGAAGCAGGAGCATACAGTAGAGTAATAGTACTCTCTTTAATAAATGGTGGTGGGAAAATTGGGCAGGTACATCCAAAAAGTAAAATTAGACCACCAACTTACACCATATACAAGAATAAACTCAGAATACATAAAAGACTTAAATGTAAGTTGCAAAACCATGAAAATACCAAAAGAAAACAGTCAGATATCTCACTTATGAGAGAAACAAAAAAACAAAGGAAAAAATAAAGAAATGGGACTACATGAAACTAAAATATCCTGCACAGCAAAAGAAACCATCATTAAAATGAAAAGCGAACCCACTGTTTGGCAGAACATATTCACCAGTGATACATCTGATAAGGGGTTAATTTAAAAAATATATAAAGAATTCAAAGAACTCAACAAAAAGTAGACAAACAATTCAATTAAACACTGGAAATGGACCTGAAAATGCAATTCTCCAAAGAAGACATACAGATGACCAATAGACATGAAAAAAATGTTCAATGTCACTAAATCATCAGAGAGATGCAAATTCAAACTACAATGAAGGATTACCACATAATCATCAGAATAGTTACCATAAACAAATGAACAAAGAAGTGTTGCCCAGGATTTGGAGAAAAGTAAACCCTTGTACACTGCTGGTGGGAATGCAGACTGGGTGCAGCCCTGTGAAACACTTTAGGGAGTTTTCTCATAAAATTAAAGATTGAACTATTTTTGATCCAGAGAATCCCACTTCTCTGAATATATCTTAAGAATCCAATCAGAAAGAATATATGCACCCCAATTGTCGGAATCCGACTGACTATTGTCCCCACTGGCACAGAGGTGTGGACAAGGAATCTGGAAGGCTGGTTAACCTTGGAAGCTCTGAAAGGTCAGAACCACCCATTCACTATGTAGTTGAGATATTGGTAGCTGAAGTAACTTCTACCTGTCAATCTTATGTAAATCCTTGCCGATTGGCTATTACTGGAATTGCCTGACTGTATGGGTGGATCCCAAACCTTAATAAATGGATTGCAAGGCCAGAGCGAGGTGTAGTCCTCTCCTTAGAGGTGGGCTCCTGCCTTGCCCCCAATATTCCCGAATTAATACTTTCTAGTCTTTTTCATTTGTGTGTGACCTCCTCCAGAACCCAAACCCTGAACCTGAACCCTGAACCATGCAGGACATGAAAGGGGTTCCTGCAACTGGCACCCGAACATGGAACAGCTGGAAGAGATGATATTTATTGCCTAGAGCAAAGGAGTGAAAAAATACACCCAGAAAAGGTGTGTAAAATTCACCAAAAAAAGGTGAGAAAATTCATCGCACCCAAAGCCCATGGCGAGCTACAGAAACCAGATCTGTAAGTATGGTGGGAATGTCTTTTTCAATCAGGCCAATGTGGAAGAATTAGATTATAAAATAATGTGGTTTCTTGTTCAAATTAAAATCTTAATTGGTATTTGGAATTTAAAATCTGTAATAAGTGAAATTCCACTGCTGAAACAGCCTCTGGTGAGGAGAAATTTAAAGGTGGCAGTAGAGGGCAAGGCTATCTGCTCTCCTGCAATGAGATTACTCAATGCTTTGTTTAAAAATTATAGAATAACTCACAGGGAAATGTAAATCTTGGCTAAATTGGGTGCTAGTTATTACTTCGGAAGGCAAAAAATAAAGAAGAAATTTGAGATCTGTCTTTATCTTGTAAGCATGAAAAGAAATCCAGCCAGATCTGTTTACTGAAATTTCCCCCGAAATAAGCAGGATGTGGGGGAAGGGAGAGACACAAGGCGATACAGTATGGAAGCCAACTCTCCCAGTATGCTATTTTAAAGTTTCCTTTCTGGCCATGAAAAAAATCTTTTCTCCTTAAAAATTTAGAAATGTGTCTGGAATTTCTGTGCTTATGGGGAGAGAAGCCCAGCTTAAAAACAATTGCATGCAACTGTCCACATTTTGGACATATTACACAGGGTTTTAAGCTGGAATCTCTCTACTAAAGCTCTAGAAAATGAGAAGCCCAGAACTGGTTCTTAAGAAAAATGGTGAAAAAGTCTTGGTTGGGGGTTGGGACTGGTGGAATTCAAGTTAGTTCCAGCAACAGGATTTGCATTTCCATAATAAAAGAGTAGTTTTTAAAATGAACCTCAGTCAAAATTAACTTTTAAGGCCTTTAAGAAAATGAGTAAAGTTGTCTTTGTCATAGAAATTTATCCAAAGTAAATGCTTTAAAATAATTAGAATTGAATCTAGAATCTCAAAGAAATTGTTGAAATAATGTATTAATTATAAAAATCGAAATAACCCAGGTAAAGGCTGGCTATGCCCTTTGTTAATGGAGGAAGAAGGTTAGTTGCCCTTCCCCCGAGCAGAAAAATCTTGGTCCTTTTGAAGAGTCAAGCGGCTGGGGCCAAGAAACCTCTTTCGCTAGCCTTTTTCCCAAGGCTGCAAACTCTTAAAATATTTGAAATCAGTTTCCTTCCAGTAGTCATTCTTTAAGGATAATTCTTTTTTTTTTTGTATTTGCATACCTGTAGGCTTTCTACCCAATTCCCCAGGGCAAAGAAAAATCTTGGTCCTTTTAAAAGGACAAGCAGCTAGGCTGGGCCTGTTAATCAAATTGGGAAAAATTATATAGTTGTGGTAATGTTAACGAAAAAAACAAAACATAACAAAAAAATACATTGAAACTTGTAAAGAATTTTTGTGAGTTTATTTGAGCTAAACTGTGGACATATACCTGGAAGCAGAACCTCAACAAATTGAGATAATGCTCCGGAGAATGGCAGGTTACATTTGTATGTAAACATTGCAATCAAAGGAGGGACATAGGTGGGTTACATGAAATTCATTGGTGATAGATAAAGAGGTGGGATAAAACAAAGCAGAGGAAACCCCTGGGATTGGATAAAAAGTAAAATGATAGACACATACTTAGATGGGTGCAGGAACAATTAACATGATAATGAAGGAATTTGTGGTACCTGTACTGGCACCCACCACATTTGGTTGTACCCCAGGGGCTCCAGAAAAAGTGAAGTTACAAGTTACCCAGACATTTCAAGGGTATATTATCATAGATGCAAAAAGACAGATAGGCTCAGTTAAGGTTAAGGTTGACCTTGTAACTGAAGATACTAGCCTAGGATTTAACTGCCCACCATAACTGTATTTAATTAAAGTTTAATTTCAGACCATCCTTTGTGGTTACTTTAGGTCTCCTGAGTTTGCAAGACTTTCATGCAGGCCGCCCCTGAGCTTGTCAGGTCAGCATGTGGTCCCTTTTGTCCACAGTAATTAGATACCTAAAGTATAAAAATTGTTGAAAAAAATCTGTTTTCTCTGAAATAATTAGGAATTCACAATAAGTTGCTTATTGGTCTAATTAAAAAAGAGGATTACTTCTGTGATCGCAACAAAAATTTTTTTATGCAAAAACTAGTTTAAATTTAATTGATATTTTAAGGTAATTATAAAAGGTATTGTAATCTTTGAATCATATATATAGTTTTTTCTATGTTACAATTTCAAGGCTGTAACTGAGAGATGATTCTTGGGAAGCTCCAAGAGTGCCTGGAGTAATACAAGAAATTTGTTCTCTTTTCTTAAAGAAAAATTTTTAAAATTTAACCAATCTAATATACTTGAAATTGCCTGGAAAACCTTATCAAATAAAAATGAATAACTATATTTTAAATGTTATGAAGATTTTGGCCTCTAAGAAGGACAAAATGAAGTAACTGAACATTTCTTAAAAGCCAACAGCAGAATATAAAATGACAAAAAGCCCATAGCTGCCTGCATTCTTAATTAAGCTAGAGGCAGGGCAACATTTGTGGCTTGTGAATCAGACAAACATTTACTAAATTTGCTTTGCTTTTAAATAAAGATACCTCCTTTAATTACTTAAATAAATTAGCTTTTGAAAATTATAATCAAGGCTTCCCATGATCCCTATATATATGCAAATTAGCCTAAGGGGAAACCTTTTAAAAATAAAATTTGAATAATAAAAAGGAGAAATTTGAAAATTTTGAAATCTCTTTCATGGGTATTTACAGGATAAACTAAGGATTGTTATTAAAATATTAAACCTAGGGGAGAAAAAAAAATGGTGGTAGAATAGATGCACAGGTTCCAAGCCTTGTCCCTGAGCAGATAGAACAGCTGAGGGTTGCACTGGGAGTGTTTGTTGGGCTGAATGGGCAGCCCCCACTGCTGCTGAGTTTTTCTACTGGAGCTACCAGCTCAGAGGTGGAAACTGCACCATCTTGAAGGAGAAAGTAGATGTTTACAGAAGCCTGAAAATCTACAGCTGCGGTACTCACCAAACAGCTGTGAGCCCCAGAACACCAGTCCCCAATTGGCACAAACACTCGGATTCAGAATATCTCTACACTCCACATGGAAAGGCCAAATTCACCTGAGATAAGGAGAGAGAGAACTACATAACCAGACACCCAGAGAAGAGAGACCATGGCAGACTAAGAAACAGCTCGCATATGAAAGAAAAGCAGGCATAACCAAAAAAAAAAAAAAAAGTAAATGAAATGGAGGCAAGCAACCTGCCAGAGAAAGAATTCAGAGAAATGGTCATAAGGTGGCTGAAAAGAATGGAAGACAAATCCGACAATATGAGTATTAACCGAGAATAAATGAAGAAGAAATGAAAAATGGCATGGCTGCTGTAAAGAACTCAATTGAAAGCATCAAAAGTAGACTAGAAGAAACAGAGAATTGCATCAGTGAGCTATAAGGCAAGGTAGGAAAAAATACCTAAGTACAGCAGCTTCTAGAAAAAAAAATTAAAAAACAGAAAAAGAGTCTAAGGAAAATTCAGGACAATATGAAACAAACAATATCCACATTATGGGGGTTCCAGAAGGACAGAAAACTGAGCAAGGAATATAAAACCTGTTTGAAGAAATAATGACAGAAAACTTCCCTGATATAGGGAAGAAAAAATCCACACAAATCCAAGAAGCTCACAGAGTCCCAAGCAAAATGAACCACAAAAGACCATGCCAAGGTCCATTACAATTAAATTGGCAAACACCAACGACAAAGTAAGAATCTTAAAAGTGGCCAGAGAGAGACAGAGTTACCTACAAAGGAACCCCCATCAGACTAGCAACTGATTTCTCAACAGAAACTTATCAAGCCAGAAGGGAATGGAATGAAATATACAAAGTTATGCAAAGGAAGAGTCTGAATCCAAAAATACCCAGCAAGACTATCAATCAAAATTGAAGGTGAAATCAAGAGCTTCACAACAAAAAAGTACTAAGGGAATTTTTTACACCCAAACCAGCAATTCAAGAAATGCTAAAGGGGCTGCTGTAAAAAAAAGAAATAGGAAGCGAAGAAGGAACACAGGGGTAAAGAATAAAAATGGCTACAAATAAGTACCTATCAATAATAACTTTAAATGTAAATATATTAAATGCTCTAATAAAAAGACATAGGGTAATGGATTAGATAAGAAAACATGACCCATATATCTGCTGTCTACAAGAAATCCACCTCAGAAAAAAAGACGCACAAAGACTGAGGGTGAAGGGATGGAAAATGATATTTCAGGCAAATGGAAATGAAAGATAAACTGGAGTAGCAAAACTTATATCTGACAAAGTAGATGTCACATAGTAAGAGATAAGGAAGGCCACTTCATAATACTAAAGAGAACAATCCAACAAGAAGAAATAACTCTGGTAAACATATACGCACCCTATACAGGAGCACCAAAATACATAGAATAACTCCTGTAAGATATCAAGGGAGAGGTTGACAGCAATACAATCATAGTAGGAGACTTTAATACCCTACTATCACCATTTGACAAATCCTCTAAACAAACAACCAGCAAAGAAATATCAAGCCTAAATGACTCCCTAGACCAAAAGGAATTAATTGACATCTTCAGAACATTTCACCCCAAAGCCACAGAATATACATTCTTCTCCAGTGCACATGGGTCATTTTCAAATATAGACCATATGTTGGGTGATAGGCAAAGTCTTTTCAAATTCAAGAAGATAGAAATCATATCAAGTATTTTTTCAGATCACAGTGGCATGAAACTGGAAATCAACTACAATAAAAACAATCCAAAGAAATCAGACACATGAAGACTAAATAGCATGCTATTAAACAATGACTGGGTTATCAGAGAGATCAAGGAAGAAATAAAAAACATCATGGCACAAAGGAAAATGAAAACACAACAATGCAAAATCTATGGGACACAGTGAAAGCAGTCTTGAGAGGAAAGTTCATAGCTCTACAAGCCTACTGCACAAAAAAAGAAACAATGGTAATAAATTATCTAACCCTACAGCTCAAAGAGCGAGAAAGAAAGGAACAAGAAAAGTCCAGTGTAAGAAGAAGGAAGGAAGTAGTAGAGATCAGAGCAGAGATAATCAACATAGAGACCAAAGAAACAATACAAAAGATCAACAAAACCAAGAGCTGGTTCTTTGAAATAATAAACAAGATTGATGAACCTCTAGTGGGGCTCACCAACAAGTAGAGATGATCCAAATAAACGAAATGAGAAATGAAAGAGGTGAAATAACAACAGATCCCACTGAAATAAAAAAGATGGTCAAAAAATACTATGAACACCTCTATTGCAACAAACTTGACAACCTGGTGGGAATGGACATATTCCTAGAAAAACATAAATTTCCAAAACTCAATCCAGAAGAATCTAAACATCTCAATGGGCCAATAACTATGGAAGAAATTGAAGCAGCAATCATAAAGTTTTCAGCAAACAAAAGCCCAGGGCCAGATAGCTACTCCGGGAAGTTTTTCAAAACATTCAAGGAAGAACTAAAACCTATTCTCCTCAGACTATTCCAAAAGATTCAAGAAGAATGAGTACTTCCAAGCTCCTTCTATGAAGCCAGCATCACCCCAATAGAAAAACCAGATAAATACAACACAATGAAAGAGAATTACAGGCCAATGTCCCTTATGAACATAGATGCCAAAATCTTCAACTAAATTCTAGCAAATTGGATCAAGCAGTACATCAGAAAGATTATACACTATGACCAAGTAGGATTTATTGTAGGAATGCAAGGGTGGTACAATATCTGCAAATCAATAAATGTATTACATAAAGAAATTGAGAGATAAAAATCACATAATCACTTCAATTGATGCAGAAAAGCATTTGACAAAATCCGACAACCTTTCTTTTTTTTTTTTTAATTTTTATTAATTTTTTATACATATCTCCCCATTGCCCCCCCTCCCTCCCAGGCGTACCCCGACCCCCCAGTGTCTGTGATCATTGGTTATGTTTATAAGCATGCATACAAGTCCTTTGATTGATCACTTATTTACCTCACCTAACTTTAATCTTTCTGCTATAATTTCACAGTCTGTTTGATGCTTTATGATTTTTGTCCTCCTGAGAATTATCAGTCTACTCCCTTTCTGTGCTCCTGATTCTATTATATTCACCAGTTTATTCTGTTGATCAGATTTTTAATTCACTTAATTTTTAGATTCACTTGTTGACAGATGTGTATTTGTTGTTCATAATTTTTTGTCTTTTACCTTTTTCTTCTTCCTCTTCTAAAAGGGTACCTTTCAGCATTTCATATAATACTGGTTTGGAGTTGATGAACTCCTTTAGCTTTTTCTTCTCTGTGAAGCTCTTTATCTGCCCTTCAATTCTGAATGATAGCTTTGCTGGATAGATTATTCTTGGTTGTAGGTTCTTGTTGTTCATCACGTTGAATATTTCTTGCCACTCCTGTCTGGCCTGCATCGTTTCTGTTGAGAAATCAGCTGACAGTCGTATGGGTGCTCCCTTGTAGGTAATAAACTGTTTTTCTCTTGCTGCTTTTAATATTCTCTCTTTCTCTTTTGCTCTTGGCATTTTAATTATGATGTGTCTTGGTGTAGTCCTCTTTGGGTTCCTTTTCTTTGGGGTTCTGTGTGCTTCCTCGACTTGTAAGTCTATTTCTTTTACCAGATGTGGGAAGTTTTCAGTCATTATTTCTTTAAACAGGTTTTCAGTATCTTGCTCTCTCTCTTCTTCTGGCACCCCCACAATTCTGATGTTGGTACGCTTGAAGCTGTCCCAGAGGCTCCTTACATTATCTTCACATTTTTGGATTCTTTTCTCTTCTTGCTTTTCCAGTTGAATGTTTTCTGCTTCTTTATATTTCAAATTTTTGACTTGATCCTTGCCTTTCTCTAGTCTGCTGTTAGTACTCTGCGTAATAGTATTCATTTCAGTCAGTGTATTTATTATCTTCTCTTGGGTCTCACTAAATTTATCCATCTTTTCTAGCATATTCTTGCAAAACCTTATAAGCGTGGTTTTGAACTCTATATCCAGTCGTTTTTTTTCCTCCATTTCTTTTGCTTGTAATCCCTTCCCTTGTCTCGGCATTTTCACTGTTCCGGGGAAACTTCTGTGCTGGATTCAGCCGCAGAAGCCTCTGCTGAGCTTGGGAGGGGTGGAGTCTCAGGGCTTCAGGGACCGCCTTGCCTTCCAGTCGGCCCCGCCCTCCACGGCCCCTGAGTCTCACGTGACTGGGTAATGGCTGGAGCGGTCCTTGTGCGCACGCACCCGCAGCGCCTCCAACCGCTGCCTTTCCGGCTCCCCTGCGAACCAGGACCACACGAGTCTAGGTCCCCAGGGTTTCCCCCAAAACAGGGGCCCAGTGGACTCAGAAGTGGCACAGATCGGAGGGTCTGTCTCCCGGCCACTCGCGAAAGCCAGCGGCACAATCAGCAATCCGTCCTCCACATGGTGCCGTGCGCGACCAGACCTCCGATCCTTTGCAACTCCCCTAAATTTCCGTGCACTTCTCCCTTTTCACAGTCCAAACTCCCCCCGTATGAGTCTCGGCTGGATCTGGGGTTTAGTGTCGTAAGAGAAGGGGTTCAATGCCGTTGGGAGTCTCCGTTTCCCTCCCGCCAGAGAAAGCCAGCCAGGTACTCCGGCACCCGCTCTCTCAGCGCGCTCGTCTCCGTACCTCAGCTTTTTGCAGCTCCTCTGGGTCTCCGTGAGCCCCTCTCTTTCCCTCTAGTTGTAGAACTTCCACTCAGCCAGCTTTCCTGTGGTTCTGGATGATGTCCGTTCTGTCTTTTAGTTGTAGTTTTGAAATTGTTGTGCGAGGCAGCAGTATAGGTGTTTACCTATGCCGCCATCTTGGATTCTCCCGGCTGGAGGAAAATTTTTTTTAATCTCTCTAGTTTATGCAAGGAAATGCTCACTGGGTAAT
>JAAGEH010000749.1:0-13504 GCA_011751065.1 Lasiurus cinereus | reverse complement strand
GCGACCGCGGGAAAGAGCCGACCCAGAGCGGCGGGCCCGCATTTCCCGGCGACGACGTGTAATTTAGGGTTCTGGGCCGGGCGCAAGTGTGGCTCCCGGGCGCGGCGTAAACAGCAGTTTCCCTGGGGAGAGGTGTGGACACGCAGCTGCTGTTTACCACACGGCACGGGCGGGAAGTGGCTGTTCTCCGTGCCCGGCAGGGAGCTACGGGTTCTGGAAAAAAACGGAGGGAAAGGAAAACACAGGGACCACTGGTATCGGAGCAGCTCGGGCGGACACGGGGCGGCCCGCCGTCCGATGGACGTCAGAATCCCGCGTCGCTCGTCGGACCTGCGCGCCCGACTCTGAGGAACCCCACGCGCTGACCACCAGCCCGCACGGCCTCCCCGGCGCCTTCTCCCGACGCTCCGCCCGCCCCGGGGCCAGAGCCACCACGCACCGCAGAGGAAGCGCAGGGAGGACCAACGGGAGGGCCGCACAGGATCGTGCGTGTCCCAGGGCCCGCTCCCGGCTCCCGGCTCCATAGGCACCGCCTGCCTCAGCTTCCCCGAGGCTCGGAGCCGGCAGCCCGAGGGGCAGCACACCTGCCCCTGCCACCAAGGGCACAGGAGGAGGCGGAGGCGGGGGCGGGGGTCGCAGGGAGACGATGCGGCAGTGAGTCAGGTCCACCGACGGGTTCCTCAACGCTGAGCTCTACAGAGCTAGCGTGTGACCCGGCGGTTCCACTCCCCGGTACGGACCCGAGAGGACGGCGACAAGGTCTGGAGCAAACTCCTGTGCCCAGCCCTGGCCCGTGTGGCTCAGGGGTTAGAGCATCGGCCTGCGGACTGAAGGGTTCTGGGTTTGCTTCCAGGTCAGGGCACGTGCCTGGGTTGCAGGCTTGAACCCCAGTTGGAGGGGGGGGGCGTGTAGGAGGCAGCAGATCCATGATTCTCTCTCCTCATCGATGTTTCTCTCTCTCTCTTCCTCTCTGACATCAATAAAAACATGCATTTAAAAAAACAAGTAAGAGCTGAAACCGGTGTGGCTCAGTGGATGGAGCGTCGGCCTGCGGACTGAAGGGTCCCAGGTTCCATTCCGGTCAAGGGCATGTATCCTGGTTGCGGGCACATCCCCAGTATGGGGCGTGCAAGAGGCAGCTGATCGATGTTTCTCTCTCATCGATGTTTCTAGCTCTCTCTCCCTCTCCCTTCCTCTCTGTAAAAAAATCAATAAAAAAATATTAAAAAACAAATAAGAAAAACAAACATGCACAGCAATGTTCCCAGCAGCTAAATGTTAAAACCGCTCCCATGTCCACCCACAGAGGAGTGAGGGGTGCACAGGCTGTGAGTGTCTTTTCGGCGGGATATCACGCAGCCGGATAAAGGCGCTGGCCCAGGCTACCGTGTGTGCGAACCTCCCAGCATGCTCCTCGGTGGGAGAAGCTGTCAGAGGCCATGTGCCGTGTGTGTAGTCCAATGCACAGGAAGTATCCCCACGGCCAAGTCCCGGCAGCAAGCAGCCCGTGGTTTCCAGGGCTGGGACCTGGGCGCGACTGCTGACGGGCAGAGCTTCAGGCGAGGGCCGTGCTCGGCAAACCGCGGCGCGGGAGCCACAGGCGACCGACACCCCCACTTCTTCTAACACCGCTTCTTCAAAACAGACGTGCCGGGGCCGAAAACCGACCTGTGCGCGTGGGCCACACAGTCATTGTACGTGTGCGCCTGCCCACGGTATTTTGTGGAAGAGCCACACCCCGGGGGCCAAGGAGCTGTAGGTGGCTCGAGAGCTGTGGTTTGCCGACCATGGGGCGAGGGCAAGGCTGACCCCACGCCGAGCCTGCACTGAGCAACACCGACAGGTCATCCCCAAAGCTTCACGGTGTCCGTGAACATCACGACCGAAAAGCTGGGAGATGGGCCTCCACCGTCGCCTCCCTGTCCCTCCGGGAGCTCCCCCGCCCGCTCTCTACCGGCATCCCCTCTGGGGACCCCGTCCCCCTTTTTCTCCGTAAAATGAGGAGAAGATACAGCGCGGAGCCCTCCTGCCACGGGCGACACAGTATCAAGAAGCCGCCACGAGGGAGAGTCCTCATCGGCGGTGAGGTGGGTGCGCTCCCTCCCCGGCACCGCCCGAGCGAGGGACCCGGCCGGGGAGGAGGACCGCGCACGCCGACGGGTGCATGTGACCTGGGCTCGGGTCCCAGGACCGTGTCCCGGGAGGACTGCCCAGCCCGGGAGGGGAGGGTGGTGCTCTGGTGGGAAGGAATCGCTCAGGACGACAGCGCCCACCCACCTCCCTGCGCCCGCCTCCCGGCCCGAGACAGACAGGCGCTGCTGCTGCCGGGGGGGCACGGAGGACGAGGCGGGCCGCTGGCCGGGGAGAAAGCGCGTGGCTTTGCGGACACGGGGGCGGGCGGAGGAGAAAGAGGACGAAGACGCCGCTCCTTGCGTTTCTAAGTGGGATCTGTACAGTCCGCCGCCCACTAGCACCCAGGAAAAGGCGGCGTGGCACTGCCCAGTATGTTCACGGTCTCCCATCGGAAGGGCGCCAGGCCCAGGACGGGCGAGGCAGCGGCGCCCCTGCCCCTTCCCTGCTGGGCGTGGTGGGTCTACAAGGGGCAGCCGGCCACGCCCGAGGACCTTCCCAACCCGCCCCTGCAGGAGCCAGGCCTGCACACCGGGGGTCCGGCCGGCATAAATGCGCCCTCTGCAGGTGAATGCAGCCAGGGGCCCGCAGGTGGCAGTGGGTGGGGCCAGGGAGGCAGGCCCACCCATGCCCCCCGCCACCAGCTCGGTGGATGCCCGCAGGGCCGCCACGCCGCCAGGGGGCCACAGGCTTTCCAACCTGTGCAGGTCCCGATTCTCGGCCCAGCAGCCAGCCAGCACCCGGGAGGGTTCCTCTCTCCGCCCACAGGCCGCCCGTCCGCCGGGACTGCGCTCGGACCCGGCAGGGCGGGGCGTCTGTGCACAAAGCGCCTGTCCTGGGAGCGCTCCCTTTCCACAGCCTTTTGGCCGTGACCGCGGGCCTCCCGGGAGGCGGGCGGGGCTCGGTTTCAAACGCTGGGGCGCGGCGAGGCCTGGGCGGGAAACCGGACACCGGGGGCCCGGGCCCGGGGACACACGGGACCGGCTCCTGTCAGAGACGGGTGGAGGCTTCGTGTCAAACGATCCGCCGGCCGCGGGCGGCAGGCGGGGCGCCCGGAGAGTGCGGCTGCGCAGGGAGCGTGGGCGCGTCTCACGGCGCCCGGGGTGCCGAACCAGCCCACGGCCACAGCCGCGCCGCCACACGTGGGCAAGAGCCTGCTGGCCCTGGCAGAGCCGACAGGCACCTCGGAGGCAGCCGGCGTTTCTCCGAGGCTCATCGGCTGACCCGGTCACATAGAGAAAACACACACACTCACTCACACACACACTCACTCACACACACACTCACACACAAACTCATACACACATACCACACACACACACACACGCACGCACGCACACACACACACACACACTCACACATACCACACACAAGCGTGCGCGCACACACTCACAAACGCGCACAGACCGCACACACATACACAGACACGCGCATACGCATGCACACATGCACACACAGAGACACACGCGCACACTCGCACACATGCAGACACACGCACACACACACACACACAGTCACCCGCGCGCGTGCAATACCATGCACACAGAGAGACACACACACGTTCACACGCACGCACACACAGAAACGCATGTGTGCGCACGTACACATGCACACAGAGACACATGCATACACAGAGACATGCGCGCGCACACACATGCACACACACACTCACACTCACTCACACTTGCAGGATCCAAACGGAATTCTCGAAGCGGCTCCCGCCAGGCCTCAAGCCGGAGGCCCAGGCAGCTGGGAGGGGCTCCACGCCCGCTGCCCGCGGGCCGGGAACAGGCCTGATCTGGGGCGACCACTCCAGAGCCCCGGGTCCCCACCTGCACCTGCAGGTGTGGTTCCTCAGCTGCGAGCTCCGCCCAGACCCTCTGGCTCGGCCCCCACCCAGGGGGCCCCTCCCCCGCACCCACAGGGAGGAAGGGGAGCAGGAATGCAGGGAGACAGGTTGCCGGGCGCGCCCACCCAACGCCTCCCTTCTCCTCAAGGACTTCTCTCCTCTCCACTGGCCGCCCCGCCGCCCCGCCCCTTCTCCCGGGACCTCCCCGCCCGCTCACAGGAATGCCAGGCGCGGGCACACGCACACCCCCCCGCCCAGCCGAACGCTGAGACCCGGCTGGCTGGCGCTGCCCCAGGCCGGGAGCAGGCCCGATGCTGCAGACTCCAGGCGGTGCCCCCGCGAGGACAAGGGCTGTCCCAGGGGGTCACCAGCGGCCGGCGGAGGCTCTGCGGCGAGGCTTGGTTCCCCGTCCGCCTCACCGCCCCGGCAGGTCATCAGCCGCCTCCCGGGGCCCGAGTCCACAGCCTGGGCCTGGTCCGCAGCATTAAAAGTCTGGCCTTCGCAGGGCGGCGGGGCTCAGCGGTGGAGCGTCGACCCAGGAACCAGGAGGTCACGGTTCGATTCCCGTCATGGCACGGGCCCCACTGTGGGCTTGGTCCCTGGCAGGCAGCTGATCGCTGTCTCTCTCTCATCGATGTTTCTCTCTCCCTCTCCCTTCCTCTCTGAAATCAATAAATAAACTTATTTTTTTTTAAGTCCTGCCTTCTTTAGTCAGTTAAATTGCAGGAAAAGCTGCGTTCCCCACATTTGGTGGCAAAAGTAGTTACTTGAGTTTGACGTCAGGACCAAAGAAGCCAGACCTTTCCCAACACCGGACCCCATCCTGGGAGGGACTGGTCCTCCATCAAGGGGTCGCTGCTGCTCAGCACGAACGGGGGGGGCCTCGGGCACCCACAGGAGCTCATGTCCCTCCTCAGTGAGACCCACAGATCTGACTGCTGCCATTCCCCGCCGCGAGGGGCTCCTGGGCCCCGAGATAGGACCCACATTGTCCCTGGAAAGGACAGATGACTTTGTGCAATGACAATGTCCCTCTGGGCCACGAGGACATGTGCACACAGCACACACTCACCCAGTGCACACCCCCCCCATGTGCATGCACACACACTCACTCATGTGCACACACATTCACCCATGTGCATGCACACACTCACCCATGTGCACACACCCACCCATGTGCACACACCCATGTGCATGCACACACTCACCCATGTGCACACACACACCCATGTGCATGCACACACCCATGTGCATGCACACACATTCACCCATGTGCACACACACTCACCCATGTACACACACAAATACACACCCATGTGCACACACCCATGTGCACACACTCAGCAGCGCACGCTCACTTGCACACGCACCCAGCAGCCCACACTCACTGTGTGTGCACACACCACACAACTCCCTAGGCCACACACGTATGTGCACATACACACTCACTGGCACACATGCACACACACTGCTGCAAAGCCCCGCTGGCTCCTGCTGGGACCCTCACAAGCCCCTCTCTGTGCCCAGAGTGTGCCCGGCAGCAGAGACGCCCGGACCCCCCAGACCAGACTCCGCCCTCCTCCTGACCAGCTTCCCCTCCCCCCGCTCCCCGTCTGCAGGCCGTGAGGGTGCCGGGCTGGGGGGCAGGGGGGAGTGAAAACGGGGCGTGCTGAGCTGGTTGGCAGACAGCACAGAGGAGACTGAGGGGGGGCAGTCTCAGAGGGTGCACAGTGGGTGAGCTGCCGGGCCCCTCCCTCTGGGCCTCCGTTTCCCCTCCTCCTCGTCCCGGGATGGGGGGGGCGAGGGGTCGGGAGCTGGGCCGGGGGACACGGGGGCTGCATCTCACTCCCAGGCTCGGAGGGAAGCGAGGGGGGGCCGGGGGCGGGTGGGGTGCAAGGCGGCGGGGGGGAGGAGGGGACGACAGGCGCCCGGCCGGCGGGACTTTCCATGACGGCTGGACAGGCCGGGCGGGGCCGCTGGCGCCGGGAGCACTTTCCACAGCAGGTGGCTCCCGCCCGCCTGCCCGCCCGCCCGCCAGGAAAGCAAGCGGCGACCCTGCCCGGCTCCCAGCCTCAGGGCCCTCCTCCTCTGTGGGTGCTGGCGGGACCCACGGAGGCCGTTTCTGGGGAGGAGACGCCCACTCTGACCCACAGGTACCCCCCATCCATCGCCTGTCCAGGGGCAGCCACGGCCGAGCCACTCCCCCGAGAAACGGCCCCCCAGTGGCCAGAGAGCAACAGCAGGGCCGACTGCCCCACGGGCCTCGGCTGGGATGGGGGGGGGGGAGCTGGGGGCGGAGGGAGGGCGGGCGCTGGCTGGGATGGGGGCTCCCAGGAAGGACAGCGCGGCTGTCCCCACACGCCCCTCGGACACAGGTGTCCACTCGGCGGGGTCCGTGGGAGGAGCAAAGCCAGGGAATCCGGTGCCCGCCTGGCCCGCACGCTTCAACATAAAGGCTCTCTGTGCTTCGCAGAAGCTCACGGAAACTTCCAGAAACCTCAGCTTCGTATCGCGGACATCATCAGGGAGCGAGATGACTTTCCCCACAGAAAGCTTAAAAGAAGAAACCGGGCCTTTGCCGGCAGCCCGGTGGTTAGCGCGCCTGCCCGCAACCCAGCGTCTCAGGTTCGATCCTGGCCAGGGGTTCATACCGGGACGGTGGGGTCCCCGCCTCCGTGGGGCTCCTGGAGGAGGCAACCCCTAATGTGTCTCTCCCACAGCAATGTTTCCCTCCCTCTCTCTCTCTGTCTCTCTCTCTCTCTCTCTCCTCCCTTCCCCTCAGCCTCCCTCCCACTCTCGCTGAAACCAGTGGGAAACTATCCTCCAGTGAGGACGGTAATGAGGACGATAAACAGCCGAAACCGGTGTGGCTCCGTGGACGGAGCGTCGGCCTGCGGACTGAAAGGTCTCGGGTGGGGGACGCTCCCCCGTCTTTTCCCAAAGCCTCGAAGAACGCACATCTGTGACGTGGGGGTGGTCCCCAATCCTCCCAGCGAGCCCCAAACCTCCGCGGGGGGTGTGGGCGGGGATCCCCTGCGCCCTCCAGGCCCGAGGGAACCCAACATGTTTGCACAAAGCGCCCACCTTTGGAAAACGCCTTCCCAGAAACGCCCCCTGCAGCGTGCCCTCAGGCCCTCGGTGCCCACGACAGACCTTCCCTTTAAATGCCACCAGGTGGAGGGAGCCTGCTCCCCAGCCCTGCTCCCCGGCACAGCCCCGACCGGGGGTCCCTGTCCCCGGCTGCAGGCTGGCTTCGGCCAATGGGAGCCCAACAGGAGACCGGAGGGAGGGTGGGCGGAGAGGCCAGGAGGGGCCAGGCTGTTGTGTCCCTCTGTGCACAGTCAGGGCTCCTCTCCACGACCCCCCCCTTTCTGGGTTCCACTCTGCCCTCTCCCGAGGCCTCGGGACAAAGGGGAGGAGGGGGGTGGTCACAGGCCAGGTCCCATGATTCCCTCTGGTAACCAGCCTTCCTGGGCACCTCCTGTTTAGGGTTCCCTCTGTTTCCTGTGGGGACCCTGATGGAGAAAAGAGCCCAGGCAGGCTCCCGGGACAAAGTGGGGGTCCCAGGGCCCCCAGAGAATTCCCACCCGGGTGCGCTAAAACGAACCCCATCTCGGAGAAGCAGGGCTCGGGGTGGGCGCCTGAGGCAGCGCTGATGGGTGGGTGGCGCAGAGGGGTGTCGGGGCTGCTGGCTGCCTCAGCTGTGCCCGTTATTCAGACTCGTTGTGTGGCTGGCTCAAGGGTTGAGGGTCGACCTCTGAACCAGGAGGTCACAGTTTGATTCCCAGTCAGGGCCCAGGCCCAGGTTGCTGGCTGGGTCCCCCAGTAGGGGGCGTGCAGGAGGCAGCCGACCCATGATTCTCTCTCATCAGGGATGTTTCTATCTGTCTCCCCTCCCTTCCTCTCTGACATCAATAATAATAATAATAATAATAATAATAATAATAATAATAATAAAAAGCAACCAGCTAGAGGAGTATCAAGGGCACAGCCGCTGCCCAGGGTAGGGGTCACCCCACCCCGACCTGCCATGGACCAGAGCCGGGTGCCTGCCCCCGAGTGCAGGGCGCCGCCCCTTACAAACCTTCCCAGCCTCCTTCCCTGCTCACCCCAGCGGCCTCCTGATTCCGCCGGCAATGCCCCTGCCCCCCAAGTGCGCCCCCAGTCTGCCCGGCCTCACTGATGCAAGCTGAAGCTAGAAGCCAGATGCTAGGCTGCCTGCACATTACAGGAAGGACAAGGATGGGCTCTGGGTAACTGAGACCGAGGTCAGACAAGATTGCCAGGAGCCACAGCCCAGAGGCAGAGGCCGAGATCTGAGCACTGCGTGTGGGGTGGCATGTGGGATTGCATGGGGTTGCGTGTGGGGCTTGGCATGCCAGAGGCCGCAGCACCCGGAGCCAGTGGCCTGGCTGCCTCCCTGAAACAGCCCCAGGCGACAGGAAATGGCTGGCTCTGGGGAGGGCTAAGCCGCTGACAGGCTGGGGCCGGGCCGGGGGTGGGGATCCGCCACCTGCCTGTCCTCGCGGGCGGGCGGGCGGGCGGGCCCCTCCTCCCTTCCGAGGTCCCGGGGCTCCTGGGTGTTCGGGGTGGGGGTTGGGGGGTCGCTGCCAGCAGGCGGTCCCGGCGACATGCCAGGTGCAGAGTGATGGGTGGCGGGAGAAGACCACGCGTGGTGAGCCAGCCTGGGCTGCCCGCCCTGCTGGGCTGTGCGGCCGTGGCTCCAGCCGCCGCAGAGACTTCAGAATGGCTGGTGCCGGCTCTCTGAAGCCAGAGCCGCAGCCACCCGGGAGACGGGCTCCCCCACGGCCGGGAGGGCGAACAGGGCCACACGCTTCCTGTTTCCCTGTCTCACCGGGCAAGGCCAAGGTCACCCGCCCATCCACTGGCCTGCCCCCCGCACCGTCCCCCCGGAACCACACACACACCTTGAGGACCGCTGGCCTCGGGGCCAGCTCCTGCCAACAGGAGGGGCCGGAGGCTGGGGCGGCCCGGAGGCGAGCACTGGCCATGAGCGGGAAGGGGGGTGGGGGAGGTACGTTCTCACGAGATGATGAACGAGGCCCTGGAGCAGTGAGCGGGCCCCTTTCTACTCACGGGCGTGCAGTGTTGCGACCAAAGCCTGGCGTGTTTGGGCCAGAAAACCCACTGCCTCCCCCCAGAAGCCCCCAGGGGCCGGCGGGGTGGGGGCTCCGTGCAGCCCCTGCACCAGGAGCCGCAGGTGAGAGTGCCTCACGCTGGCCACGGACTGTCCCCAACGGCCAGGCCACCAGGTCAGGCGGAGACGGGAATCACGCACGGACATCTCCGTCTGCGGGGTCCGCTGTGCCAACCATCCCCCCCCCAATGCACCCCACGCACTTCCTCTCCTCGCTCACCCACCCTCCCCGCACGCCATCCGGGCCGACCAAGGCCGCCACCCCTGCCACCCCCGACAGCAGTAACGGGCCACAGGCCCACGGGAGCCAGACCCTCCCGGGCGCCGAGAATTCCTCCCCTTCGTCCTCAGATTCCACCGAGGCACTCAGACGGGCACCCCTGCTTCTCCTCCCCCCACAGCAAGTACGGCCCAGAGGTCCGCAGGCCGGTCAGAACCGGCCGGCTCTGCCCCGTGCGGTGACGCGGGCAGCTCCTGGCCACGGGCTGTGGACGTCGGACAGAAACGGTCACCGTGGGGCCTAGGAAGAGACCCCAGCAGGATGGGTGTGAAGGGCAGCCCCGGGGGGCAGAGGTCAGAGGTGACAGGCTGGAGCGAGGACAGCGGGGACCTCAGGCCCGGGGGTGAGGGGCGCAGTCACTGGGGTGTCACATGCCTGAAAGCAGTGGCATCGAAGGAATAGACACCCTCCCCCCTCACCCCCATCCACGTCTGCTTCTCAGAGGGAGGCCCCTTGTCACCAACAGCCAGACTCAGCCTGGGCCTGGGAGCGCCTGGGGGTGTGGGGCGCAGGCCAGCGCAGACCCTCTGGGGTGGGGGGTAGGGGAGCTGTGTCCACCGAGAGGGAGGGCATTGGCGGGCATTTCGAGGCGAAAACCTACAACGTGTTTCCTTACCAGCCGGGACCAGCGAGACACAACGAAACCAGAAATGCCCGCCCTCCCAGCATCCCCTCTGAGGCCCCCCCAACGCTCCGGGCACACGTGGCCATCGGGGCATCTGAATGGCCAGCACTGTTCCCCTCCAGGAATGGACAGCGCGGCCGAGGCGGCACCAGGGAATGAAGCCTTTCTCCGCCCTTCCCTGGCGTGGGCTGATCGCGGCTCCCCGTGTCCCCTCCCCCCTTACCCCCCTCCTCGCTCAGAGCTCCCTGGGGGTATCTTGCCCGGGACCAGGCTTGGTGCAGTCATAGGACCCTCTACCCAGACCCTTTCCCAAGGAACGGCTCCACCGGCACGCCTTTACAATTTCAGAGTGGACGTGTCGTGGACGGCAAGCTGCTGTGAAGGGCGTGGGCCCTGTCCGGCGGATGGGCGAGGGCCAGCCTACCTTGTTGTAATACTGCACCTGCACCACGTGCCACTGCCCGTCACTCACGCCCCCGGGCACCTGTGGGGCCACCGTCGTTGTGGTCTCACCTGGGAGGGGGGCGGGGGAGAGAGGACAGGTCAGCGGCCACGGAGGCGGATGTCCGCCCGAGGGTCCCATCCAGCACCTCTCCCCACGACAAGACCCCGCGTCTCCGCTCGTGAGCGTCTTCCAGCCACAGGTCGCCCCTCCCCGAGCCCCGGTGCGGGAGACGGCGCTACGTCTTCCGAGTTCCCACAGAAATAAGGCCGAGCGGCCCCGGGCCTGGCTCCACGGTAGAGCGTCGACCTAGGAACCAGGGAGGTCAGGGTTCGATTCCCCGACAGGGCATGGGCCCGGGTGGTGGGCTGGATCCCCAGGCAGGGCTGCGTGCAGGAGGCGGCCAATCCAGGATTCTCTCTCATCATCCATGTCTCTCTCTCCCTCTCCCCTCCTCTCTGACATCAACAAAGACGCATGGACAATGAATAGCTCTGCAGCCAGCCACTCTGGGGCCTGGATTCTCCCGCACGGCGGACCGGGCCCAGAACCAGGACCCAGAACCAGGCAGGAGCACAGGAGGCGGCCGGTGGATGTTTTTCTCTCATCATCCATGTCTCTCTCTCCCTCTCCCCTCCTCTCTGACATCAACAAAGACGCATGGACAATGAATAGCTCTGCAGCCAGCCACTCTGGGGCCTGGACTCTCTCACAGGGTGGACCGAGCCCAGAACCAGGCCGGGAGCACCCGGAGGCTGCAGGTGGACCGGACCCAGAACCAGGCTGGGAGCACCCAGGAGGCCGCGGGCGGACCGGGCCCAGAACCAGGCGGGAGCACCCGGGAGGCTGCGGGCGAACCAGGCCCAGAACCAGGGCCCAGAACCAGGCTGGGAGCACCCAGGAGGCTGCGGGCAGACCGGACCCAGAACCAGGACCCAGAACCAGGCGGGAGCACAGGAGGCTGTGGGCGGACCGGGGTCCAGAACCAGGCTGGACCCAGAACCAGGCGGGAGCACAGGAGGCTGTGGGCGGACCGGGGCCCAGAACCAGGCCGGACCCAGAACTGGGCGGGAGCACCCGGATTGGGCAGGGCCGGGCCCCGCGGGGCCTACCTGCGGAGAAGGTGAGCTGCACCTGCTCGCCCACCACCTCCAGCGCGATGAAGTCGTGCTTCTCGTTGAAGCGGCCGTTGTACAGCAGCAGCCCGTTCCTCTCCCGCGTGGCGAACCTGCGGGCGGGCAGGGGGGTCAGGCGGGGGCTGCGCCCGGCGGAGGGGCCGGCAGGGAGCAGGCCCCAGCTCTCGGGGGGGCTCACGGTGCAGGTGTCTCCACGGACCCCTGGGAGCGGCTCTGCGGAGGCCACTAGCGGAGGGCACCCCCCCCCCCCGCTCCGGGCAGCTCTGTCCACGCGGGAGGCGAGGGTCAGGAAGGGGCCCGGGGCCAGGGAGGGTCTCGGGGCGCGAGCAAGAGGGGGAGCCGAGGAGCCGAGAGGAGGCCGGGGAGGGAGGGGCGGGAGGACAGAGCCGAGCAGGGGGGAGGGGCCGGGGCTGCCGCTCGGAGAGGAGGCACTGGGCCAACGGGACGTGGAAAGAGGAGAAGCCGCAGGAGTGTAACCGCCACCGGAAACCGAAGCCGCGCCCGCCGTGCCCCGGCCCACCTTTCCCACGGTGCCGCCGCCCGCCCCCCGCCCCCCGCCGCGTTCCAAAGCCCCCCGTTCTGCCCGAATGCAGCGAGGCTGCCTGTGAGTCATCCCCACAGAGCACTGGCGTGCCCGGCCGGCACGGCTCCGGGGTTGAGCGCTGACCTGTGAACCGGGAGGTCAGGGTTCCATTCCCGGTCGGGGCACAGGCCTGGGTGGCGGGCTCCATCTCCAGTGGGGGGCGTGCAGGAGGCAGCCGGTTCATAATTCTCTCTCATCATGGATGTGTGTCTCTCTCTCTCTCTCTCTCTCTCTCTCTCTTCCTCTCTGAAATCAGTAAAAACATGTATTTTTTTAAAAACTGATTTTCCGAGGGCCCACCATCACGTGCCCGGACATGGTCCATAACTTGCGGGCAGGTGGACCGAACGTGTCACGCGGACGTGTAGGTCCCCTTTCTTTTTCTTTTTTTTAAAATATATTTTATTGATTTTTTACAGAGAGGAAGGGAGAGGGATAGAGAGCTACAAACACCGAAGAGAGAGAGACCTCGATCAGCCGCCTCTTGCAAACCTCCCACTGGGGGATGTGCCCGCAACAAGATCCGTGCCCTTGACCGGAATCGAACCTGGGACCTTTCAGTCCGCAGGCCGACGCTCTATCCGCTGAGCCACACCGGTTTCGGCTCCCATTTCTCTCCAGCCGCTCTGAGCCCGGAGCGGGCGGACTTCCTCGTCCGTTTCCGGCAGCTCGCCCTGGGCCTGCCCGCCTCCGGCCCCCGGGGCTGCTGGCGGCACCCTTTTGGTGGGCCGAACGAACCCGGGTGCCTGGGGTGCTGGGAACAGGACGGTGCACCCCCGAGGAGCTGCGGGCCAGCGGGAGGACAGCCCAGACAGATGGACAGACCCCGGCTGGTGGGGGACAGGCACGGCTCTCCCTCGGGGCGCCTACGGCGGAACCCCAGCCGGGACCCACGTGGTCATTAAGTGGAGGTTCCAGAAGGACGGGCCTCGGCCTCCCACCGTCAGCACCGTCCAGTAACGCGGCCGCCAGGACGAAGGGCAGCCCAGGAGCCCGCGGGACTCCCGCCTGGACGGCGCACGTGAGGACAGGCCCGGAGAGCCAAGGTGCGAGCCACCGGGAGCCTGCCCACGAGCCGGCCCGCACGGCGCCCGGGTGCCCGCCAGGACTTTGCCGGCAGCAGGGAGGAGGTGGCCTGGCCCACCAGCCAGCGGTTCTCAATTTGCTGGGCCCTAAGGTGAGGAGACGGCCCTCCAGCCGGCACTGGGCCCCCCGACTACCACAGTGATGATGTGTGGTCTAGAGGGGTCCGAGAGGAACGTGTCCCGCGGGGGAGGGCGTCGTCCTGGGGGGGGGGGGTT
>JAAGEH010000747.1:0-26363 GCA_011751065.1 Lasiurus cinereus | reverse complement strand
TGATCTCTATAATTGGAAAGCTCAGAATCCTAAGTTTTCTGAGAAGCCGGAGGGCTTATCGATTTGTTAGATTCTGTTCTTTTCACCCATCAGCCTACTTGTCAGCAGCTTTTGCAGGTCCTATTCACCACCGAGGAGAGGGAGAGGATCCTCAATGAGGCCTGGAAGCTAGTCCCAGGCGTGGACGGGAACCCTAGCACCAACCAGGCTCAGATAGACACCTCCTTTCCCCTGACTAGACCTGAATGGGACTTCAACATGGCAGAAGGTAAGGAGAGGCTCCGGGTCTACCGCCAGACTCTAATGGGGGGTCTCCGCATGGCTGCTAGAAAGCCTACCAATTTGACCAAGGTAGGGAACATACAGCAGGAAAGGGATGAACCTCTAACTGCTTTCTTAGAACGTTTCACTTACACCCCCATGGACCCAGAAGCCCCTGAGAATAAGGCAGCTGTAGTCATGAGTTTTATAGACCAGTCAGGTGCAGACATCAGAAAGAAACTACAGAGAATAGATAGATTTGGAGAAAAGAGTCTTTGGGACTTGCTAACCAAGATTGGAGCCCAAATAACTTTCAGACAAGGGGGGCCCCAGATCACCAATGGTAAAGGCCACACCATGTAGGTTCTGACTCTGAGACTGGAGGATGAGTATCGTCTCCACCAGGGGTGTGGACGGGTGGCTACAAGAATTCCCCACAGCTTGGGCAGAGATGGGGGGAGTTGGACTGGCTGCTCACAGGGCCCCAATCCTGGGGGAGCTAAAGCCTGGAGAAGGCCCAATGAGAGTCAAGCAGTATCCTATGTCCCAGGAGGCCCGGAAGGGAATCCAGCCTCACATCAGGAGACTGCGAAGTCTAGGGGTACTAGTCCTCTGTCAATCTGCCTGGAATAGCCCCTCTTCTCCCGGTCAGAAAGCCTCACACCAATGACTATCGACTGGTGCAGGACCTCCGGGAAGTAAATAAGAGAGCCATGGATATACATCCAACTGTTCCTAACCATACACTCTCCTATGTTCCTTGACACCCTCTAGAGTCTGGTATACTGTATTAGACTTGAAGGATGCCTTCTTCAGCCTGCCACTAGCGTCTCAGAGCCAACCCCTGTTTGCCTTTGAATGGCACGACCCGGAGGAGGAATACAGTGGGCAACTAACCTGGATGTGACTGCCCCAAGGGTTCAAGAATTCGTCTACCTTCTTCCATGAGGCACTGCACGAAGACCTCAGTGAGTACAGAAGAGAGCACTCCACTCTCACCCTCCTTCAGTACATAGATGACATCTTGATTGCTGCTGATACCGCCGAAGACTGCGAGCAGGGGACTAGAGACCTGTTGGCCACCCTGGGGACCTTAGGGTATCGGGCCTCTGCAAAGAAAGCTCAAATATGCCAAGAGAGGGTGAGTTACCTGGGATACATCCTGGAGGGTGGACAGCGGTGGTTATCAGATGCTAGAAAAGAAACTGTCCTGAAGATCCCTGCCCCCACCCCCCGAAGAGAAGTAAGGGAGTTCCTAGCGTCACCTGGCTATTGCTGCCTCTGGATTCTGACGAACTGACCCTAGGACAGGAGATCTGGATTACAACCCCGAATGCCATTGAGGGGGTCCTAAAATAGCCTAGCAATGCACGTATGACTCACTATCAAAGCTTGCTGCTCAACCGTTCTAGAGTGTGGTTCCATCCAAGTGTGGCCCTCAACCCCACTACCCTGCTGCCTGACCCTGACCTAGATGCCCCGCTACATGACTGTGCGGGAATCCCGGAGCGGGTGCATAGACTCCTGAAAGACTTGACTGACCAGCCCCCCCCACCACCACCCTGATGCAGAGGCCACCTGGTTCATGGATGGAAGCAGCTTCATGCAAGATGGGTGCAGCAGTGGTCACTGACACTGACACTGTATGGGCGGAGGCTCTGCCCCCTGGGACATCAGCTCAGCGAGCAGAACTCATTGCACTCACTAAGGCACTGACACTGGTGGCTGGGAAATGGCTTAACGTCTACACAGATAGCCATTATGCATTTGCTACAGCTCATGTTCACGGGGCGATCTATCAGGGGAGAGGGCTATTGACAGCAAAGGGATGGACAATAAAGAATAAATAGGAAATTCCTGACCTGCTTGCGGCTTTGTGGCTCCCTGCTAAGCTAGCCATTATCCACTACCAAGGGCACCAGAAGGCAGATGACCCAGTGGCAAGAAGTAACCAAAAGGCTGATCAGGCAGTCAAAGCAGCGGCCTTGACTTTGGTCCCTGCCATGGCCTTACAACTACCAGACCTCAGGGACCCAGTCTTGCCAGATCAGCCTGGGTATTCTCAGGAAGAGCTGCAGCAGATCAGGAGGCTTCCCCATGTCCAGGAAATTAAAGGATGGTGGTACACACCAAACAAGGAGCTCATATTACCGGACTGGCTTGGGTTACAGTGTTAGAACACATGCACTGGTCCACTCACCTGGGGGCACGCAAATGAAAGGACTTAATCTGACATGGCAGAATTAAGACCCACCAACAAGACATCAAAATAGAATAGGTTGTATCCACCTGCAAGACCTGTCAACTCATAAGCGCAAGAACCAGGCCGAGTGAAAAAGGAACCCGACTCAGAGGAACCAAGCCTGGAGCACAATGGGAGGTCGACTTCACTGAAATTAAACCAGGAAAGTATGGCTATAAATATCTTTTAGTATTTGTAGATAACTTCTCTGGATGGGTAGGAGCATATGCAGCTAAGCATGAAACAGCTTCAGATGGTAGCTAAGAGGCTGCTGGAAGACATCTTGCCCAGGTATGGTTTTCCCACTGTGACAGGGTCAGACAATGGATCAGCCTTTGTCTCACAGGTAACACAGGCAGTGGCCAAGGCCATTGAGGCAAATTGGAAATTAAGTTGTGTTTATAGGCCCCAAAGTTCAGGGCATGTAGAACGAATAAATAGAACTCTAAAAGAGACCCTTACCAAATTGACCATGGAGACTGGCGGGAACTGGGTGGCTCTCCTTCCATATGCCCTTAATCGGGTTAGGAACTCCCCTACACCCTGGGTTTTACTCTTTATGAAATCATGTTTGGCTGGCCACCCCCTATTATCTCTAATCTTAAAGCCAAATTTCTGTATAAGAACATAGAACACCAACATTCTGAGTTTTACTGAAAGACAGCAGAGGTGAGTAGGCAGGTACTGACCCAGAGCAATACAGCATGCAATAGTATTCAGGGAACAGAATATTACACACAATGGAAGGAGGCCTTTCAAGAACCACCCATGGTTCATGCGAATAGAGACCCTAACCTGGAACAGTCCATCAAAAAGAGCCTTTAGCTGGAGGAATGGTGCAGAAGTGGAAACGATGGATGTGAACATACTGACTCAGAAAGAAGAAGTGCAAGCCGGGAAATTAGGTTGTTTGTAACAATCCTGACCCAAGGTACTTCCTTAACCATCTGAAGCTATGTACGTGAGGGATATTCATGAATTCCTTCGCTCAGGTCTCTCCAAATTACTCAGCACTCTGAGCCACAGCACATTAGCCAGGACAATGGGACAAGCAATTAAAGCCCCTGTTCTTGCCGTGAGAGCCACATCTGGGGAAGAAAGAGAGGACATCACCTCAGGACACCAGGAGAGATGAGAATGTCTTACTTATAGATGAGACCAGTGCAAATACTTCTACCACCATCTTGCAGTACATAAGTCTCTGAGCCTCATCAAGAATCCCCCACTCCTCTCTGAGAAGGAGATGGCTACATCTTCAAAGTTCATATCCTGTCATAATGGGCACAGTTCAGGCTGTGATGAGTTTCTCTCCTACAATTTTATGTCCATCATACTTTCCAACATCCACATCCATCTGCTTCCTCAACTCCTCACATCAGAAGAGATACCAGACCTTGGTCCCATCAAAGTCATTCTCTCCTGTTTCAGTTGATGCTGTGTGTTCTCCCAACAATAAGGGCAAATAATTTTTTAGATGATACCTCTGCTCTGGAACACAATGTATATCACACTCCTTTTTAATACACTGGGTGTCATGAACATAAGGTAGGGAGAGATGTTCTCCCTAAGGAGACTTTGAGTGATTTGATGCTATTCTCTCCTGGAAATCACCTTGCTGTCCTCCGATTCAGAGAATCACTATATTATGGTATCATTATTCAACCTTTTGACCCCAATCCCAGGGTGCTGAAGCCATCACGTTGTACTACATTCTACACATAATTCTTTGAACCATACTTCTCACATAGCTGCATTCTCAGAGAGACACCATCAAAGGTAACACATATATGCCATAATGAGCACAGTTTATTTTCTAATCATCTGCTTTTACAAAATTCTAACCCACCAACTCTGTAATGTTATTCTCTTTTATGCTTTTCCCTTCACCACTTCAGTAGAGATTTTCAAGCCCAGATGACATTGATGTATGCAATCTCATTCCTATTGATCACTGTAACAACCCTCAACAACAAAAGGCAGGTGTGCACAGAAACTTCACTGAAGCTTTGGACCAGGAATGTACTACCAGAACACACCCTCTTTTTAGGAATGAATCTGACATTCACCATATCATACTTCCAGACATAACAAGTAATGGCCTCAAACTCCATTTCCTCTTATGTCAATGTCAGGGCCCTTTAACTATGAAGGCATATGTCTACTCCAATGGCACATCACTCTTTCTCACATACCCATCTCACACCTGCACTCCCACAGTCACAGCTCCCAAGGTGATCTTCTTGACTTTCTACTCATTACTCAGCATGTGTTGTTTAGTGTCTGCTTGGAAAATTCAAATAAGACTAAGATATATGCCAACTCTGAGAGTCCACACTCATGGAACCAGCCTTGAGTTCTGCTATGGTGGCCTCCCTCCCTGATTGCGTTTTCCTTCAACCTCAATTACTGAGAACCACATCAGATCTCAGATATCCAGAAGCCACCTCCACTGGAGCTGCACCTGACCTCCATTCACCAGTCATAGCCTTCAGCACTCAAGTCCCATAACCTAAGGCCCTCTATCCACGCCCAGTGAGATGCCCACTCATGCCTCTCAGCAAATCAAACAGACTGATGAGAACCCCCAAGACTAAGGCTCAATTAAAATCCAGGTGTGCCTTTAACGGGTAAATATGCAGCAGCTGAAGTCTCACCTTGTTTGACTCACTCTTTTATCTCCAATTAAAAAGAAGGAAAATGATCTACAACCCCACCTGGTCCCTACATCCCCAACAATTTTTTAGAGAAGATTTTTTTTTTCTGAACTGCTCCTCAGAGTTCCAGATGCTCATGAACTGCTTCCTGAAATATCAGAAATCCTAACAGGTAAAATATAGAAATAGTGGTATCCCCAAATGACATTATACTTCCTAATGTGAATATCTTCATCTCAGCTGATGGTTCTTCTGTGCGTCCATCTGCCAAATGCAAACCTTCTCATCTTCCATGTGTCTTACCTCTCTCTCAACCTCCTCATTAGGTAACCTAAATGGCCACACATGAAACACCAGTCCGGAATCCAAAGCTTACATCGCCACCACAGCAACCATCATCGAGACTATCACAGCGGCTTCCATCTTAGTTTGTTCCTGTCCTTATCCAATCTATATTATTCATCATGCTGCATCCATGGAGGGTCCAATGAGGCCTCGGACACATGACTTGCCCCTACTGCACCAAACCTCCCACTGTTCCCATATCCTGCAGAACACACATCCAAGATGTCACAAAGCTTCTCTAGACCTGATTCCTGCCCCATTGTTACCAGTTGTTAATTTTTAAAGAAAGACTCTGTGTGGTTCTTGAAAAGCTTAGTCTACACTCCAAGCCTTTAGCCATATAGGTCCCTGTGCCTGCAGAAACCTCTCTCATCCCATTCCACTGCTTGCCAAAAACAGGAACCATTCATATGACACTAGACCTGGATGTAGAATTCTGGATTTGATGTCTTAACAAGGTCCCCAGATCCAAGTTGTAGAAGAGTGGTTATGCAGTCCTAGGTAACCACGATCTCAGAGGTGAGGCACTGAAATAATCTCTAAAACCCAGTCTGCTAAGCAATTCACCATCTGCACAAAACTGAAAAAAAAATAAAGGTCTTTTGAGAGCCTGGCATCCATCGCCAGGATCCATGGGCTCAGGCTGCTCAGGGGCCTGGGCCAGCTTCAGGGCTGGGTGATGCCTGCATGATCTCGGGGCTTTTACAGAAATTCTCCTCCCTTTCTCTCACTGCTCTCATCTCGCTTCTAATCTGTTCTTCCTCTGAGCAGTTTTTAGAAAAGGTTAGAAGCCGAACTCACACTTTATCCAACTTTGGTTCACAGCCATTCTGAAAATGAAGTTCGCAGCTTCCTGAAAATGAAGTAAAACTCCTTACACAAAAGTTTGCTTCATCTTCTTGATTGCCTCTAGGCATAAAACAGGCCAACGTTTCCCCAATCATTCCTCCTCAGTCAGAACACCACAGCCTTACAAGGTGGCTTTTCAGCCAGTCACTCTTTCCCACCCTGTTACACCAGGTGGCACCGTCAAGCAACTCACTGTTCTGGAACTGAGACCTGGGCTGCAGGACAGGACAGGCACCTACACCTGAGGCTGCAGGATAAATGAAGTGAGGCCATTTGGACTCTGGAAGGAAAAAGTAGTTTGGGAGGCATGGGGGACTCAATCTCAGCCTGTTGTGACTCAGCCAGCCTCAGACACACACTGCACTGTGGGCACACTGCCTCTGTGGCCTCGGGACCAAGCACTGGTGCCTCTGATTCTGTGAACAAACTGCAAAAGTCAAATTCACCACCAAGAGAAACCCTGGAAGTCAAGCTCCATCCAATGAGCAAAGGGATAATGCGCCTCTTCTGGGCTTTCATTAGCTAAACCACACCATCCTTAGCACATGGCCCTTTGGGTAATGTAACAATCTAGCCTGGCATGGGGCACTAGGATCCCAGTCACTCATTGACCATTGAGAATATTGTTCTGGGGCGTCCAAGTGACACTAGGAACTGACAACTTTAGGTTTTGGGGCTGGGCACAGGTTTCTGGGGAGGGCTGTCTCCAAAACTAAACTCTTGTTTGAAAACATTATTTCAGATTTCGTGATTCTTAGAATGCTCCCTTGGGTGAAAAGTATTATTTCAATTATTTCTGAAGACTACAAATCTAAATGCATAAACATATGTAAATGCATTTTAATTGACTTTTACAGAGAGAAGAAGAGAATGGCTGCATCCTACATGACCCCTAATGGTATGCACCCATAATCAAAGCAGGTGCACTCAAATAAGAATGGAGCTAGCAATCTCTTTGTGCCTGGGACTACACCCAACAAACTGAGACACTCCAGCCTGGATTTTTTTTAACATCAAAATATGACATTATTAAGAGAAAAATCAGGCTATGAGAAAACATATATAATCCTATCCTATCCTATTTGTTTAAAAAGAAAATTTGAAAGAATACATAGGCCAACACATTGACGGTTCCTACCTTATCTGGGGTCAGTATACATTGTGACATTAAGAAGCTAACAATTACTGAATGTTTACTACAAGTGCCAGGCCTTGAATTCAATGCTTTACCTGCATTATTATTTTATTTAATCATCTTTGCCACCTGAGGTAGTTTAACCATCTATTTAGTGGGGAGGAAATCCAGGCTCAGAGACTTGATGTAAATTGCCCGATTGTAGAGTTAATAAAAGCAGGGCTGAAAGTCAAACCCAGGTGTCTCTAACAACAGAGCGCTGGCTTCTAATGTTAGGCTATGCTGTCTCTTACAACATAGAATAGGGGATGCATTCCCATTAGAGGGGACTAGATCAGTGGTTCTCAACCTTCCTAAGGCTGAGACCCCTGTATACAGTTCCTCATGTGGTGGTGACCCCCAACCATTAAATTTCGCTACTGTTATGCATCGTGATGTAAATATCTGCATTTTCCGATGTTCTTAGGTGACCCCTGTGAAAGGGTCGTTTGACCCACAAAGGGGTCACGACCCACAGGTTGAGAACCACTGGACTAGATGTTATTGTGGCTTATAAGCAGCACCAAAGCTTTAGTGGCTTAGAATAAAGAAGGTATATTTCTTGTTTATACCACATGAACACTCTGATTCTCCTGGAATCAGGATAAAGAAACAGCCAACATGTTGGTTCTTGCTGGGAGTTATCAGAGATGGACAGAGAAGACTGCCCATCTAACGGATACCAGGCTCTCTGTTAGAGGTGACAGGCTTGACTCCCACCTTATTTCATTGGTCAAAGCATACCACAGGCTGCAGCCAACATTAGGGTGTCAGTAGCAGAACCTGACCTACTGGATGGGCCCCAGGAAGATGACTCCATGGTGCCAGCCTCCTTTGGGGCTGCTCATGGACAAAGGAGAGGAGTGGGGATTGGTAGGAAGTGACAGTGGAAGCCAGTCAGGATAGGTTGCTTTCTCCTCCTCCACTAAGATTTTGTCTAGGAGCTGCCCCCAAACCCAAGATTCATTGGAGTGAACTTTAGAAAAAGGACTTAGGTCAGATGTCATTGTCAGAAAACTCAAAACCAACTTCTGAGTGTGACCCTGGGTAAATTTCTGCTGCCTGGGCTTCCCCACTGTGGTGGATGTGAAGACCACATGTCAAGGGAGTTGACTGGGAAGGTTACTGGATCACAGGCATTCCAGCTGCCAAGTTCTTTTATATTAACAGCAGTCACTACCCTGCCCCCAAGCCTCTTTGTGATTTGCATTGCCCAGGTCCACAATCAGTACACTCAAAGGGCTGTTCTGTGGTATGAACTTTGTGGTGTCCAATGAGGATAAACTTTCATCTAAATAATTTCCCACAATCACTACATTAAAAAGGTTTTAGACCATAGTGAATTCTCCTGTGTTAGAAGTCACAGTTTCTCCTGAAGGACTGCCCACAATCAGTACACTCTTACGGTTTTTCTCCAGTATGAACACTTTTGTGGTTAAGGAGTTTATTATTTCTTTTAAAATATTTCCCACAATCAGCACACATACGGGGTTTCTCTCCAGTGTGAAAACTGTGGCCTTCAGTGAGATGAGAGCTTTGTCTGAGAGACTTTCCACAATCACTACACTCATATGTCTTTTCCCCAGTGTGAACTCTGTGGTATGAAATGAGGTCGGATCATTGTCCAAAGAATTTCCCCAAACCACTACCCTCATTGGGCTTTTCCCTAGTAAGAATTCTTCCAGGTAGAAGGAGGTTAAAGCTTTCTCTAAAAATTTTCCCACATTTATCACACTTATATTTCAGTGCTCCAGAGCAGGCACCCTGATGCTGAACAACTTTATGGTTGTGAGTGCCAAATTTTTCATTTACAAGTATACTGAGGCCTTTCTCTTCCAAGATATTCCTGTGAAATCTCCCTGCCAACGTGTGACTCCTCAGTGTTGAAAGAGGCCTGGTACTGGAGAAGTTTTGAGATGTCTGGGAAGTCTTCCCCAACCTCCCTATTGCATGAATGCAGCACTGATAAGTAGAAGCTGAACCTGGTCACAAATGAGGCCCTGTCCACAGCTTCTTTCCAGGGCTTCTTTCCACTGGCTTCACTCTGTTGCTGGTGAGGTTTTGCACTGAAACAGATGTTTCTCACATATGCATCACTAAAGAAGCCTTTCTGCTCAAAGTCTGCTGCTTGTGACTCAGTCAGTTGCAGAATATCTTTGAACACTAAGAAACACTGCTTATACAGATGGGTCTCCTGTGTTGCTGGGCTGTCTTAGAATCCCTGACCTGTGACTTTCCTTGTGTAGATATGGTCTTCTCAGGGCTAGTCTGATGGTGACTGGGGAAAGCTGTGCAGAAGGTTGGCTTTGTCTTATTCCAGGTAAAATTCAATAAACCAGTAGCAGGGGTTGGAGTACTACTTCAGTATGCATGTGCACCTCATAACACATGTGTAAGTCCATGTAGGAGAATATTTCAGAGGGAGCAGTTCAGAGGGACAGTGAGGATGCTGTTAATGCCTCACAAGTGGTGCTGGAGGAAGAGATGAGACTAGAGTTCTGCTTAACTGGTATATACTGACAGATATCTGAGGGGAATGAAAAGGGAGTTTTGGAATAGATCCACCAAAGAATATATCTAACTGGATAAATGGGAGACATCACTAATACTATCAACAACAAAACATACAGATATTAAATTTTTTCTTAGATACTATTGACGAGATGGTTTTGCTCAGTGGTTGACCATCAACCTATGAACCAGGAAGTCATGATGCAGTTCATGGTAGGGCACATACATGAGTTGCAGGCTCAATTCCCAGGGAAAGGGGAGGTACAGGAAGAAGCCATTCAGTGATTCTCTCTCATCACTGATGTTTCTATCCCTCTCTTCCTGTCCCTTATTCCCAGAAATCAATAAAAAATACTTTTTGAATGTATTATTTAAATGAATTGTATTGAGGACATGGGTTGGAATATGGCATCTCCCATGAAGGATAAGGATCTGGAAGCATCTTTATTAAGTTTTGGAAAACTTGATCATGCCTCACCAAATCTTTGGCCAGAACAATTACCATGTGTTGCTGAATTTGCAGCTTCTTTCGAAAGTCCTATTATTAACTTGCCACCCAGATGGATGGCTGAAATAGAACACAATGACTTCAACATGTTGGATGAACTGGCGAGCCTCACCACATCTAACTTGATGGAGAAGGTATGAGGCCTACAGAACCTGGCCTATCAGCTAGGGTTAGATTAGTGTTATTCACCTACTCTAGAGGTTGACATTTTCTTAATGCCCTACTATGGTATTTCAACGTCTCAATCCTCTTTTCTACATTAATGGAGAGGATGACAGGGATGAAAAATAAGCAATAGTAACTGATTAAGCTCCCAGGGCCAGTTATCCTGTTTTCATGCAAATATCTGCACCAATAAAGATGTTGGAAAGAAAAAATATGCAAAAAATATTTGTCCTTGAACATGATTGTTTGTCACTTCTCTAGAGCATTGTTAATATTAGCATAGAAATAATGTGAACCTTCTTGGGCGATAACTAGATTGTGACTTTTGAAAGTCAAACCCTGCCCTTTGATTTGGTATATGATTATGTCTCATAACCCTTTTGGTGTGCAGATTTGGAATGCAATAATTTTTTAAAATAGGGGCCTCTTGGCTTGATTAGGGCAATTAATGTATAGAAATTCTCATGATGTAAATAGAAATATAAAAAATTGTAAATTATCTTACCGTATGAAGAATTCCATTTTTTGTTACTTTAAAAATTTAAAAAAAATGAATTCTATTTAAATGGAACTTTAAGAAATGTTTAAACCTTCAGGGTTGATAAAGGTTTTACTGTGTTATTATGAAAATTCTGGAACATATTTTTTTGCAATTGAATCAATGTGTTGGAAAAAAATATAATGATGTGCTACTGAAATATCTTATCATATGCATATTAACTGCTATATCTTTGGCAGTTTAAAACGGATCAGGGGGAGCGTATTTATGCCAGGGGAATTGACAAATACTACAGACCTACACTTCACTTAATATATTAATAAATGCTGACTTAAATAAGAATGGATCTGAACTTTAACAATGTATATTAAATGTATAAGTATATAGTATAATTTTGCCTCAGTGATACGTAGCAATAAAAATGAGTAAAACAATTTTCCTTCAGGATTCAAAACCAATGGTTCCATATGGCCAAGGAGTCACTTGAGTCACTAAGGAATGAGGTAAATTTAAGCAGGTGTCTAAAATGCTGCACAGACCTCCTTCAGTTAAAATAGTAAGTTTATTTAAACAATTTGAAAAATATTGTCAGCAGACATTTTAACAAAGCAGATAAATACAGTACAAAGAAATGTATAAAAATATTTACCATATAATATTCCTCTGTAGATGGAATTAAAACAAGAGCAATTTAACATTATATGCATTTCTGGGGTTACTATTAGAAAAGGATAACCACTGTATGCCCTTGCAGGGTAGCAGGAAAATTTGGAATTTTTATATATTGTGAGTTAATGGTAAGACAAAGGGAATGACCATTTTGGGTCACAGTTCTGCATATCTTAAATGTAAAACGTTCACCTACACTACAGTGTGATAAGTAAAACATATGTCTATATAGATAACTGAATGCAAATATTCCCAGAAGAGTTATGTATAATATCCCAAAGCTGGAAATAACAAAAAATATAGAATCATTAATAAAGTAGTTATTCATAGAACTGAGTATTACTCAGCCAAAAGAGAAATAACTCTTCATAAGCTTTTGTATTGCATATCAAAATGATTGTGTGGCATGGAGGAAACCAGTATTTGTTAAAATGTACACATCAAAAAGTACCTATAAAATTATGAACAGTATGAACTATTCTATTGTAAGAAATGGAAAATCCCTGAAAGCATGGAGGACCGAGAAAGGCAGAGAGAGATTAGAACATGGCAGTAAGAAAATATTGGTGTTCCAAAAGAAGTTATAAGGTTGTTGGTATAGAAAATAATGCAATAGTTAATAATAATAAACAGGAATAAACTCTGCCCCGGTCCATGTTCTTAGTTGGTTGGGTGTGATTCCATTTAGTGACAGGTCTCTGATTTGATTCCAGGTCAGTGAACATCCACAAATGGATTTCTATTTATGGCTTGTAGGATACAACAGTCCTATCTTAACCTCTCTTTTCTAGTCTCTCTTTCTCCCAAAAAATGAATACAATTATTTTCTTAAAAAGAATCTCTATGTTTTGCAAAATTTACAACTGTGAGCCTCTTGTTACCCTACCCTGTGGAGGAGTTGCAGGTGGTTTATGTCACATGTGACAGTTTCACAGCTTTATCTCTAGGTCAGGGCTCACCAAATAGCACACATGAGACAGGTGCACTTTGTTGCATGTCAGTTCTCATTTGCTGGGAGGACCAGCCTTGCCTCAGTGGCAGCAAACCCTGTCAAGTTGGGAAGACTATTGCCATTGGAATCAACAGGTATGCTGACTGGTTACAAAAAAACATATCCTGGGTCTGATTCCAGCATTATCCTTCCAATAGCTTTGAGGTCTTGCCTGTGGAGCAACAACCTTGAGATGAACATCCTAAGGCGCCAGAGAAATGCATAAAGCCATGAGATTATTTTTCCTTTTAGTGATGTCACCTACAGGAAATAGTGATGTAGGTCCTCAGAAATTTCTCAAAAAGCATACTAGCCACCGGACATGAAATAATTAGGATTTATGTCCAAAACAGGCACTTTTTATCCAGTTTCATGACAGTGTCTGCCATGAATATAAAAACAGTAATTATCAAGAGGGAAATAATGGCGGCAGAGTAGACAGACAAGTCTGGAGCTTTGTCGCTGGGCAGAGGGAGAGAGAGCAGCTGAGAGTTGCACTGGGAGTTTTTGTTGCCAAGTTAAGAGTCAGCTAACCTCCAGGAGAAAGTGGGGATCTGCTGGACAGGGCTCTCCTGGCCAGGCAGCCCATTGCCATGGGGATTTTGTTTGCCAGAGCACCAGCACGAACACGGAGTCCACACCAACTTGCAGAGGGAGGTGGATGTCTGCAGTGGTCTGAAAGCTGCGGCTGAAGCACCCATCGAACAGCCAGGGACCCAGAACACCACTTTCCAATCGACACAGACATGCAGACTCAAGGCAATCCTCATGGCACACGGAAAGGTCAGATTTCGCCTGGGATAAGGTGAGGTCTCCTATCCAGCAGAACAGAGACGCGCAAACTGTGGGAACCGGGCTGCGGGAAAGTGTCTCTGGAGAGGTCTGCGGATGTGGGGCAGGGCGTGATCCCTAAGTGTGGAGGTAAACTCTCAGAGCTGTTGACAAAGGGGAGCTCTGGAAAAACGACTCGTTTTGATCTGAGGCAGAGGGACAACCTGGGAGTTATTACAGTGTCCCAGCTGCAAAATCCCCACAAACTGGTATTGAGAACCACTGAGTAGCAGGATCTGAGCACAGCCTAGAGAGGTCCTGTGCTTAGTCTCAGAGGTCAATTCCGAAACACTACCACCCAGTGGATGACGCTCAAATTGACTCACGCATAACCGCAAAAGAATAAAGAAATTAAAACACAACTCAACTGTGGAACACAGGGAACTGCAATACTCTCCCACTTGGGAAAAAGAAGTGCCAATCAGAACAATAGTGGAAGAGAATGACCATTCTATTTCTTTTTCTTTTTTTTAAATTTTTAATTTTTTAATTTTATATTTTTTCATTTTTGCATATTTTAATTAAAAAACAATTTTTTTTCTTTCCTCCTCAATTGATTTCAACTTTTAAATTATTACATTTTTGTTTTCAACTAGTATTAGTACTAATATTATTTTACCATTTTGGAAAAAAAAACAAGTGTCATTTTGTTTTCCCTTTATTTTACTTTGGGATTAGAGTTCTACATGCTATTTTCATCTTTCCTTTAGCATAATTTTACTCTACCTTAACTCTACATTTATACCAACACTTTCCTCCTAACTTTCCCCATTTTATTGTCTTGTTTTCTCTTTCCCTTTTAATACTTTACATTCTCCCCATACTTTCTCTTTACCTGGTTAAAATTTCACCCCACTTATATATATAATTTCAAATCCCCTAGTCCAAGCCCATACAAACCACTCTCTTCTTGACTTCACTATCCAAAAAGTTGTTTTTCTCTATGACCTTTTGTTGCTCTTTGCCTGAACGGTGATTATATTGATTTTTTGTACTTTTTTGGTGAGATTGTTTTAGCTTATTCTACTTGTTTTATTTTGCTTTCTGTTTGCTTTGTTTTGGTTTGTTTTTTACCTCTCTGTTCCCTCGCCTCCCTCGATACCAGTTGTTATTTGTAGTTTATATTAATCTCCAGGTACTAGTTGCTGGCATTTGTTGGGATTAGTGACTGTTCTATTGATGTTTTCTCCTGACATCTATATTTTGTTCCCCTTTTCTCTCTTATCCTCTTTCTGTTCTCTCTTTTTTATCTTTCTCTTTTCTTCTTCTTCTTCTCCTTTTTATTTTTTTATTTTATTTTATTGTTTTTGTTCATTTAATTATTTATTTTTTTTCTCCCTCTCCTAATTTGATTCTGGCATTTCTTTCTTTTCTTTTTTCTTCATTTTCCCCTTCTTCTTTCTCTACTTATCGCTAATTTGTCTTTCATTGGTGATCAACTTATTTGTGATTATTAACATCCTGAATACATTTCTACTCAGTGCCTGTGTGCTGTACCTGATCGTGTTGTAGTTTGTGTCTTTCAATCAATGTAGGAGAGAGAACTGCATAACCAGACACCTGGAGAAGAAAGATCATGGGCAGAAAAAGAAACAGCCCACATAAGACAGAAAGGCAGGTTTCACCAGAAAAGGAAGTAAACAAAATGGAAGCAGAAATAAGCCTGCAAGAGAAAGAGTTCAGAGAAATGATCATAAGAAGGATGTACAGAATGGAAGACAAAGTTGACAATGTAAGAGCCAAGAGGAAATGAAGAAGAAGCAAGAAGAAATTCAAAAGAAGCAAGAAGAAATGCAGAAGAACCTAGAAGAAATGCAGAATAATCAAGAAGAAAAGAAAAATGACATCACTGCTATAAAGAACTCAATAGAAAGCATCAAAAGTAGACTAGAAGAAGCAGAGGACAACATCAGTGAGCTAGAAGACATGGAAGGAAAAAATACCCACGTACAGCAGCTTCTAGAAAATAAAATTAAAAAGCAAGATTAGAGCCTAAGGGAAGTTACGGATAACACGAAACAAAACAACATCCACGTAATCGGAGTTCCAGAAAGAGTGGAAAATGAACAAGGATTAGAGAACATGTTTGAAGAAATAATGACAGAAAATTTCCCCAATATAGGAAAGAAAAACCCCACATAAATCCAAGAAGCTCACAGAGTCCCAAGCAAAATGAACCCCAACAAACCAACACCAAGGCACATTATAATTGAATTGGCAAACACCGACGACAAAGTAAGAATCTTAAAAGTAGCCAGAGAGAAACAGAAAGTTACCTACAAAGGAACGCCCATAAGATTAGCTACTGATTTCTCAACAGAAACTCATCAGGCCAGAACGCAATGGAATGAAATATACAAAGTCATACAAAGGAAGGCTCTGAATCCAAGAATACTGTACCCAGCAAGGCTTTCAATCAAAAGTGAAGGGGAAATCAGAAGCTTCACAGACAAAAAAGGACCAAACCAGCAATTTAGCAAATATTAAATGGTTTGCTGTAAAAGAAGAAATAGGAAGCAAAAAAGGAACTTGGTGGTAAAGACTAAAAATGGAAACAGATAGGCACCTATCAATAATAACTTTAAATGTAAACAGCTTAAATGTTCCAATCAAAAGACAAAGATGACCGATTGGATAAGAAAACATGATTCATATACCTGCTGTCTACAAGAAACCCACCTCAGAAAAAAAGATGCTTACAGATTGAAGGTAAAGGGATGGAAGATGATATTTTTGGCAAATGGAAAAAAAAGCTGAGGCTGCAATACTTATATCTGACAAATTAGATCTCAAAGTGAAGGACGTAACAAGATATAAAGAAGGCCACTTCATAATACTAAAGGGAACAATCAAGGAAGAAATAAAAACATCATGGCAATAAATGACAAGAAGAAATAACTCTGGTAAACATATAAACACCCAATATAGGAGCACCTAAATACATAAAAAATACTGCTGGAGAAAATTAAGGGAGAGTTTGAGAGCAATATAATCATAGTAGGAGACTTTAATACCCCACTGTCACCATTGGACAAATCCTCTAAACAAAAAATCAGTAAAGAAACATCAATCCTCAATGACTCACTAGACGAGATAGACTTAATTGACATCTTCAGAACATTTCACCCCAAAGCCACATAATATACATTCTTCTCCAGTGCACATGGGTCATTTTCAAAGAGAGATCATATGTTGGGTCATAAGAAAAGTCTCTTCAAATTCAAGAAGATAGAAATCATATCAAGCATTTTCTCAGACCACAGTGGCATAAAACTGGAAATCAACTATAATAAAAACAATAGAAAGAAATCAAACAAATGGAGACAAAACAGCATGCTATTAAACAACGACTGGGTAACAAGAGAGATCAAGGAAGAAATAAAAAACATCATGGCAACAAATGACAATGACAACACAACAATACAAAATTTATGGGACACAGTGAAAAATAGTCTTGAGAGGGAAATTTATAGCCCTACATGCCTACTGCAAAAAACAGGAAACAATGGTAATAAATTTCCTAACATTACAACTCAAAGAGCTAGAAAGAGAGAAACAAGAAAAGCACAGTGTAAGCAGAAGGAAGGAAATTGTAAAGATTAGAGTGGAGATAAACAGCATGGAGACCAAAGAAACAATTCAAAAGATCAACTAAACCAAGAGCTGGTTCTTTGAAAGGATAAACAAGATTGATGGACCTCTAGTCAGGCTCACCAAGAAGCAAAGAGAGAAGACCCAAAGAAACCAAAACAACAGACCCCACCAAAATACAAAGGATTGTTAAAAAATACTATGAACAACTCTATTCCAATAAATTGGAGAACCTGCAAGAAATGGACATATTCCTAGAAAAATATAACCTTCCAAAACTCAATCAGGAAGAATCTAAACATCTCAATAGTCCAATTACTTTGGAAGAATTGAAGCAGTCATCAAAAAGCTTCCAGTAAATAAAAGCCCGGGACCAGATGGCTACACAGGACAGTTTTGCCAAACATTCAAGGAAGAAATAAAATCTATCCTCCTCAGACTATTCAAAAACATTCAAGAAGAAGGAACACTTCCATACACCTTCTATGAAGTCAGCATCACCCTAATATGAAAACCAGATAAAGACAACACAAGGAAAGAGAATTATAGGCCAATATCTCTCATGAACATAGATACCAAAATCCTCAAAAAATTCTAGCAAATGGGATCCAGCAGTACATGAGAAAGATGATACACCAGAACCAAGTAGAATCCATCCCAGGAATGTAGGGATGGTACAATATCTGCAAATGAATGAATGTGATACATCACATAAACAAATTGAGAGATAAAAATCACATAGTCATATCAATTGATGAAAAAGCATTTGAGAATATCCAACACCCTTTCTTGATAAAAACTCTCAGCAAGTTGAGAATAGAAGGATTGTACCTCAACATCATTAAAGCCATATATGATAACCCAACAGCTAATATCATACTCAATGACAAACAGCTAAAACCATTTCCCCTAAGAACAGGAACAAGACAGGAATGCCCACTCTCACCTCTGCTGTTCGATATAGTACTAGAAGTATTAGCCATTGCAATGAAACAACAAGAAGAAATAAAAGGCATTCAATTTGGAAAAGAAGGAGTAAAACTGTCCTTATTTGCATATGACATGATACTGTACATAAAAAACCCTAAGGACTCCATCCAAAAACTAATAGACTTAATAAATGAATTCGGCAATGTAGCAGGATACAAAATTGATGCCAAGAAATCTGTGGCATTTCTATACACTAATAGTGAACTTACAGAGAGACTAAAAGAGCAATCCCGTTTACCTTCGCACCAACAAAGTTAAGATATCTAGGAATAAACCTAACTGAGGTAAAAGACCTATATGCAGAAAACCACAGGACACTGAAAAAAGAGATAGAGGAAGACGTGAAGAGATGGAAGAGCATGTCATGCTCATGAATTAGGAGAATCAACATCATTAAAATGTCCAAACTACACAAAGCAATCTATAGATTCAATGCACTCAGCATTAAAATACGATGTATTTCACAGACCTACAAAGAACTCTTTAAACATTCATCTGGAACAAAAAAAGACCTCGAATAGCCAGAGTATTCCTGAGAAATAAGAATAAAGTAGGTGGAATCTCAATACCAGATTTCAAGCTATATTACAAAGCAACTGTTCTCAAAACAGCCTGGTACTGGAACAAGAACAGACATAAAGACCAATGGAATAGAATAGAGAATCCAGATATCCACCCAAACCACTATGCTCAATTAATATTTGACAAAGGAGACATGAACATACAATGGAGCCAAGATAGCCTCTTCTAGAAATGGTGTTGGGAAAATTTGAAAGATACTTGCAAAAAAATGAAAGGGGACCACCAAGTTACACCAAAAATAAACTCCAAATGGATACAGGACTTAAACATTAGACGGGAAACCATAAAAATACTAGAGGAATTCACCGGCAGCACAATCTCAGACATATGCCAAAACAACTTCTTCACTGATACTGCTCCAAGAGCAATAGAAGCTACAGAAAAAATAAACAAATGGCACTACATCAAAATATAAAGCTTTTTCACAGCAAAAGAAGCCATTAAAAAAAAAAACAAGAAAGACCACTGTATGGGAGAACATATTTGCAAATGTTATCAGTGATAAAGGTTTAATCTCTGACATCTACAGCCAACTTATACAACTTAATAAATGGAAGATAAATGATCTAATAAAAAATGGTCAATGGACCTAAATAGGAGCTTTTTGAAAGACGACAGAAGGAAAGGCATGAAACACATGAAAACATGCTCAAAGTCACTAATTATCCCACAGATGCAAATCAAAATGACAATGCAATACCATCTCACACCTATCCAAAAGGCAATCATCAACAGAATCAACAAAGGACAAGTGTTGGTGAGGATGCAGAGAAAAAGGAACCCTTGTGCACTGTTGTTGGGAATGCAGACTGGTGCAGCCACTGTGGAGAACAGTATGAAGTTTATTCAAAAAATAAAAATGGAACTCCCATTTGACCCAGCAATTCCACTCTTAGGAATATATCCTAAGAAAGTAGAAACACCAATCACAAAGGATTTATGCACCCCTTTGTTCATGGCAGTAGATTTTACAATAGCTACAATTTGGAAAAAGGCTAGGTGCCTGACAGTAGATGAGTGGATCAGAAAACTATGGTACATCTACAAAATGGAATTCTCTGCAGCAATAAAAAAAGAAGAAATTCTTACCATTTGCAATAACCTGGATGGAACTAGAGAGCATTATGCTAAGTGAAATAAGCTAGTCAATGAAGGGGAAACACCACATGGTATCACTCATTTGTGGATAATAAAGAATATTATAAATTAATGAACAAAAGTATAGATACAGAGGAAGTAAAGCATTAAATAGATGGTCAAATTATAGAAGGAAGATGGCGTGGTGGGGTAGATAAGAGATAAACCAAAGAACTTGTATGCATGTATATAAGCATAACCAATGAAAACAAGACACTGGTGGGTTGGAGTATGCCTGTGAGAGGGGAGGCAATGGGAAGATATGTATATATGTAACACAACAAAAAAACAACAACACTGCAACAACCAGGAAATGAGTGAAAAATAACAGTAAATTGGACAGAATAGTTAGAGAACAAGTGTAAATTACTTTTGAATATCAGGATATAGTATAGAAAGGGTTTGGTACATTGAGGGATATCCTGGAAACAGAGCAAAAAGCACCTTTGACAAGTTTGGGGAACAATGGCATTTACTGAAAAGTAAAACTAAAGTATAAATTGTAGTAGGGAGATAAGTGTATAAGGGTCCTCAACTACAAAGAAGTGTGTAGGATGCTATTTGGATAAAGCTGAGAGGTCCCATCTAGGAACAGTATAGTTAGAGAACAAGGAAAAATTATTTCTCAATTTTCAGATATAGGACAGAAATGGTTTCCTACAATGCGGGAAATCCTGGAAATACAGCAATAAGCACATTGAGACTATTCTTAAAACAACTGAACCCTGTGAGAAACAACCAGTAAGTGAGTGCAATAAGCAGGATATTAGGATAGAGAACTAGTACAAATGACTTATCATTGTTACGATACAGCATAACAAGTGTTCCTGCGATGTGGCAAATGGTTGAAATAGAGTAATAAGTACATTTAAGCCCTCTTTGAAAGCACTGGAATTAACTGAAAAATAACCATAAACTTTAAATGAAGTTGGGAGACAATTGTATATCAGTAGTCAACTTCCAAAAGAGTGTAGAAAGGTATTCGTATCATGTGGAGAATTGCCTTAAAAGATGAGGAGAGCCAATTAAAGGACACTGCAAGAACCAGGAAATGAATGGAAAATAACAGTACATTGTGGGAAACTTGTGCTTGACAGCCATTTTGTAGTATGCTCCAGCCACCTTAGCACTAACCTCCGGCTAGGTTTCTATTACCCCAAACTCTATCTCTTTCCCATAAGCCAGGTGTTTCACCTTAAGGGCTAGGAATTTTCGTTAAATTCCTCATTCCTCTTTCTTCCTATAAATATTCTGAACTCCTCCTGAATAAATGAGACTTGATCAGAACTTTGTCTTGTCTCCATTCCTTGTGTCTCTTGTCCCCATTTAGGGTCCTTGTTGACTTACCCCGCAGGTCGGGACACTACATTGGACAGAATAATTAGAGAACTAGTGTAAATTACTTCTCAACATCAGGATATAGTATAGAAAGGGTTTTGTACAATGGGGGTTATCCTGCAAATAAAGCTATAAGCACCATAGAACAGTTTGGAGAAAAATGGCATATATTGAACAGTAGAACTAAACTATGAATTTCAGTAGGGAGATAAGTATATAAGAGTTCTCCACTACAAAGGAATGTATAGGATGTGTTTGAATAATGCTGGGAGATCCCTAACATAAAGAGAATAGTGATAAAACAAATGAAAATTACCTCTCAGTTTCAGGATGTAGGACAGAAAGGGTTGTCTACAATGCAGAAAATCCTGGAAATAGAGCAATAAGCACATTGAGACTGTCCTTGAAACCACTCAACCCTACAAGAAACAAATAAAAAATGAGTGGAATAAGCCTGATATTAGGACACAGAACTAGTGGGAAAGATATGTCAGTATCAAGAAACAGCATAACAAGTGTTTCCTGCAATGTGGGATATCCTTGAAGTAGAGTAATATGCACATTTAAGCATTCTTTGAAAGCACGATAATTAACTGAAAACTATCAGAGAATTTTAAATGAATTTGGCAGACAATTGTGTATCAGTTCTCAACTTCCAAAAAAGTGTAGTAAGGTATTTCTATCATGTAGGGAAGACCCTTAGAAGATGAGGAGAGACAATTATAGGACATGGCAAGAAAAAAGAAATGAGTGGAAAATAAGAGTATATGGGACAGAATAGTTAGAAAACAAGTGTAAATTACTCCTCAACATCAGCATATATTATAAAAGGGATTTGTACAACATGGGACATCCCTGAAATAGAGCAATAATCACCTTATAACAGTTATGGGAACAATGGTATTTCCTGAACACTACAACTAAAGTATAAATTTTAATGGAGAGATAAGTGTAAAAGAGTTCTCAACTACAAAAAAAAGGTTGTAGGACGCTCACTGAATAAAGCTATGAAGTCCCTTACATGAAAAGAACAGTTAGAGTAGAAGTGAAAATTACATCTCAATTTCAGTACATAGCTGAGAAAAAGGTTCGTACATTGCGGGAAATCAGGGAAATAGAATAACATATGAGACTGTTCTTGAAACAATTCAACCCTCTGAGAAACAACCAAGAAATGAGTGAAATAGGCAAGATATTAGGATAGACAACTAGTGAAAAAGATCTGTCAGTGTCCAGACAGAAAAACAAGTGTTTCGTCCAATGCGGGAAATGCTTGAAATAGAGTGATAAGCACATTTAATCAACTTTAGAAGGCAATAGATGTAACTGCAAGGTAACAGTGAACTTTAAATGTATTTGAGAGACAATTGTGTATCAGTTCTCAACTTCCCTGAGAGTGTAGAAAGATATTTGTATCATGTAGAGAAGTCCCTTTGAAGATGAGCAGAGCCTCTTATAAGACACACCAAGAAAAAGAAATGTGTGGAACATAAGACTAAATTGGACAGAAGAGTTACAGAACTAGTGTGAGTTTCTTCTAAACATCACGATATACTGCAGACTGGGTTTCCTACAATGCAGAATATACTGGAAAGAGAGCAATAAGTATCATAAAAGAGTTTAGGAAACAATACCATGTATTGAAAACTAGATCTAAAGTATAATTTGTAATAGGGAGATAGTGTATAGGGGATTTCTACTTCAAAGAATTGCATAGGATGCTCTCTAAATACAGCTAAGTTGTCCCTTACATGAACAGCATGTGTAGAGAAGAACTGAGAATTACTTCTCAGTTTCAGGATAAAGGACTGAATCATTTTCGTACAATACAGGAAATCCTTGAAATAGAGTAATAAACATATTAAGACTGGTCTCTAAACCACTCAAGACCCTGTGAAACACCACCATAAAGGAGTGGAATAAGCAGGATATTAGGATAGAGAACAACTAGAAAAGACCTTTCGGTGTCGAGGGACACCATTACAGGTGTTTCTTGCAATGCGGGATAAGCTAGAATTAGTGTAATAAGCAGATTTCAGGCCACTTTGAAAGCAATAGCATGAACTGCAAAGTAACAGTGAACTTTAAATGTAATTGGAGTCAATTGTGTGTCAGTTCTCAACTTCCCAACAAATGTGAAAGATTTTTGTATCATGTAGAGAATTCCCTTAGAAGATGAGGAGAACCAATTATAGGATACTGCATGACACAAGAAATGAGGGGGAAATAAGAGCAAATTGCAAGGAATATATAGAGAACAAGTGTGCATTACTTCTAAACATCTTGATGTAATATAGAGAGGTTTTCCTATAATGAAGAATATCCTTGAAATACAGCTATTAGCACATTGAGACTGTTCTTGAAAGACTCACCACTGGGAGAAACAACCAGGAAATGCTTGGTATAATCATAATATTAACAAAGAGGACCAGTGTAAAAGATCTTTCAGTGTCCAGAAACAGCAAAACAAGTGTTTCGTACAATGCGGGAAATGCTTGAAATAGAGTAATAAGCACATTTAAACCACTTTACAAGGCAGTAGATGTAACTGCAAGGTAACAGTGAACATTAAATGTATTTGAGAGACGAATTGTGTATCACTTCTCAACTTCCTGAGAGTGTAAAATGATATTTGTATCATTTAGAGAAACTTTCCTTAGAAGTAGAGCAGAACCTCTTATTGGACGGAGGAAGAAACAAGAAATGGGTGGAAAATAAGACTGAATTGGACAGAAGAGTTACAGAACTAGGGTGAATTTCTTCAAAACATCACGATACACTGCAGATTGGGTTTCCTACAATGCAGAATATACTGGAAAGAGAGCAATAAGCATCATGAAACAGGTTGGGGAACAATGCCATGTACAGAAAACTAGATGTAAAGTATAGTTTGTAATAGGGAAATAGTGTATATGTGTTTTTTACTACAAAGAATTGTGTAGGATGCTCTCTAAATAGAGAGAAGTGGTCCCTTACATGAACAGCATAGGTAGAGAAGAAGTGAGAATTATTTCTCAGTTTCAGGATAGAGGATTGAATCATTATTACAATGAAGGAAATCCTTGAAATAGAGTAATAAACACGTTACTTCTTGTTTCTCAACAACTCAAGACCCTGTGAGACACCACAATGAAGGAGTAGAATAGGTAGGATATTAGGATAGAGAACAACTAGAAAAGATCTTTCAGTGTCATGACACACCATTCCATGTGTTTCTTGCAATGTGCGATATGCTTGAAATTGTGTAACAAGTACATTTAAGGCGAGTATAAAAGCAGTAGCAGGAACTCAAAGTAACAGTGAACTTTAAATGGAATTGGAGTCAATTGTGTGTCAGTTCTCAACTTCCCACTGAACGTGAAAGATGATTGTATCACGTAGAGAATTCCCTTAGAAGATGAGGAGAACCAATTATAGGACACTGCAAGACAAGAAAGCAGAAGGAAATAAAACCAAATTGCAAGGAATATATAGAGACAAGTGTGAATTCCTTCTAAACATCTTAATGTAATATAGAAAGGTTTTCCTATAATGCGGAATATGTTAGAAATACAGCAATTAGCATATTGATACTCTCCTTGAAACACTCACCCCTGGGAGAAACAACCAAGAAATGCTTGGTATAAGCATGGTATTAGGAAAGAAGACTAGAGGAAAAGATCTTTCAGTGTCCAGAAAAAGCAAAAAGAGTGGTTCGTACAATGCGGGAAATGCTTGAAATAGAGTAATAAGCACATTTAAACCACTTTACAAGGCAGTAGATGTAACTGCAATGTAACAGTGAACTTTAAATGTATTTGAGAGACAATTGTGTATCAGTTCTCAACTTCCCTGAGAGTGTAGAATGAGATTTGTATCATGTAGAGAAACTTTCCTTACAAGTAGAGCAGAGCCTCTTATAGGACGGAGGAAGAAACAAGAAATGGGTGGAAAATGAGACTAAATTGGACAGAAGAGTTACAGCACTACTGTGAGTTTCTTCTAAAAATTACGATATACTGCAGATTGGATTTCCTACAATGCAGAATATCCTGGAAAGAGAGCACTAAGCATCATAAAACAGGTTGGGGAACTATGACATGTACACAAAACTAGATCTAAAGTGTAGTTTGTAATAGGGAGGTAGTGTATAGGCGTTTTCTACTACAAAGAATTGCGTAGGATGCTCTCTAAATACAGCGAAGTGGACCCTTACATGAACAGCATAGGTAGAGAAGAACTGAGAATTCTCAGTTTCAGGATAGAGGGCTGAATCATTTTCGAACAATACAGGAAATCCTTGAAATAGAGTAATAAGCACATTTAAACCACTTTACAAGGCAGTAGATGTAACTGCAAGGTAACAGTGAACTTTAAATGTATTTGAGAGACAATTGTGTATCAGTTCTCAACTTCCCTGAGAGTGTAGAATGAGATTTGTATCATGTAGAGAAACTTTCCTTAGAAGTAGAGCAGAGCCTCTTATTGGACTGAGGAAGAAACAAGAAATGGGTGGAAAATAAGACTGAATTGGAAAGAAGAGTTACAGAACTAGGGTGAATTTGTTCAAAACATCACGATATACTGCAGATTGGGTTTCCTACAATGCAGAATATATTGGAAAGAGATCAATAACCGTCATGAAACAGGTTGGGGAACAATGCCATGTACAGAAAACTAGATGTAAAGTACAGTGTGAAATAGGGAGATAGTGTATAGGCGTTTTTTACTACAAAGGATTGCGTAGGATGCTCTCTAAATAGAGAGAAGTGGTCCCTTACATGAACAGCATAGGTAGAGAAGAAGTGAGAATTATTTATCAGTTTCAGGATAGAGGACTGAATCATTTTCGTACAATGCAGGAAATCCTTGAAATAGAGTAATAAACACGTTAAGTCTTGTCTCTAAAGCACTCAAGACCCTGTGAGACACCACCATGAATTAGTGGAATAAGCAGGATATTAGGATAGAGAACAACTAGGAAAGACCTTTCAGTGTCATGACACACCATTCCATGTGTTTCTTGCAATGTGCGATATGCTTGAAA